>CM055956.1:79552041-80023746 GCA_029490685.1 Schizonepeta tenuifolia | reverse complement strand
TACGTGAAAATCCTTGATGGATTCAAAATCTATAACAAAGAGAGATATAAATTCACAGTAAGTGAATTCTTTATGAAGTAAGGATATGTGAATAACAATTTACGTACATGTGTACTTATCAAAATGTCTCAAAATGACTTCTATTAATGAAAAAGTCAATTCATTTAGATAGAGTTTGGAATGGAGACTTAGTTAAATCTAAGTATCGACTCGTTATAAAGATCGAGCATTTCTCTAAAGGAGCATATTATTATTACACTAGTCGACCTATATGAAAGGTTGTAAAGAGATGTATCTTTATTATAAATCACATCTAGTTAGACTTCAATGATTGTCTCTTCACTTGATTGAAGTGAATATAGAAGATAACGATTGTAGTATGGGACTAGAAATTCCCTACTTTAAGTGCTAAGCACTACTCTATCAGATCTAATATAACTTTAAAAATTAACTTGCTAGTAAAATTTAATGTTCTTACAAAGAGACATTGAATGATATTCTCACAATGAGACATTGAAATGATATTAAGTATATCATTTGTTATCTTAAAGGTTAAGACAACCTTAGCTTATTTTATGAAATAGAGATTGACATTGATGGCAACTAGAATGTTGATTATTTATCTCATTCACATAATATAACATCTCAAATTGATGTAATGATATGAAATGTACCCCCACTATTTTCCATGAGAATTATAGAACTTGTGTTGCACAAATTTGTTCTTTAACAACCATGACCACAAAATTTAGTTAGTTTAGTGATAAACTTGTTGATTTATTCACTAAATTCTCCTTCCATCTATAAAGATATGTTTATAGTATTGAAATATGTTATTTGAAGATTATTATCTTTAGGGGGAGTAAGAAACTATAACATATTTGTGAAAATTTGGTCATGAAGGTTTTGAGCAAATATAAAGATTATGCTCTAAGGTCAAATGGTTTGTACTCGTCTTTTTCTCCTTACTAAGTTTTTACCTCAATGAGTTTTCTTAGTTAAGGTTTTTCACGAGGTAACTTGATACAACACATGAGTAATGAATGTCATATTATTTTTTTCCTCTATCAAGTCTTTTTTTTCCTACAGGATTTTTCTAAGGAGATTTTTAAGGAGACATGCGCATCACAACAATAATGTCAAATGGAAAGTGCTATACTTGTATCATTGTCAGTTTGGTTGACTTATATAATCCATGAAGACATTGCCGACATCAACATTTATAAAGTTGGTACACAAGATCGGCATGTGCTAATTCAACATATGCAATGATCAAGTTCAAGCAGAGCAGTTGTACTCTTTTTCCTTCGATCAGGTTTTGTCCCACTGGGTTTTCCTGAGCAAGGTATTAATGAGGCAACATTTGTTTTAGGGATTGGTCATCAAGGGGGAGTGTTGTAAATATATCTTCTAGGTATATCTTATGTGTGTTGACCAAGAAATCTACCCTAAAACCCTAGCTTCCTACTTGTATAAATAGAAGCCTTTGGTCCTCATATTGAATACACTCAATTCATATTTTCTTCTATATTCTCTCATTTCTCTCTAGTTTATAACATAATTGATATTTTTATTTTTATTCATTTTTTTGTATGTCATCTTGAAGTACTTAAAGGTTGTCATTAAATAAAATAAGTCAAATCTTTTAAAGTTTAAATGATGCATCATAAAATGTATGTTTTCATTTATATCATTATCCTACTATAAAAGTACAATTTTAGCTTTTTTCTCCAGAACCATACACAAAAATTTGCTTCATCGGATTCATTTTGTCTATTTTGGATAAATTGAAACATATAGCACATTGAAAAATTACTCTTAATTTCATTTAATGTTTTTCGAAAAAAAATTACTCTTAATTAGTTTATTTAAGTACGTGGTTCATTTTTTTCATTATTGTAATCCTTTTTAACACATTTATTAATCAATCGATAGATTACTTTTTTAAAATTGGTAAGATTAATATTAATGGGTGTAAAAAGTAAAGAATAATTAAAATATTTATTATAATAATAATGCAACATTTGTGATTGATATCTTATACTATCTTCTTTTATTTATACTGTTTTGCCCATAGATTTAAAAATAGATAAATCATGTTGCTTGGAAGTAGGGTCAGTGGTAGAGATGTCAATTTAGCCTGAAACCCGCGGGTTGGTCCGAACCGAACCGAATCCGAGGAGGGTTAGGGCCGAAAATTTTGAGCCCAAAAAATTTTAGCCCGATTGGACCGAACCGAAATTAGCCCGAACCCGATAGGGACTAGCCCGAAAACTGAGTGGGTTGACCTGATAACCAAATTTTTCATTACTTAGTTGTTACATTTCATTACTTTGTTTATAAATTCAATTATAAGTTCTTTTTTTCTCAAATATTGTTTTGATTTTTCATTTGTATTCATCATATATATTATGACTTCAAAATTATAAATTAATAATAATTTTATAAAAAAAAGTGTACCAAATTATGAAATTACAATTATATATGTATTTAATATGGATCAATATTTTTTTATAATAAAACACTTAATATTTTTTTGCTATAAACATATGGTTATCAAAAATAGTTATACATTTATTTATTATATCATAAATCTCTTGACCCGACGGGCTAGCCCGAAAACCGAAGAGTTAGGGTTAGGGTCAATAAATTTGTAGCCCAAGAAAAATTTAGCCCGATTGACCCGAATCGAAAATAGCCCGAGACCGATAGGGTTGATCCGAAAATCGAACGGATTAACCGATTGACATCCCTAGTCAGTGGTTATTCTCTCCCATTTTTCATTCATGATGTTCCATAAATAGCTTCAAAGATCCCTAATAAAAATATAATCAAACAAACAAACATGAAAACCAAAATTTATAACTATATGATATGAACCTCGACACGCACACGGAAAACTTGAACAACAGATAGATGAATTATCCCAAAACCTCTGAATCTAACCCACGAAATGAAATAAGTGAATGGAAAATTCCCTATAACCCAACGTGATGTTAACACAGCAACTCGGGGACGATGAATGACACACGAACGAGGGATGATTGCCTCGCTGATACGCCGATAATTGAACTCGCCTTGGAAAAACTAAGAAGAACTCGAACTCTCAAGAGAGAAGTAAAACTCACGAAAATATTATTGATATGCTGCCGAAATTTGTCCATCACATAGCCTTTATATAGGCGAAATTCTAAAACAACTAATGGGCTTATAATAATAAACGAAAATAACACAACTAACTAAGCCCAAAATCTAATAACGAAAATAAATAAACAAAGTCTTCAAAACAAATAAAATATGTCTTCAAACTCGGGCCCACTCGCTCATGATAAGATTAACAAAAGGTGGACAATCCAAATCTCCAACGAGCTTCTTCATCAACTCTTGATCCCACAACTTTTGGATTAAGCCCATCAAGTTCTCCTTAAATTTCTTTGCTCGCACTCTTATAATTGGCCCAACAGGAACATGCACTGGATTTTTGCACCAACGACGAACCTTAGGCTGCATCATTCTCCTCTTCTTGAAGAGGATTTGTCCTCAAATCCAAGTCGTCACCTACATCAAAAGGACTCTAATCAGTCACATTAAAAGTAACACTCACATTGTATTCACCTGATAAGTCCAACTTGTAGGCATTATCGTTGATGCGCTCCAACACTTGAAATGCTCTATCTCCTCACGGAAGTAACTTGGATTGCCGCTGCAATGGAAACCTTTCCTTGCGCATATGCAACTAAACCCAATCACCAGGTTCAAACACCAACTTGTGACGCCCTTTGTTGGCTTTCTTGGCGTATTGCCTCGTGCGCCTCTCAATGTTCATCCTCGCCTTCTCATGAATCTGTTTCATAAAATCAGCCCTCTACTTGCCATCAAGGTTAGTATGCTCATGCTCAGGTAAATGAGATAAATCCAATGGAGTTAAAGGATTAAAACCATACACAATTTCAAACGGCGAATACTGAGTAGCAGAATGAACAGAACGATTATATGCAAACTCAACATGAGGCAAATATTCTTCCCAATACTTAATGTTCTTTTTTATGATAGCTCTAAGTAAGTAGACAAGGTCCTATTCACTACCTCGATTTGACCATCAATTTGCTGATGACAAGTAGTAGAAAACAAAAGTTTAGTACCTAACTTACACCACAAAGTTTTCCAAAAGTAACTCAAAATTTTCGAATCCCTATCCAAAACAATAGTCCTAGGCATGTCATGCAATCTAACAATCTCTCTAAAGAACAGATCAGCTATATGAGATGCATCATCAGATTTATGACATGTAATGAAATGCGCCATCTTAGAAAATCTATCAACAACAACAAAATCGAATCTCTACCACGCTTAGTCCTAGGCAAACCTAACACAAAATCCATAGAAATATCAATCCAAGGTGTTGTAGGAATAGGCAAAGGTGTATACAACCCATGAGAACTCACCCTAGACTTAGCTTGTTTACAAGTAACACAACACCCACAAATTCTCTCAACATCTCGTTACATATGAGGCCAAAAGAAATGCTCTTACAGAACAGCTAAAGTCTTAGCAATGCTAAAGTGTCCCATCAAACCCCCACCATGAGACTCAAGCAACAACAAATCACATATAGAACACTTAGGAACACATAATTTATTCTTTCTAAAAAGATAGTTATCATGTCAAAAATACTCTCCTCTAGCAGATCGCTCACATGCTCGATAAATCTCACCAAACTCAGCATCATGCTCATATAAACTCTTATAACACTCAAACCCAAGCAACTTAGCATCTAATGTAGAGATCAAGGGATACCTCCGAGAAAGTGCATCAGCCATAACATTCTATTTACCTTGCTTGTATTTGATGAAGTATAGAAACGTCTCAATGAACTCCATCCAACGAGCATGCCTCTTGTTCAACTTGTGATGCCCCTTCAAGTGCTTTAACGACTTATGATCAGTGTGAATGACAAACTCGTTGGCCCACAAGTAGTGTTGCCACGTTGCAACGCTCTCACCAATGCGTACATCTTCTTATCATACGTGGGATAACTCAATGTTGGTACACTGAGTTTCTTGCTCAAGTACGCAATGGGCCTCCCCTCTTGCATCAAAACTGCACCAATACCAACACTAAAAGCATCACATTCAATTTCAAAAGACTTAGAAAAGTTAGGAAGAGATAATACCGGGGCATTTGTCAATTTGTACTTCAAAAACTGAAATGCCTTTTCTTGCTCGTCTCCCCACCGAAACTCCATATTTTTCTTGATCACTACTGTTAATTGTGCTGCAATGCTGCTAAAATTTGGAACGAATCGCCTGTACTAGCTAGCTAGCCAATGAAAACTCCTAACATCGCCAATGCTCTTCGGAGTCAACCACTCTTGGATAGCTCTTATCTTCTCTTCATCAACATGTACACCTTGTACACTAACAACAAAACCAAGAAACATAAGTTTATTCGTACTAAAGACACACTTCTTAAGGTTAGCATATAACTTTTCCTTCTTAAGCGCGTCCAAAACAACCTTCAAATGCTTAACATGCTCATCATGACTCTTACTATAAACAAGTATATCATCAAAATAGACCACCACAAATCTACCTATAAAAGCATGCAAAACATGGTTCATAAGACGCATAAACGTACTCGGTGCATTAGTTAGTCCAAAAGGCATAACCAACTACTCAAACAAACCAAGTTTTGTTTTAAAAGCAGTTTTCCATTCATCACCTTCTCTAATTCTAATTTGATGATATCCACTTCGCAAATCAATCTTTGAAAACATATAAGAACCATGCAACTCATCAAGCATATCATCCAAACAAGGAATAGGAAATCGATACTTTATAGTGCTATTGTTGATGGCTCTACAATCACAACACATCCTTAAAGATGTATCCTTCTTTGGAACGAAAAACACCAGAATGGGCACACGGACTCAAACTCTCTTGCACGTATCCATTCGCCATCAAATCCCCAATTTGGTATTCCAACTCTTTCCTCGAGGCTAGTCCTATAAGCTGGTCGGTTGGGAAGAACGGCACCGGGAACAAAATCAATTTGATACTCTATCTTACGAATTGGTGGTAAGCCCGGTGGAATTTTATCGGGAAAGACATCATCAAAATCCTGCAAAACAGAACGTATAGAAGGGGTATAGAAGAGAGATCATTATCAACAAACAAATTCTCCTTATACAGCAACACGTTCATCGGCCTCTCCTCCTTCACTGCCCACTTCAAATCACTAGGCTTTGCAAGAAGGACTTCTGCATCAACCCGTTCTCCTTTTTATGTATGGGGTGTTCTTTAGTTTTTACCTTCTTCGCCTCCTTTTGCAACTGCAATTGATCCTCATAAACTTGTTTAGGAGTAAGAGGAACAAGTGATACCTTCTTCTGTTTATAGTCAAATGAGTATTTGTTTGTGAAGCCATCATGAGTAACCCGTCGATCAAACTGCCATGACCGTCCCAACAAAATGTGGCTCGCTTGCATCGGGATCACATCGCACAACACCTCATCCTCATACTTCCCAATGTGAAAAAGAACCTTCACTTGCCCCGTAATGTTGATGACACCAGACTCATTCAGCCATTGCAAACGGTACGGCTTGGGATGTTTCACCACGGGTAGCCCCAATCTCTCAACCATGACTACACTAGCCACATTCGTGCAACTCCCTCCATCAATAATAACACTGCACACCTTGTTTTGAACATGACATCTCGTGTGAAAGAGGTTCTCCCGCTGCTTTCTCTCATCGGGTTGAGTTTGGGCACTCAAAACTCTCCTAGATACAAAAAGCTGCCCAACTGGTGGTAAGATCTCCTCAACCTCCTCTTCTTCATTAGAACCCTCCAATGCTGGCATCTCCGGATCGACCTCCTCATCATCAGTCACAACTTTACCATCATCTCTCAAGATCATAACTCTTCTGTTCGGACACTCACTCATAAGATGCCTGAATCCTTGACATTTGAAACACTTTCTATCTCGATATCAGCTATCAGGAGCTGCTGGACTGCCCTATTTTGCTGAACTCGGAGTCTCAGTTTGGGACTTAAAGAATGGTTGCTTCTCGTCTCTTGTGGCTGATAAACATCCATTTTATAGCAACTAAACGTGTTTTTCTACCACTTATTGCCTTGCTTTACCCTCTAAATGTGATTTGTTTGGAAATGACTTCATTAGTTTGGATTAGTTTCACGTTTGGTAGAGTTTGTGCATGTGTGTAGGTCTATTAAGGGATGCTAAACTGGAATAAAAGGGTCGTAGAAGAGCGAAGTCGAAGAAACGGGACGGAAAAGTAAAAAACCGGATGAAAAGGAGTGAAAATCAAGAACCGGCGCCTCGGATTGAAATATCGGCGGTTTGGGCTTGAAAACCGGCAGTTCAGGGGTGAACCGCCGGCCAAACTACCGAAACTCACTATAATAGAAGTCAAGAAGAAAGCCCGAATCGGCAGTCATATCGGCGCTCGGGGCCCGGACCGCCGATTTGATGGACTTGGAGCGCCGATTTTACATATTTTGTCCAAAATCGGACGATTTTGCCCTTTTCGCGTTTTTATCATTCTCTAACACTTTTTCCACCCTATATATAAAGGGTTCAGCCCCAAAACGTGTAACTTTCATTCCCTAGCTTAGATTCCTTTTCAAAAATTTCCAATTAGGGTTCTAAACACTTGATTATCATTGTATTAGTTGGATAAGGTTTGGATTTGAAGACTTTGAAGATTTTATCATTGGGTTCCTAGTTTTTCAATTATGCAATCAATTTCATTTTGTTTTACTTTGATTTCATTCATGTCTAGCTAAGTTCCTTTGTTGGTTTTGGGGATTTATGATGATTTGATGATGGAATGATCATAGCTTGTTGATTCTTATTGCCTTATCCTAATTGATTGTAGATTTGGAGCTTATTTTCATGTGAAAATTGTTGATCACCTTTCTTGCATGCCAAATGTTTGTAAAAATTCTTAGTAGGTTTTTACATGCATGGAAATCAAATTGCACATCATGTATTGATTTGAGACTTAGTGATGAGTCCATATTTTGTGTCTTTTTAGTGTTTGTCTTAGGTAGTTTAGATCAAGTCTTTGTGTGCGTTTTGTCTAGTTTTAGTGTCTTGGAGGACATATTCTGGGCAGGAGGGTGTTTGCTGCCTTGTAGGTGAAAACTGGGCAATACAGGGGAAGAAAGCAGCATTTCTGGAAGCAGTACAGACACAGCCATATTGGTCAAGACAGATAGGAGGAGTGCTTTGGTCGACAGACGAGTTTCTCTCCTAGGTCTAGAAGGATAAGGAAAATATGATCTAACTTAAATATCTTTCCTTACCCGACTAGATTTAGGATCTGCAAGAGATCTATTGGAGATAGATGTGACATGCCATGGTGGGGTCGAGCTTATCAAGTATTACTTGCATCCCAAGGTAGCTCATGGATTCCTTCCATGTTAAGGACTAGCGGGCCCAAACCCTAAGCACTCGCCTATAAATATCGAAGCCTTGTTGCTATGATGAGATCGCCGTGTTTAATGCTTTATTCCCTATAATTCCTTTGAGTGATCGTGAGGAGAAAAACAAGTCCTACGAGCATACTTTTATTCGTATTTGTTTATCGGCACTTTTGGCCTGGATTTGCTTTTGCACGTACGTCGTAAGTTTAATATAGTTTTTCTTATGAGTTCCTTAATTTATTGTGTTCGTTTTTTTATGATTATGTCTAGCTAAGTTTTTATACTTGATCTGGGCAAGACAGTTAAGAGTTAACTTATGCTTGAGAGGTCTAATTTGTTCTAGAGAATTGCATGCATGTGTTCCCGATATGTTAATGAGCTTGTTCAAATATAAGATAATACGATTAAGAGGTTAATAGGCCGTTAATCGCTTAAGATATATTAGATCACCAATAAATTGGGAAGTAGGAGTGTTTTCCACATCTTCTTGATTAAGATCAATTAACATTAGAGGAAGGTGTCTACCCTATTGGGCTGGACATGATGATTCCTTGTTGGGCCTTTCTAGAGATAAATGCTCATTGGGCAAGAAACTGAACGATGACTCCGACAGAGGTATTGCCCAAGGTAGGAAGCCGGCGGTGCGTCGCCAACTAAGTAAGGATAGGTAAGGGAAGGGTTTGTTGAGAGCGTGACGAGTAAAAAGGGATCTCGGTATTCAAGTCCTATAACTAACGATGCATGCATGTAATGAATATATTTGCACCAATGACCAAGCTAGGGTTTTCTCTTAACAACGTCTTAGTCCAGATCAAGTCCTTTTTATTATTGATCAAGTTACTTGTTTACTTTTCAGTGTTTAATTGAGTTCTCGAATTGGGCAAGAGAGCCCTAGTGACCAAGATAGCAAATCCCAACTTTTCTAAACAGGTGGAGGAGGTTTCAAGAGATAGTGACAATCAACTCCTTGTGGATCGACCCTGTACACTTGCTAACTATATAGTTGTGAGAATAGGCTACAAATTTATTTTGAGAGTGCGAACGACAGCCTCGTCACTTAGTAAGTGATGATCTTATGCATGGAAGCTTGTGATCCTTGTGCTTTTTAGAGTTATTTTGTCGTCTCAAGTCTTAGTCGAGAGAGTCGATAGAATAATCCCCTTTTACTAATTGTCGAGAGAGATTAGTGAATATTTTAGTGATTGCTTCTCAATTAGAAGATTAAATGTGGGTTGCATGAATTAGGAAGTTTTGATCGAGTCATCTAGAATCGGATTGAATCTCTAGAACTAACTTTTATTCCAATTTGCTCTTTGTTCGTTTCTTAATCGTTTGTTTTATTGAATTCTCTTGTTAGTTTGCTTACTTGTTTTGATCTTGTGTTTAAGTGTTTGAATGAATCACCAATCATGTTGTTTGAAGAGATTGAGTAGTAGGAAGATGCATGATTTTATTTTCAATATAAATTCAGCCAATAGTCCTTGTGGATACGATTTTCGATCTCTAGTACCATTACCCGTTCAAAGTGTGGTTTATATTGCTAAGCATTTCTAGCGATCACTGGCGTCTCCTTCTTTTATTAGTTCTCTTTTTGACGAGGAACCACTAGAAAGCGGTTGGGATTGCTTCCAGTTGGTTTGATTCTGTCTCTGGTTGCTGCTATTGTTGCCCCTTCTCTTGAGTTGACTCTCTATCTTTTGGCCATGTGAACCATATCCTCCAACTCAATATAGTGTTGCAACTCCACCTTATCCCGAATGTCCCAATGAATACCAGCTAAGAATCTCGCCATAGTTGTCTCTCGTTCCTCCACAACATTGGCTCGAATCATGGCCATCTCCATCTCTTTAAAATATTCATCCACACTGCTACTCTCTTGCTTCAAATTTTGCAACTTGTTGAAAAGATCTCGGTAATAATGATTAGGCACAAATTGCTTCCTCATCGTAGCCTTCATCTCACGCCAAGTCTGAATAAGTGGCTCATCATTTCTTCTCCTACTGTTCACCATCTGATCCCACCAAACAAGTGCATAATCGGAGAACTCTATTGCGGCCAACTTCACTTTCTTGAGCTCTAAACAATTATGACAATCGAAAATAAGCTCCACCTTTCTCTCTCATTCAAGGTACAACTCTAGATCATTTTTTGCTTGGAAAGAGGGAATGTTCATCTTAATATTGCCCAGGTAGTTATCTTGTGCATTTCTGTCACCACCTCTATGCCAGCTCCCCTCATCCTCTTCTTCGTATTCTGTATCCTCTACATACTCTTCATACTCAGCACGTCCTCCTCTACTGCCACGTCCTCCTCTACCGCCTCGACCTCGAGTGGAATTGGTCTCTCTGGACTGAGACTACTCGATCTGGTAGATCCTATCATGCAACACCTCCATTTCTGATCTCAACATCTTTCTCAATTCTGATTTAAGTGCATCCATCAAGAACTTCGTCTTTGGATCAATAGTAGGCTGATCCTCCTTATCTGTAACCTGTATATTGTGTTTTGACATATTGACACAAAAAACGGTTAGTAAAAATAGAAACTTCACCACCTCACAAGCACTCGTGTATCACTCAATAAAGAATCACTCAACACTCGTGTATCACTCAACTATGGCTTTTTTTTTCTCACTCTAATAATCTTACTCTCTCTTGCCCTTTTCCACTCAGATTCTCTCTCAAGGAATCAAATTCTCTCAATCCACCACTTGAGTTCAACACCAACAAACACAACGAAATAACCCAAATGAAACGTCCTCTACAACGAAACAGAAACTGGAAACCCAAAAACGCGTTACGCAGAAATGTGCTCAACACGCTCTATACTACCCAAGGGACCCGAAAAACACTACGAGACTTAAGCGAAAGTCAGAAAAAAGTGCACGTAGAAACTGGTCCAAACGATTCTACACGACCGAAGGAAACAAAGGAACAAAATTGCCCAAAGTGAATTTCAAAAATTTCTATTTTTTTTTTGTACTCTCTGAGAACGTAGATTCCAAAAATGTCAAGAATGAGACGAAAATAATGAAGTATGTCTCTTTGGCGACCAGTTTTAGATCAGACTGGATTTTGGTTGTGTATGGGCATGTAAGAGATGTATTATAATCTCTTAGGGGTGTATGTTATGGCACTTAAAGGTCGGATGGTAAACTCGAATGGTATGGTAAAATATATGGAAGATATGGTAAGATATATGGCAGATATGTATGGAAGATATGGTAAGATATATGGAAGATATGGTGAGATATGGGGTTGTAAACGAATCGAATCAAATCAAATATCTAGGTATTTGATTCGATTCGATTCGAAAAATTGTTGCATATTCGATGCGGTATTCGATTCGATTTCGAATTTTTTTTTTGTCATATTCGATTCGATAAGATATTCACTAATATTCGGTTCGATTCAAATATTTGATTCAATTTTTTTTCAAGTGTATTTGACATTCGATTCGATTCGATTCGAATATATTCGATTTGCAATATTTAAACCAATATTTTACCTAATAAACAATTAAATACACAACTTAATAGTAAATTATAGATCCAAATCATAATAAATCAACTCACAGTTCACAAATCATAATAAATATACTCACAAGTCACAAATTTAATTTTGCTTTTTAATTTATATATATATATTTATTGTATTAAGTCATGTCATTCACCCATACCCATTTATTTATATATCAGATTCAAAATTCATTTTACATATATTCCACACACACACACACACACACACACACACACACACATATATATATATATATAAATGTAAATCGAATCGAATATTTTCGATTATCTAATCGTATACAATGATTTTGAGTTTGTATTTGAAAACTAATTGAATCGGAAAAAATATTTGTATTCGTATTCGAATTACAAATTTTCGAATTCGAATATCAAATAGTCGAATCGAATATCGACGAACCAAAAATATTTGATTTGTTTACAACCCTAGTGAGATATATGGCAGATATAGAAAGATATATGTATGATAAGGAAAGATCTGAACGCGGTTTTTGGACACGGACACGAACAGACAGACCAAAAATGGAAGATGAAAGACGAGACAAACTGAAACAGAAAGACGAAACCTAAAACTCTACCCTTGATACGAAGAAAATGAAATGAAACCTGGATACAAACGTGGCTCTTGATGCCAAATGATATGAACCTTAACACGCACACGGAAGACTTGAACGACAGATAGATGGATTATCCCAAAACCTCTGAATCTAACCCACGAAATGAAATAGACGAATGGAAAATTCTCTATAACCCAACGTGATGTTAACACAGCAGCTCGGGGACGATGAATGACATACGAACAAGTGATGATTGCCTCGTTGATACGTCGATAATTGAACTCATCTTGGAAAAACCAAGAAGAACTCGAACTCTCAAGAGAGAAGTAAAACTCACGAAAATATTATTGATAAGCTGCCGAAATTCGTCCATCACATAGCCTTTATATAGGCAAAATTATAAACCTAGTCTAGAAAGGAAACAACTAATGGGCTTATAATAATAAACGAAAATACCCAACTAACTAAGCCCAAAATCTAATAACGAAAATAAATAAACAAAGTCTTCAACAAATAAAATTTGTCTTCAAACTTGGGGCCACTCGCCCATGATAAGATTAACAAAACGTGGACGATCCAAATCTCCAACGGGCTTCTTCATCAACTCTTGATCCCATACTTCTTGGATTAAGCCCATCAAGTTCTCCTTAAACTTCTTTGCTCGCGCTCTTGTATTCGGCCCAATAGGAACACACACCGGATCTTGCACCAACGACGAACATTGGGCTGCATCACCATATACCTAAAATATATTGTAATTCTAGCTTATCCATAGCTACTCCATAATAGAAAGAAAAAAAATCAATAAGGTAACAAAAAGAAAAATAGAAAACATGAGAAGAGAGTCCATATTAAATAGAAATCAATTTAATTAGAAAAAAATATAATTTATTATAAGGTAAGTTTGATTCTTAATGAATGAATATATTGTATTACTTTATTACTCTTACTTTAGAGATATTGTAAGGATATTTTATGCAAAACAAATTTTGTAAAACAAGATTTTTTTATATTAATATAAATTTAATGTGGTTACACCTTAAAAAAAAGTTGTAGTGTTACATAAGTATAGAGGGATTTTTTCATTTCTAACTCGTAAAATAAAAAAGAAAAATTATATGCATTTAGTTCACTTTTTCTTAATTTCACGGATTTGCTCGGGGAAAAAGGAATAGAAGCGATGTTTTTCTTCACTACCTTTGTCAAGGACGAAAAATGTCTAGTCATCAATGTGGTGAAAAATAAAAAAAGACAATATTTTTTAGAGGAGTGTTTTGGTGAAACCGGTGTATACTATGCAAATCGGGTCAGATAGGTCGGATTTTGACCTGCTGACCCGTTCTCAATTTAATAAAAAAAATTATTAAGGTGGTGCACTGATACATAGGTATAGAGGGATTTTTTCAGTTCTAACTCGTAAAATAAAAAAGAAAAATTATATGCATTTAGTTCACTTTTTCTTAATTTCACGAATTTGCTTGGGGAAAAAGGAATAAAAGCGATGTTTTTCTTCACTACCTTTGTCAAGGACGAAAAATGTCTAATCATCAATGTGGTGAAAAAATAAAAAAAGACAATATTTTTGAGAGGAGTATTTTGGTGAAACCGGTGTATACTATGCAAACCGGGTCAAACAGGTCAAAACCGTTTTGACCTGCCAACCCGTTCTCAATTTAATAATTTTTTTATTATTAATTTGGTCCTCACAGTTTCGAACCCGTGGCCTCGTACAGTAGCAAAGCTCTAAGCTCAAGCAAGAAGCCACTAGGTTGCTACTTCTTTTGTTTTATTATTCGTAGATCATCTATTTATTTATAAGCACATGTCTTTTATTTTTTAAAGCATAAATAAATTACTAATATGGAGACATACAGGGGAGATGGCTTAGTGGAAGCGGCCACTACATATCTTTGAGGTGGTCAGGGTTCGACTCTTATGACCCTCATTCCTCTCTCTCTCTCTTGTTTATTCTCCTTTTTTGCATTGTTATACCTATTGGGACACTTTGAAGTGTCTTAATAGCTATATGATAAGACATTTTTATGTGTTCTATTATCCGTTAGATTATTTGTTTCATTTTAAAAAATATTTTGTTTATAAATTATTTATTCTATTAATATTTGTTAATCCCCAATTAAATTTTATTTTTTTAAAACACAACCTTTCTTTATATCAATACTTACTTTTCTTAACGACAATAATTGCTTGACCAAATAAATATAAGTACAAGTTATCATGAATAAAAGTAAAACATTGTCATTAAAGAAAGTAATCCTCGTAAAATATTATCTTTTTCATATCAATAATTATTTTCATCACGACAATAATTACTTGACCGAATTACTAAAAGTTCAAGTTGTCGTGAATAAAAATAAATATTATTGTTAAGAAAAATAATATTTTTGAAAAATTACATTATTATTCATATCAATAATTATTTTTTATCGCGACAATAATTACGTTACAAAATTACTAAAAATACAAGTTCTTGTAAATAAAAATAAAGAAGAAAAAGAACAAAAAAGGATAAAAATTAAAAAAAAAACAATGAAAAAAGAAAAGAAACAAAAGAATTTAAACGAAAAGAAAAAGAATTAAGAAAGAAAAGAAACAGAATTAGAAAGAAAATGAAACAGAAAAAGAATTAAAAAAGAAAACAAACAGAAAAAAATAACAATAGAAAATGGAGAAATAAGAAAAAGAAAAAATAAAAAGGAAAGAAGAAAAAGTAAACCGGGAAAAAAAGAACTTAGGGAGAGAGGATTGTCCTCCCGGACACTCACCGCCCAAGCCCACTCATCACTAAACGGCGGAGTGGCCACCATTGCACAACAAACATTTGCTTTAATTTTATTACCGCAGCTAATAATTAAGGGCCCGTTTAGTAGGTTATATAGATAAGTGTTTATAAATAATTTTGAGATAAATAATGTGGTTAAGTGATTTTATTTTATGGTATGTTACGTATTTGGTAGGATAATTAAAAATCAACACTAGCAATATATTGTGTTTGGTATCCTCTACTGAACTCTATACTAATTTTACACTTTTCATTCTTAACTCTAACCTACTTAAAAAATTACATAATGCCATCATATATATATATATGAGCAGAAGGGCACAACGACGGCATTCCTACAAAAAAATCACGAGGCAGAGTTTGAAGACATGAGTGCGACACAACAAGGTTAAAATTTCCAGTGATTTTTCGGTTATCAAATTTTCAATTTGTATTTTATGAGTGCATTCTATCGAAGGTATGAGTTTGAGTTTACCAATACTTTGTTTTTTAATCCGATGCAGTGACCCTAATTTTGCAAAATTTTAATTACGCCGCTTCTGAATGATTTTTTAGATTTCATACCTACAATGTAAAGTTTAATTAGCTACTGATCTTCGAATTTTTGGATTTTTGTTGTTTAATTTGTCATGAATTTTGGATTTCTAGTATATAATGATATTTATTGCGTGATTTTTGAATTTCCAGTAAATCATGTAGGGCTATCAGTCTCTTATACCTTATGCTCACAAGATGATTGTGGTCTGTCGTAGATGTTGTATCATATCTCTCTATCAATTTAAAGTTTGTTTTATATGTTTTTAGATTCCCTGCCTATCGCCATGTGGTAATTCTTTTTAATGCAAATGGTGTATCAATATATGATTTGGATTTGGAAGTCTTCGAATTACAATGATATATGATTTGGATTTGGATTTCTAGTACAATGATATATGATTTTTGGTACTTATCTGTTGAGATGTTGTTTGGTTGGTCGAATTAGGTAGCAGCGACATGGGCCGTGGTAGGGGGAATAAAGGTGACAGGGCCACGAGACGCACTTGGTCCCCAAGAGAGGAAGCTGTTCTACTTTCAGCTCTTAAGGAGCTTGTAGCCCAAGGTGGGAAATCCAATAATGGATTCAGACCCAGGTACTTGACTCGGCTAGAAGAAGCTCTCGCTAAGGAGTTTCCGGGAACATATCTCAAAGGAATGCCCCACATCAACTCCAAACTCCAAATTTGGAAGAAAAACTACTATTCTCTTACCCTCATCTTGGGTCGAACTGGCATGGGCTTCAACGCATCTCATGTAATTGAGGTTAATGATGACCAGTGGGAGGACATTTGCAAGGTACACTTGTCGTTGCTTTCATTATTTGTATCACATAATGCTAGTTCAAACAATTCCTACTTTATTTTTAGTTTCTAGCACTTGGATGATCGTTGGATTCCGTAGCACTTTGTAAGAATTCTTATTTTCGTTTATGCAATGTTTGTTTCCAGCATTTGTTTTATTTCCATTTCCTGCAATATGAACTAAATTTCTTAGTCTAGGATTTGGGATGATCGAATTGAGATAATTATTAGTTATCATGTGTATATGCTTGTTGATTGAATTGATTTGTATGTAATCGAACTTTTGGCCAAAGTTTGATTGGTATAAATAATGAATGAAATCGAGAGAAGAATTCATTATTCGACTTAGGTTCAATCAATGTTAGATTTAATCGGACACGCGTAGTCTAATTGAAGATTATTTCGTATAATTTTCTTAGCTAAGAATTGATCTATGAATACGAGAGTTAGTATTTCAATTCTACGTGGAAGTTGAATATATGAGTTAATCTTTTGCATAACACATGATGGTTGTATTATCTCAAGGAGACGAAACCATTGCCCTGTCTAGTTCTTAGTATTGATCATCAAAACTTATCTGATTAGAATGTGTAGGTTGTTTTTATTTTCTTGTGCAAGCATGAATCCATTGCCCTGTTAAGCTTTCCTTGAGATACTACTTGGGTTAACTTATTGCACTACATTGATCTTGTTCTCTTGCGAGCAACTTTTAGGTGCACTTTTAGTTGATTCAAGCCTCCGCTTTCTTCTTCTTCTTCGTTCAAGAGGAAGTCTGCTTCGTCGGAGAACGCAACTAGAGTCCAAGGATCAAATCGAATCAATTATAGACGGATCGATAATGAGGCAAAGAAGCTCGATGTGAATCTTAACATTTACATCGTCAACAGGCCGGACAAACTACAAAGGATCAGGAAACTCATTTATGAGAAGTACTGTCTAACTCCTCCGGCTGAGCAAAAGAAATGAAGAATCGAAGAGAAGACAATGCAACTGATGGATTTTGTATCTGTGCTTTTGAATTCTTAAAATTCAGTTGTAATGTACTCTCCCCAACTTATTATTGATATTAATGAGTTGTTGGTTTTAAAATTCAATGAATCATTAACTAGACTCCATGACTACCATCTCGTGGTCCAAGTTAGAGTTAACTAATTATTTTCTTGTGTTAACCCTCTTATTCTTATAGACTAGAACTTAGTTCGTCTTTGAGTCAGGTGGTATTAGTTTAGGTTTTGGCATCATAAAAAAGGGAAAAATTATTGGAAAAATTAGTAAAGGTTTTGATTTATTCCAAAATCCAACTGATCCCAACTGAGTAGATGAGCCATAAGTCAAATAGTAGTTAGAGCTCACTGTTTGAGCATAGAGATTTTATATTTACAAGATCAAACTGAAGAAGATAGCTCAAGACTGGAAAATAATTGAAGTTCGAGTTGGTCGGTTAGACCACAACTCAACTGACTCTGGGACTGAACCATGCAGTTCATGCATGTCGAGCAGCTGTGTCGAAGTCATACATCTAAAAATCGAAGAATGAAGACTTGGACGATGAAGGAAGAAGAAAAACTTGAATTCAAATTCAAATCTGCTCACAAGTACAAGACATGCTGGAAATTTCTTTAAATGGATAGACCGTAGAGACATGCATAAAGGAAGGCTCGCAGTTACCATTTCGGAAAAGTTTGCAAAGGAGTAGGTAGAGTGTCATGCTTTTTGGCAGAGGTCAAACGCTTCTTTCCAATGGCTCTATGACTTCTCTCTCTATAAATAGAGACATTCACCATTGCGAGAAGACTACTGATTCCACGCACAGAGAAGCATTCAAGCAAGTATCATCTCAAATCAAGAAAATCATTAAGTGTTCGAAGCAAAGTCGTAGAGAGTTTGAGTCCTCCTCATTAGCTTCCTTCTAGTTTCTCAAGGCCCGTTCCTTTGATTGAGTCTAGAAGTTTTAGTTCTTGCTATATCTAAGCAGATTCTCTGTAAAAAATCAAGTTTCTAAGCCTTAGAAGAAACCTCCACTGTTCCAAAGTGTTGAAGGTTTCATAGTTGGAAAAATCCCCAACCCCATTATCTAGGTCATCTTTGAACCCATAATCAAAGAAACTAGGTTCCTTAGAACCTGCAATCTAAGAAAGACTTTACACTTGCCAGCAAAAGTGTTGTAAGGTTTTGTTCGAACTCGCAATCGAACTGGTTAGGCTGTTTGGTGCTCGCAAACCAAACCCAACATTTAATAAGTACGCGAAAACCTATCTAGTAGATTACTACCCCGAAAAGGTAGTCGTGGATATAGAAGTTCATCTCTGAACCACTTAAAATACTGTGTCTTTTGATTTTCAGTATTTATATATTTCAGTTTCCTAACCAACTGACCAAGCATAAAATTGAGTTTACAAAATCTGTACTAAGTGTTTACGAACAGTAAAAGATTTTCAGTTAATTAACGAGTCTAATATTCCACCAACTTCTGCATTGCAAAACACTTTAAAACCTCAGTCTTGGATACACAGTTGACCATCAGTCAAAGAAGTTAATTGTGCATCTAACTGTGTGACAGCTTCGACTGACTTTCTCAGTTTTCGAGCAAATGAACTGAGCAGTTCGAATTGAAAGAAACTGTTTTAAGAAAAAATTGTTACTGGTGTATTCCCCCATACACGAGTTCACTCGTTACCGGGACCATCAGAGGTCGATTTCTTCGACTGTGTAGGTGTGGTACTTATGTCGATCCTCCGATTCCTCTGACTCCTCCATCGCCTTGGCCTTGCCCTTGGCCGTCTTTCCCTTCTTCGTCTTCCCCTTCGCTGCCGATTCCCCCATGGCCGAACCTCCTTCGTCATAGTCGGCCTTGTCAAGTTGATTTGTTCGAGGCCCGACGTGTAATATAGAGGGATGCTATCATCCCAATTTGACGAGTAGTAATTGTCGTTGTCGGATGCCATTTGAGATAGAGAGTTGGTGTAGGAATGAGAAATAAGAAAGAAGTGGAGAGAGTTTGAAGGTAAAAATTGAGAGAAATGAGATAAAAATGGTGTAGAAATAAGATAGGGAATGGTTTATTTATAGGGAAATTAAAGAATAAAAAAAATAGTTGTTGCAGATTCCGGCGAGCCGTTGGCGGCGGCGAGAAGTAGTCGTTGCATTTCAAATTTCAAATTTTCTTCAATAGACGTGTGCATTACACACACCATAAATTAATGTTGTTAAGTCGGGCTCATCCTCCCCCGACTTAACATCGGCAAGCTCAATAAATCGGCAGGCTAGAGCGTTCTCTTGAGCCTGTTGATGTGGATGCTCTGAGAAGTAAGAACCGTCACTCTCTTGGAATTTTGAAGTGTCATAGGACATAATTTTATGTTGGGTAATTTAAAATGTAGCTCCAAATTATTCTTTGTAACAACTTATTAACAAAAATAATTATAATAAATATATGTTTACTATTTTATCCCTAAGTATAATATTAATTAATTAATTAATTAATAATATCGTCATGATGTAAAGTTGAGTAGATTGAATCATCTATTGTCTCTCTATGTGACATCTCCAATTGTTTTAATAAGCAGACGACACGTGACATAATTAATGATTTAAAATTTAGAAAATATATAAGAACAATATATACCTTAAATTTTAAACCTTTAATCAAGTCACATGTCATCTTCTTATTAAAGCAAATAAGAGATGCCGCATAAAGAGGCAATAGATAATTCGGTTTGTAAATTGAGAATGAAATATTGGCGACTGTTTGAAGCTTTGCAGTTGGAGGCGCGCTACCAACAAGGTGTAGGACGGTTCTTGCAATTCTTGATTCTATTCTACTGCCTGAGATCCAAATTAAACCAAATTAATGATTTATTCTCGTCGACAACTAAATATAAAAGAGGGATGTGGCATTTCTCATGTTTATTTTGTGAATCTAATGTTCACAGCATATACCATTTATGGAGGAACTTCTTATTATTAAGTGGCAATTTTTTCTCCATTTTTGGTCACTAAACGGAAAACAATACGTATTAGATTCATGCACAAACTCATTTATGTCTTTCCAATTTAAATTGACTCGTAATTTCGGTCGATTCAGAAGAAATTTTTAATTGTTTAATAATAATTATATTTATTTTTCCTATTTATTGCCTGGAAAATAGAGTCGTAAAAATATATCGTCCAAAGATTGGAAATAATTGGAATCTCTTCAAGTCTTAATCGAGCTCTTGCATCCTCATAAATGTCATCAAAGAGAAAAGAAATAATGTAGTGAGAATATGAGAATATAATACACAAAGATGAACTATAACAACCTCAATTGGGAATTTTTATTTGGATAAATCTCTTCGGATCAAATTGATGATCAGATCAAGAGGGTAAAATTGTCCAATTTTATAAAAGAAAATTGTATGTTGACTAAAATATCCCTATTAAAGTTATTATAAATTGTAAAATAACTTAATGTTGAAGTTTTTCTATAAATCATTCAAACTTCCAACAAATATGAATTATTCAATCTTAAATGGGTTAATCATTCCCTAAAAAAAATGGATTAATCATTACTGTCTTTATTTCCGTTTTAATATTTTATATGCATTCCAAATTTCCTATAGGAAGTTGCTAATTACTCTTCATGATCTTAACGAAATACTGAATTCTTTACATGAATATATTGAGTTGTTCTACGATTAATTAAAAGGTAACTTTTTAATTTGAAAAGGAACTTGAAAAGAAACTTATAAAATACTACTAATTCTGAGGTGTGAAAAGAAACGAATATTTCGTCAAAAAAAAAGAAACGAATATAATCATTTTTTTCAAACTTCTTATGTGTTAAATCAATAAATTGTAGTTTTAGTAACGATCAGACGTTTTATATTATGTTTTATAAGTAGGCCTCATGTAAACACATAATTTTTATTTACTAATTTTTCTATGAATATTTTGAAAGATGACTATTTATATACAATCTATAAATATTTATACAAATGAAAAAATAGTTTTAAAGTGGACACTTTTTGTCTGACCTCAAAATTGGTGACTCAAATTGTGTGTGTGTGTGTGTTATGAAATAAAAAAGAAAAAAGGGCATATAATAATACGCCATGACGGGAAATGAATGTAATCCTATGAAGCTCAAAAGAATTGCCCTTGCTTTAAAAAAAATGCCCTTTATACAGAAATAAAAAAATATAAAATAATTTATGAATTAATTATTGTTTACTCTCTCAGTCTCGATATCAAAGTCTCTCTTCCTTTTTTCGTATGTCTCATTTGTATAGTCTTATTCTAAAAATGAAAATAATTAACTCTACAAATGTTATAGGACCTGCTATTTTTTTTTATCTTTTTACTATTTTTTCTTTGAGTAATGATATTTGGACACATTGTGGCCAGCCACACGCGCTAAAAATTGTAATATAGGTTTTGAAAATGGAAATATACCCTAATTGAGAAGCATAAACCCTAGGGGGAAATGTGATTATTTTCATTTTTACAGTCAACTTTTCTTTATTTTTCACGCGTGTGGCTGACCACAGTATATCCGAATATCATTACTCTTTTTCTCAATATCCGTGCCCAAAGCAAATGAGACATTATTATTGGGACATGAAAGAATAATAAATTATGGTTTATTTCATCAAATTACATGATAAATATATAGAAAACTACAACAACTACTTTAAGAGTAAAATTATTTTTTCAAAAAAAGATCATTTAAAAATAATACTAATATATTATTAAAATTTTATTAGAATTTACTTTTAGAGGTGAACTTTGTAATGGTTAACAAATAAGCTTCACCTATGTTATTAAAATTAGTGGATAGTCCGTCGAATTTCGACGGAAAATTATTATTTAATAAAATTTAATACTACGTGATAGTATAAGAAAGGTATTATTTATTGATTATTTTTATTTTTATTAAGTAATACCTATTGAAGTTATTCAAATCTAATTCACACTCATTTTTATAGATCATTTTCAAAGCCTCCTTTCTTTTCAAAACTGTTGTGGGACAAAAAATATTTACTTTTCAAAGATATTGACTTGTTGTGTTGATTTTGACCGATAATTGAGAATTATCTATGAGAATTGTCTGTAAGAATGAAGGTGACCCTAAATATCCTTAATTTTATGAGTTCAACATAAAATTATAAAAAATAAAAGTTGTCCTGTTGGTACCGAATTGACCCTTCTACGCGCACAATTCTGGGTCAAAATTGGTTCGTTGACAAATCGTTAGTAATTTATCTTCTAATTTCCTTGCACATTCGACGTTTTCCATCAGAGACGATTAATCAAACAATTCGAGACGATGTGTTTAGGATTATTCAAACATGTTTGAAAATTTATGTACTCGTGCTTGTTTCAAACCCGATTAAAAAATTAGTCATCTATGTTCCTTTCTTAAAAAAACCGTGTCGGTTGGAAATTGGTTTGTCTACCGCCACGGTTCCGGGTCGGAATTGGCCTGTTGGCAACCGCTATGATTTATAAGTACGTAATTTATGAAACTCGTTTAAAATTTATATAGACCAAAAATTTAATAAAAATCTTGATTGTACTATTCGGTCTCATCCTCAACCATATAGTAATATTTATTAATTATAATTATAGATTATGCAAAGTTCGAAACTCAACTACAAATAACGTAAAAATTAATTAATGGATGACGATTAGTTTTTTTTAGAAATCATGGATGGCGATTCTAGATTTTAGAAAATACATGAAAAAGTATATAAATGAAGATTTTCCCGAGTTGAGGTACCCGTCGGTTGAAAATTGGCCCGTCTACCGCCACGGTTCCGGATCTGAATGAGACTGTTGACCACGGTTTTGATTTACAAGTGCGTACTTTATGAAATCCGTTTATAATATATATATATATAGACCAAAAATTAAATAAAATTGATTATACTATTAGTTCTCGTTCTTAACTGTATATTAACATTCGCTAATTACAATTATAAATTATGCAAAATTGGAAATCCAACGTAAAAAATTAACTCATGAATGACGATTCTAAATTTTAAAAAATACATGAAAAAAATGCATAAAATAAAAAAATTTAGAATAAAGAACCAACTGTAGAATTTACTATTGAATTATTGAACATTTTTAAGCTTAATGATTCTTGAATTTTGAAATATAAAGTTATGAGATTTAATCTTCCTGAAGGTATTTTAACATACCAAATCAATATATTACATCATTATATTATTTATTTTCTTCCTTTTATAACGTGAAATATAAAATCTTATATACAGTTGAGTTAGAAACTTTATTATATATATGAAATGTGAGCTATGATAAATAATGGATCGAATATAATATATGATTAATATTATATTTTAATTGAAAAATTGGAGAATTAAGATAAATAGGAATCGAGGAATTTGGGGGTGCCACGTAGGATTTTTGTAAAGTCATTTTCGTTTATATAATATATAGATAGATAGATAGATAGATTTGGCCTTTTATAAAAATATAATTTTTTTAAAAAATACATGGAGAGAATATGGTTCAATGCAAGACGATAATTAAATTGAATTTTGACATTTTGAATGAAAAAACAAACTTTATCACTAAGCTAATAGACTAATTTATAACCATTTCAATAGTTTAACTATGGATTGTATATTTCTTCGTGGTTATTTTATTAAAAAATATTTAACTTATCAAACAAATAGATCAATTTTTTAGATTAGATATGTCTATTTGGATGCATTGTGGCCAACCAGGCTAGCTAAAAATAGTAATAGTATAGATTTTGAAAAAAAAGAAAATATATCATATTTGTGGAATCTAAACTTAAAGGAATATGTGATTATTATTAACTTTCTTTTTTCTATATGTGTGACCTGTCACAGTGTATGCAGATGGAATTATTGTTTCAGATTATACTTACATAATTAAATTAGTAAATTATAATATAAATTTTGTGATATTTCAATTTAAAAAGTTAATAAGGGCAGTCTCTAACTCAAGTTATTACTAATACAATACATGATGAAATTGGAATTCAATCGTAACAATTGGACTAGTGGTGACTAAATTAGTTAATAATTGAACTTCAATAACATCAATTGCACTGGGGGTGAGCAATTAACCAAAATCGAATACCCCAACCGAATTAAACTGAAATATTACATTCACTTAGGATTTTCGGTTCATTCTAGTTTTTCTTTGTTTGGATCCCGTATCAATTAGGGGTGTGCATCGGCCGGTCGGTTCGGCCGACCGACCAAAAATTTCAAAACCGATAAACCGACCGACCAAAATTTTTGGACCGGGGCCAGGCCGAAAATATTTTTGGACCGACATTGGGCCGGACCGAAAAACTTCGGTCGGTTCGGCCGGTTACATTTTAACCGAGAATATTTAAAAAAAAAAAAAAAACCGGCCAAATTTTAGTACTATAAAAACCGGACAAAAAAAAAAAAACCGGCCAAAAAAAAAACCGGCCAAGTTTTTACCTTTTATACTTTAGGAATAATATAATATATTTAATTATTTAATACTATTCGGTCGGTTCGGTCCCCGACCGACCAAATTTCAGAAAAATCGGACCGAAAACCGAAAACCGAAAATTGCTAATTTACAAAATCGGGCCGACAACCGACTAGAAAAAAAACCGGGCCGAACCGGCCAAAACCCATCGGTTCGACCGGTTTTATCGGTCCGGTTGGTCCGATGCACACCCCTAGTATCAATTCGGCTTGGTGTTTTTAAAATAAAAAAAATTGAAATTTGAATTATGTTTTATAATTTCATTTAAATAATTTAACATAGTTCTGAAACTGGAGTATATCTTAATTAAATAAATTATCAATTTTTAAAAAATGCAAATTCGCACTTAATAATGTTTTTTTAAGTAAATATATTATGAGTGATTAAACAATTAATAAAAGGGAAATTCTATTAGGACAAACTGTGTCCAGTAACACGCATTAAAAATGAAAAATCAATTATAAAATGAATAATCGCATTTCCCCTTAGAATTTATGATTCCCAAATTAGAATTTATTTCCATTTTCAAAACCTATTTTACATATTTTAACATGTGTAGCTAATCACAATATATCTAAATAGCACTACCCTTAATAATATTATGTAATATAAAATATATATAGTAGCTCTTGCATAGCATGTCTAGCATTACCCATATCATCCATATTCACATAAGGTAGTGGTTGTGATACTCTGAAAATGCAAAATGAAAAACAAATTAGATGTATTATTTAATTTAGATTATATGCTTGGAAAAAAGACTCATACATGAATGAGAGGGTGGATGAATTGTTATTGATTTCACCATTTTAATTCACACGATAAAATTAGTCCAAATTCTCATCGAAAATACTACTCCCTTCCTAGGTGAAATCTTGTCCAATTTACCCTTTTTTTTTTACGTGAAGTAATATCCTGTTTCACTTTATGTATATTTTTATTCTTAAAGAATCTCTCATATTTACATTCAATTGTCATTTGGACCCACACAACCATCACCACTCATTCTTTTTAATTTGGACCCACACAATTACAATCACACATTTTTCTCTTTAATTTGGACCCACACAACCATAACCACACATTCTCTTTAATTTGCAATTAACAATCTAAATCTATGTCATTAACAATACCCCTACTATCTAACTTTTACCCCACTCAAAATAATTTTACCAACTTTCTTAATCTCTGTGCCGAGCCGTCAATGGGGCGTAACTTGACATACGGAGGGAGTAACATATACTCCCTCCGTCCACAAAGAGAATGCATACTTTGTGGCGGCACGAGTTTTAAGAAAATCATGGAAAGTAAAATGTGAGTGGAGAAAAAATAGATGTTAGTGGAGATAGGGTCCCACATTATAAGGGTAATAAGTGAGAGAGTGGAGAAAAAGTAAATGTTAGTGGAGATAGGGTCCCACATTATAAGGGTAGTAAGTGAGAAAATAGTTTCCATAAATGGACATGCATTCTCTTTGTGGACAGCTAAAAAAGGAAAACTATGCATTCTCTTTGTGGACAGAGGGAGTATGAAATTTTTGTTCCCATTATACATATAATTACTATTACCTCCGGTCCCAAAATTTCTTTCTAGGAGGGAGTGATATGGGATATTAAGGAAAAAAGTTGTTGAATTGGTGGTGAATGGAGAAAAAGTGATTAAATTTGTTGTGAGTGGAGAAAGGGTCCCACATTGGGGGTATGATAGTGTTACTCAATTGAGGAGAAATTCTTATATGGATGTACATGTACTATACCCACCCAGCACATGATAATATTTTAATAATATGATGTCCATAAATAGCTAGGAAGAAAATTGGGGATCACTCCAAAAAGGAAAGATATGAAGAAACTTGGAGAAGGGATGATAATGGGTCGGGTACCCACCCATTAAGCATTTCCCAAACCCAAAATCGTAAAAACTTTTTACACCCAAACCCGTCCCAAACTCGATTAAAAAATAGTTTTAAAACCCGTACCCGATCCAATTTCATTGGATAATACCCGTTTTATTACCCGTTAAAAACCCGAATATTAAAAATTAAATATCTAATCACACAATATTATAAATATGATTAAAATATAGATATCAATTGAAAATTTCGCTAAAATTAATTTCAAAGCAAAATACTAAGTACTAACAAAATTTTAAAATATAAATATAAATAGAAAATTTTAAAATAAATATCAAAACAAAGTACTACTTAGTAACAAAATTTAAAATATATCAATCTATATATTCCTCCATTGTATGTAAAATACTAAAATTTCCAGTTAAATGAGATCCTAAAATAAAAAATGATTAAATAGTCAATATCTCATACAGTGTTAATAAATTATTAGAAAATTAATATTTATACTAATATTTATAATTCTACTATAAATTATACATATAATATTTTTTCATCTTATATATATATATATATATATATATATATATATATATATATATATATATATAAATGGGTTTGAATAGCGGGTACCAGAAGATAATTGTTCAAACCCGATCCAAACCCATCGCTGGTTTGCATGTTTCTACCCAAACCCCCAAAACTATTTAATATATCCCAAACCCGTCCCATTAGAGTTTGGAAAGTACGGATACCTGCAAAAATCCTACTCATTGCTATCCCTAACTTGGAGACTGGATATAATATATTAATATTAAGTATGAAAATTGTATAAAGGGTAGAAATGTCTATTTATATTAAAATTTGACTGTTTACTGCATTTGATACGGATCAAATTGATCCCAATAGCATCACCTTTTTTATTTTTATATACTTATAATTCATAATTGCATGCACGCACTCAAGAGATAATAACTTTCACGTTGAATAATCAACTTTGGTTCTCATGAAAATATATCTATATCTATACTAATATAAAAAAAATCTTATTTTACAAAATTTGATTTTATCCCTAATATATATTTAAATTAAGGACATTAATGCAATAGTATATATTATGTTTATAACAAATATAATTAATCATTAGCATTAAGTTCACCTTATATATTGAAAAAATAAAGTTTACCTTATTTATAAATTATTCTCTTAAATTATGAGTTAGGATTCATTGAATATTTTATTCCGGGCTTTAAAAAATTATACCTTATTTATCAATTACTCTCTTTAATTATGAGCTTGGATTCATCATTTTTTTTTCATTGTGAAATTTTAGAGATTCATCAATTTTTTTTTTCATTGTGAAATTTTAGAATAAACAGAACATGAACTCCTTCATAACGATAAGAATATTGTGTTCTGGTCAATGCTTAAAGTTGAGTTCTCTAAGTCACATGTTCTCATGATTTAAATATGTGATTGTAAGTGTATTATAATTTGTTAATTATCGTGAGGAATTGTTGCATCCCTGATTTTATTGAATTAGAGAGGGAGGACATTAAACTGGAACTTGTCGTCCTTTGTTCAGGTACATTTCTCAACAATAAGTTTCTAGATTCTGCTTGATTATCTATTCCCCTAAAAAAAATAAAAAGTAAAAGGTTTCTAGATCGTGAAATCAAGTTATAAGTTTGAGTGGTGATTGATGCTGCAAGAATCTAGGTTTTGATTGTTAAAAATTGATGTCCAAATTCATATCTAAACTTTCTATGTTAATTTTAGTTCATATTTTAACTATCAAAGAAAAAGTTATTAATCTACGCGCTCACTGTCCTGTAAAACGTTCTTGTGGATGGAGGGTGTAGAAAACAAATCGAGAATGCTCTTTGCAATTATATATTTTGGCTATTCTTCAGTGTAAATTCTTATTAGTTAATTATTATATTTGAAATTTTGGGATATCACATAATATTCATTAAAATATGTAATACTCACTTCGTCTCGAGTTTTAATTTCTGTGTTCAAATGAAGTAAAAGTGTTAATAATACTATAAAAATAAAATGAACTATAAAATGATCTCATAAAAAAATCTTTATTAAAATCATTCTTTTTACGTGCACTTTACATTTGCTAGTAGATATAAATTTTATTCATTGTATACATTGAAAGTACATGTAGATATCACAAACTTTGTCTTGAAAATTACGAACTAGTAGCTAGTTCATCCCGTTTGGGAAATAACATCAATTCTCCAAAGTATCTACTTTGAAGTATTCGAGACTCATCTCCATCGGCAAAACCTAGCCAGCTATTTTTCTTCAAGAAGGTTGTTGCGAAATTATATACTTGTAGCTTTCTCTGCAAAAGCAAGGCTCAGTGGAAACTGGAAAAGAGGTATCATAATTATTATTATTATTATTATTATTCTTATTAGTATTATTTAATATGCATGTATTGTACGTAGTTATACAAAACATTATTTATTTATCATATCATTTGGTAATGAGAGAAGTACGTTAGCGAGATGGTGGAGGAGATTGACAGAATATTAGTGGAAGAGGCAGTATGGGCCGAGGTAGAAAAGGTGGAAACAGTATACAAAATCGCGTAGGTGGTGGTGGAGAAAAAGGAGGTGGCGGAGATGTAGCCGGCGGCGGTGGAGAGGGTGGAGGTGGAAGTGGCGGAGAAGGTGGAGGTGGAGAGGGCGGAGGTGGAGGTGGCGGAGAAGGTGGAGGTGGTGATGGTGGCGGCGGAAAGCTGGGTGGAGGTGGAGGTGGCGGAGAAGGTGGAGGTGGAGATGGCGGAGGTGGAGGTGGTGATGGCGGTGGAGGAGACCTAGGTGGAGGAGGTGATGGCGGCGGAGGAGACCTAGGAGGAGGAGGTGATGGAGGTGGCGGAGAAGGTGGAGGTGGAGATGGCGGAGGTGGAGGTGGCGGAGAAGGTGGAGGAGGTGATGGCGGCGGAGGAGACCTAGGTGGAGGAGGTGATGGCGGCGGAGGAGACCTAGGAGGAGGAGGTGATGGCGGAGGTGGAGGTGGCGGAGAAGGTGGAGGAGGTGATGGCGGCGGAGGAGACCTAGGTGGAGGAGGTGATGGAGGTGGCGGAGAAGGTGGAGGTGGAGATGGCGGAGGTGGAGGTGGCGGAGAAGGAGGAGGTGGTGGAGAAGGTGGAGGTGGAGGTGGCGGAGGTGGTGATGGTGGCGGAGGAGAGGTAGGTGGAGGAGGTGGTGGAGATGGACAAATGAAGGGCAAATGTATGGGCAATGGACGAAGACCTGGAGGGTAAACGAAGCATGGCAATTCACCAAAAGCCATGGAAACTGAAATGGAGGAGAGTAGCACCACAATGAACAACTTCACCTCCATATTGCTAAGCAAACTAAATATTCAGATTTATTTGATTAGTTTGATTCAAAATTGGTTGAAGTGTCCTCATTTATATAGGCATCCGACTATTGAAGAATTCGGTATTACTATACCCAACATATACGAAATGACAAAATAAATATACGTCAACTATATATTACTACTACGAACACAACTTGTAGAATAGTTAGGACTTAACTTAGTCATATACCTCATTATCTATGTTAGGCCATATATTTACTAACAGCTTATTAATTACATCCATGCATCTCCTTCCAAAAAAAAGAAAAAAGAAAAGAAAAAAAGAGTTTACTTACATGCTAGGTAACTGTACATTCGGACTTGCAGCCATGTTCACAATTCCTTCTATTTTAGGAAATTTAAGGAGGGTTTGGAAAGGGGCCAAAGTTGGAAGAAAGTGAATCATGTAGTTCCCGTCCCAAAACAAGTGACTCGTTTATCATATCGGCCGTTCCATAACAAGATGGGACGTAACAAACTCCATATGACGAAAGACCATGTATTGTCGTGTCTTGATTAATTCAGACTTAATTAATTAATTGTTATCTCAGTACGCATTTAATTTACTACATTTGTATTTGCATTACAATTGGTTCCACATAGTTACTTGGAGTACATTTTGATAGATCAAACTTGATGTATTCTAACAAGGGACGGAGGTTTTTACTCAGTGCGCACCGAAGGTAGAGGCTGTGGGTTCCCACGACATAAAAAAAAATAAAAATTTGATGTATTCTAATCCACCGTGCATATACATTTTATATTGATTTTTTAATTAATAACTAATTAAGTGTTCTTTTGAAAATAAGTGTTGCTAACAGTTGACAAACAAGAATTAACAATTCCCTCATATTGCTCAATAATTCTTTCTTGTCCGAGTTCTGCATCAATTGAATAATCAATTATGTTACATTGATTTCAATTATCAACTTCTTTTTTCTTCTTCTAATTAAAGAACCTTTCGTTTTTTTTAAACAATAAAGAAGAAGACTTTAATTAAAGTAGTTTATAAAGTATAATTATTTTATAATGTTCATGCCAAACGATTTACATAAAAACTTGCAAAAGTTTATGTGGCTTAATCAGACTCTTCTTGTAATTTTGATGGATTGTTATGCGAGGATACGTATCAAGTAGTTGTTGGCAGAGTTTGTTGTGTCGTCATCAGTTGCGGACCTAGGTGGGGGCGCCACCAAACATTTGATAAAAAAAATAATTAGGGGTAATAGCCCGTAAATCCATAACTTTTTTGTCGATTCTGAAATTACACATGATTTTTTTTTGCTCTGCAAACATAACCGTTGATTTTCTTCTAATTTTGCACAAACGATCGGTTTCCCCCAATTTTATTTTGACGTGGAGGCCAGAAATGACAATGTGGAAGCCTAAAATGACACTGTGCAAGTCTGAAATAACAAAACGACATCGTATTGTATAAAAAATTATAAATAATTAAAAAAACACACATCATATTTGCCAACTCATATTTTCAATAATTGAAAATAAAAATATAACTAAAGCCACATTTTCTCTCCTCACAACCCATCATCTGTGCTCTATCCCTCTCCCATGTCGCCACTCAATCACCATCTCCACCTCCAACCGCAAGCATCGACGCCGACCAGCTCTATGACGCGACCGTCGTTTAGTCACGTACAAAATACATTTATAATTTTTCTATTTCCCACTACCAGGATCAGCTAGCAGTAAGTATAAGGTCGATCCCACGAGAAGTTGGTATAGCCTTCTCTTTGGTCACGGGTCATCCAAAGGTTTAGGGGTTCTGCACAGACTCGTCGTGGGCAAAGTCTGTGGTATAAGGGTAGACTAACAACATACTCAAAGAAGAAAAGAAAAGACACAAAAGACAACGGTCCTTGTAATACCCCGGATATTTTCTTCAGACGAAAAATAAAATTTTGATTATTAATTAAGGCTTTGCACGCCTAAGTTAAGGATTTTCGATTCTAAGATTAACGGTGAAATCCGTTTTTGAAAATAAATTCCAGAAGTCGGTCGAACGACTACTGTATTAGGGTTTTCGCGTCCGAAAACTTAGATCGAAAAACCATCTGACTTTACATTCATTTTTTCTTCGATACGAGTTCACCGGAGAAAGTTAGTTTTTATTATTTTTCCGGGCGAAATTTGGACTGTGATGTCCCGACTTTTTATCGGATTTTAAAAAACGAATTACGCTTTCCGAGTAAGTGATTTGTTTCTAATCTAAACGTCAAATTAGATTTCATCGAAAGCGTAACCATCTAAGAAATTATTTCTCGATTTTTATAACGTCGTATTAGACCCGTAAAACGCGATATTTTTCGAATAAATATCCCACCCAAACCGCCACCTTACCCTATGACTTACCTTTTGTTAGATTTTTATCTCTTTACAAACATAACACCTCATCATCTCTCTCTTTCTTCCCCTCCAATACCACCACTCCCTCTCTTATTTTTCTCTCTCATTTTCTTCCATCGAAAGACATCCTTCAAGCTTTTCAAAGCTCCACAAGTCTCTCGTACCGATCATTCTTATTTCTGAGTTCATATTCGTCAAGGTAAGAACTTCTTCTACGTATTGAACCGAACAAAACTCTTTCCATCAACCTTTATTTTTTTTGAAATATTGGAGATGAAGAAGCATGATATTCTATGGTTAAAGCATGTTGTTAGATGCTTAGAATTAGATTTCTATGGTTGAAATTTCATGAAAATCATCTCCCTTGAATATGTATGAATACCGAAATTTTAGGAAGAATTGGGGGTTTGATGTAGTTCGATTTTATTAAGGATTGATTGATGGATTAGTGTTCTATAAGATGATAGATGATCACATAAATTATTTTAGAATTTTCTAAAAATAAAAATAGAAATGTAAGAGATAAAGAATTGATGATTTGATGTAGAAGATGTTATGATTTACATGTTATGATAATAGAAATAGTATGTAGTATGTTTATGGATGATTATATAATTTATTGGAGTTTTTCTATAAATAAAATGAAAATCGTAAGAGACGAAAACTCGTTAATAAGTTGAGACTCGTTAATAATTTGAATATGTGATTTACGTATTAGTGAATCTTGATAGATAATGAACGATATTGTAAAGTTTGAGCAAAATCGGAGAACATTGAAATTTTCTTAAGAGACGAAGAATCGTCGATAAGTCGAGATTAGATAATTTAGGTTTGTGATTTGAATATATGTTAATCTTGTTAGTTAATGATCGTAACCGGAAAATTTGAACAAATTCTAAGAAGATTGGAATTTTGATAAGAGACGAAGAAACGAGATTAAATGCCAATAGAAAAGTCGAATAAGGAAAACCTTTTTGATTCAAATGAATGTTGTCGTTTGATGAACGATATTGTAGTTGACAATATTTCCATCCGAGATACGAGATGATATAATATGTAGTTTATAAACGAGAAGTTGAAATAGAAATTGAATTTGAAATTGAATTGGTTTAGTAATTGGATTAGTTAAAAGTCGAGTAATTATACGTCTCGAGTTTTTAATCGAGAGATGTGAAGGAATTTGTCATAAAAGATATTGCGTGTTAACTGACTTGAGATGGAAATTTCATAAGAATAAAAGTGGAATAGCATTGATCGAACCTAGGGAATCGTAGGTCGAGTTTTATCGAGCATTAGGGTTTCGCGCGGACTGCCTTGCAACCTTGCACGGAAACTGTCATAACTTTTAGCTCGCTTAACGAAATCGAGATCCGTAAATTGGAGAGTAAACTAGACATCCGTGGCTTTCTTTTAATACAAGACAAATCCCCTGTTTAGAACGAAAATTAATCGAGTCTCATTTATTCGTTAATCAAAAGAATGTAGCTAAAGTGCAAAGGCCTAAAAGTCTAAAACGAATTCGATTTCTCTTTCCTTTATTTATCTCGACCTTTTATTAAAGTGTTATTATTTACGTTCAAAGGAAGAAGTCGAGTTTAGAAGACAGGACGGAAGACAGAAGACGGAAGCTATAGTTGTTCTGTAAATCGCCTGAGGTGGGCTTTTCTTATATCAAAATAAAAACGAGCGTTGCTCAAAATATTTTCTTACAGCTTTGATAACTGTGTTTTTGAAAGTGATTATCAGGCGTAAAATGCTTTGTTTTATGTGAGTTCATTTGTGCCATTCTGAGTTAGCCGACTGCTTTCCAGAATTTATGAGTTAGATACAATGGGGCTAACTAAATCGATCGTACTCTGAGTTAGTATACAAAGGGGACTTTCCAGAGTTTGTGTACACGGTAGCCGGTGTGTGTGGTACCCTGTTGAGGGGTAGCCAGTCACGGTGAGGAATGTTGGGCAAATCGAACGTAACATCTGTCAGAAAATGCTCGGTCGAGTAATTTATGTGAAAAGAAAATATTTTAGTAGGCACGGGCATTTTAAAGAAAAACCCCGATGCGTTACTGTTAAAAATGTCTGATTAATCTATTTGTATATTATGTTTTCGGCAATGTGTCCACTAAGTATGAAAATACTTAGCCCTGCATATGCTTTATAAAATGTGCAGGTTGAGCGACGGGAGTGGCGGAGGTTGAGTAAAAGGTTGTGATTAGAGAAGATCAGTTGTGTTCTAGTTTACGTTTTTCCGCTGCCAATCTTTTGAGTTAATGTAAACCTTTTTGGTCTAAGTCCCGTACAATGAACTTAGTTAACTTTTGAACAACTTGTCGAGCGACCCTTCAACGTCGACTCTCTCTTTCTTTTAATATAAAATCTGTTCATAGATATCAGTTGTCGTTTATTCGTTGTCTGTTTATTCATTTATCCCCCTTCTTCCCCGTTTCTTTAATCCAACCCCTAGTCGCACCCCGGCTTTGCCATCCCTCGGAATTTGGGGCTGTGACAGTCCTCCCACCCACACACTTTACTTTCGGTAAAGTGGGTCGATCAAAGGACCAACTCAATAAAGACTCAAAATAAAAACCTAAAACTAACAAAAACTGGGAGGAAACAATTATGAAGGAGGTAATAGCATGGCACCTGATGTGGGCAATTTGGGCATTTTGGGCATTGTGAGTGGCTCGAAGGTCTCCATGTTGCAGCAACTTATCCTTCCAGTCTGGTCAAGCTCTTCAAGGTTAGCTACTCCTTGCTATTTGGGCATGGCAGGTGATCATTCTGCCTCCGTGGATGGTTCTGAAAAAAAAAAGAAGTTTTGCAAACATGTTGTGCCCTTACTGGTGGCTTGTAGAAGGGATTTCCTTCTTCATCGTGTTAAACTCATCGAGCACCTTCATCTTCTTCGGCTCAGGAAATGGACATCCTCAGCAACATCTCGTTGTGTGCATCAGCATCCTCCTCTAACTCATCCAAGCTGGTAAACGTAAGTGCCTTTCAACTCAGGGATTTCAGACTCTTCTTGCCCAGTACTATAGTTTGGGGAAAAAGAAGGTCTTAATGGTGGTCATGCCCTCGTTTATGAATGTCTTTCTATTGTTGCTTTCGTGCCCTAGCTCCTACACATCATAAACAAACCATACCTCCTACAAAAGTACTACCTAATCTAGGGTTTAAAATTAAAAGAAAAAGAAAATAAAAAGGATATGTACCAGGTTGCCTCTTAAAAAGCGCCTTAGTTTACGTTGTGGGCACGACGTGGCCTCCATCTTTTAGTCATCGACTGGATATTGGAGCTCGCGCAACTCCGCTCATTCATTACGTGTTATGCCCAGGGTAGGCTAGATTTGTCCTTTTGACTTATAGATGGGATTCTGTCCACTCGTCTTCCCCTCTTTACAGGTGCTCCATGGCCACTGTGCATTCTTTCTCCGATCCCAAAGTCACTCACGAAGTTGTCCTGCACGGTTAGTTTGGAACACACACAAAAGGACTAAACAAGCAAATAAAAGAGAAAACTACTGGAAACACAACTCCCCGACAACAGCGCCAATTTTGAAGCGACTGTCGTTTAGTCACGTACAAAATATATTTATAATTTTTCTATTTCCCACACCAGGATCAGCTAGCAGTAAGTATAAGATCGATCCCACGAGGAGTTGGTGTAGCCTTCTCTTTGGTCACGGGTCATCCAAAGGTTTAGGGGTTCTGCACAGACTCATCTTGGCCAAATAGGAATATAAATCTAAACTAAGACATAAATAAAATATAAAGACAAACCTGAATTTAGGTGTTGAGTCAATTGCACAAACAAGACGTCTTCATCGATGCAAGAATATGTGGTACGAACGGTTATAGGCAAACCACGTCATGGTCCTACTGTCACGTTGTCATGCCCACAGCTACGATCAGCCCAGCTCGTCCTTACTTCTGAGAATTGAGTGGAATCCCTAAACAATCCTCCTTACCTGCCCAATCCACCCGCTGAGGATCCTACAAAAGGGGTGTAGTATGGACAGATAGCTTTGGGCACTAAACGAACCCGTTCCGGCCCTATAAGATACGAGGATCCCACTTCGACTTTTCACCAGCGTCAGCGTACTTCGTTCGGCTCCGTCCAAGTTCAACCTCAGATTTGCCGCCCTCAAGGAGCGTGAGGCAAACCTCTCCCGGTCCCTGTTAGTCTAAGCTACCTCCCTTTTAAGGAATCTGTCACCCTCCAATTGCCCACTGGCCACATGAACTCTTGGCACAAACAGAATGCTTTGAAATCATTGCCTAACGCCTCGGGAACACACACATATATAGCTTTCCTCTTGCCTAAATCAACATCACGATTTAATACTTATGCAGCGTCATCTTTCCCAAACGCAGATTTATATAACTACCTAAGCATAAAGTAAATAACAAGAAAAGAAAGAATGAAATAGAAAAATAACTATAATTAAAATAAATTCGGACGACACCAACATCGCCGACAACAAAGTACAAAAGTTAGTTTGCCCCCGAAGGGGCAAACTCTCGAACAAAATAAAGAAAACCCTAGACTAAAGAAGATAAAGAACTAAAAAGATTCAAAGTAAAAGAGTTACATATGGCTTGCTATCTAGGAGTATTTATAGAGGTGAAATTCGTGAGTCTTGGATGCTCAACCCATTAAGCAAGTCGGTTGCAACTAGGTTTGGGCGAGTTGTCTGCCAGCTGTCAGCTTCTGTTGACCAAGAGACTTTCCTTATTTAGTAGATTTTGATATGGACGAATCTTCATGGATAAAGATGGAATTAATTTCTTCCTTGTTGGCTACTTGGATAAGGTTGATCTTACCCAAAATGCTTCGTATCTGCGCCCAAAATGTCTGTTGCGGAATTTGGTCATATCTTGCCCATTTCTGCCCAGTTTTGTCATGGTTTGCCCTGTACGTCCCTGCCTTCACAATGTGTCCTCCCAGACACTAAAGACAAACAAAAATACACAAAATGACTCGATCTAGATCTAAAATAAGACTCGAAAATCATACAAAATTTGGTCTCATCACTCTTTGCCGCCGCCTCAGATCTCTCCACCGCCTCCCTCTTCGGCTCTCTCCCAACGGCACTCTCTCCGCCCTCACCTCCCTCCGCACCCTCAGCCTCCGCCTCAACCACCTCCTCAGCCCCCTCCTGCCGACCTCTCCTCCCTCTCAGCGTTCCGAAACCTCTCTGTTCCTCTCTTCTAAATCATAGAACTCAAACCCCATCCCAACCATACAAATTCGGCCACCAAGCGCAGCCGCTGTCGTCGCTCACTCTCACTCCCTCTTCTTCGCATGTTCAAAGTCTCGGTGAAGACTCGCCACTCTGCTATTGTCGCCCTTGCTACAACCCCCTCGACCGCTGCTCCTTCCAATCTCAACTCAACCATATCCCGGACTCGACAACATAGCTCTACAGCCTCTACTGACTCGACGATTTGATTCAGTAAAGATTGGATTTGTAAAACAGGGGCAAAGATTTTATTTTATTAAGTTAAAATTGATGTGGCTTGCTGTGGAGTGTGGATCTTGTTGGTTTCTAGTCAATGGTGGTGTTGTTTAGCAGAGTATATACATGCATATTTCAATTTCTATGGTGGTGATTGTGAGAGAGATGTGGTGGTGGCTGGTGGTGGTGGTGTTTGTGGCGGTCGGAGAAAAGGAGATCTGTGTGGTGGCGGCGGCGGGTGTTGGAAAAAAGAGGAAGGAATAGAAGAACAAGAGAGGGAGAGAGATTTTTTTTTTAAAATTTTTTAATTTTTGGTTTTTTATTTTAAAAAAAAATGAGTTGAATATAATTTTTCATTTAATTTTTTTTTAAATAAAAAATTTAGCAAAACGACGTCATTTTGTGTTAGGTGTGATGATGTCGTGTGCTTAGCCGATCCGGTGTGTCCAGCGTGTAAATCCGGCAAGTCACGTCATAAGTAAATTGGGGGAAATTGGCCATTTGTGCAAAATTAGACAAAAAACCAAGGTTATGTTTGTTGAGCAAAAACAAAAAAAAAACTAATGTGCAATTCCAGAATCGACTAAAAGGTTGTGAATTTACAGGCTATTACCCCAAAAAATTATTGTAAATTTATCAAAAATATCAATACTTTGTTTGAATTATTGTACAAAAGCCCCATTATCAAATTGAATTACATGCAAAATTGGTTCCATATTTGATGATATTTGATGGCGATAACATGTATCTTTGAAAATGACTAAATATATGTAAAAAGAAATATTGAAGTTAGTGTAGCAAAATGTGGAGAATAAGAATAGTGATTGATAAGATTTTCATTGGCAAGCTACAGTGGAAGGTTCCATGGGAAGTGAGCTGTTCCTGTCGCACATTTCTGGGCCAATGCTTATCACTCCTTCTTCCTGTAACATACATATATAATAACCTTAATGAACTCTCTTTGTCTCAAAAAGAAACAAATTAAAACCTTAAGTATGTGTAGATGTATATGTGGTAGAGTGAGAGAGTGAGAGCAGTGGTTGTCAATGAATTACCTTGGCGATATTTCTAAGAAATGTGGTGGTGTAGTTTCCTGATGGAAATAAAGCTTCAATAAAATCGGCGAGAACTAGCTGAGGTTGGGAAATTGCTCCGTCGTACCAATCTTGATCAATGGATATACATACATTTTATGTAGTTGAATGTAGAAATTTGAACAAGAAAGAATATTGAATTAATGTAATGTAATGTTGTAGTTAGGAGGAGGTACCAAGAACAGTGGAATTTCGAAGTCGTTTGTCGTATCTCCAGAGGCTTTTGGTTGATATGAAGGCGAAGCAAGATTGATCTTGGACGTTGAGATTTTGGAGAAACGTGGAGGCTGTGTAGGCCGTTGGATCGGACACGTATGTCTCATCAATCACCACATCTAGTGTCTGCATGGCCGGCCATACAAAAATTGAGGTGAACATGAACATGCATACATACTCCTATTTAAGAGAAATGAATAGTTGTTTGAAGTGAAGTGAGTTAGTTTAGTTACGCAGAGGATGGCATGGAATGCCTCTAAGTCATCTGGTGTGGAGATGTTGTAGGTCACTTTGTTGATGGACTCATCTATATTTTCGCCCCCTGCATCCTCCACATACTGCATGCAAATTCATACATTATACTATTATTATTTATTTATAAATTATAATGCAACTACAATTAATTAATATACTAATATATACTACGATCGAAGAAAACAGGAAAAATATTCAATATACCTTTAGCTTGAAGGGCTCTCTGGCGAAAGACCAAACGCCCTGCTTTACAAAACCAACCAACGTAAATAACAATCTTAACTGTGAATTAATCTGAAACACACAATTTAATAGAATAGAATAGAATAGAATAGAGAATAGTAGTACATCATTATCGTCGTATTCCATCCAAGCAACTGTAGGTTTGAATTCTGGTTTCTTGCTACTTGCACCTTTACTTAGGCACATGTAGTTCTTCTTGATCTGCAAAGTAAATACAGATGAGCAACCCTAGCCTATTACTCAATTGCCACAGATATTCCTATATCGTTACTTTGACTTACTGTATCGTACACTTGATTAGCTCTGTTTTCAAGATTTGCAAATACTCCCAAATACTTGATCCACTCAGCTCTCTGACAAATTAATTAATTCAAACGTTACCAAATCAACATAGTAGTATTAGTTTCTATTTACCATTCATTTAAGTAAATATAGTGAGTGTGAATTGTGATAGGCCGGGAAAGAAAGTACTAGATGATAAAATGAGCAGTGTCGAGACCTCCTAGTACCTGAAGAGGAGCGTCCTCACCGGTGGAGAGAAAAGTGGCAAAGTTGCAAGACTGCGCCTGATCCGTGTTCACTATGAAATGAGCTGCAAACTGCTGCACATCGCTTCTGTTCACGAGTTTCACTTGTCCCTCGTTGTACAGTTTTAGGACACATTCAGAAGCCAAATACTCTGATGTAACACCCTTCAAACTCCCAACCACTCCTAGAAGCTGCCCTCAACACACACAAAAACTAAGGATATGCTATATGCTCATTATCAGATTAAAACCTCATTACTTTCTGCTTCAAAATCAAACCACCTTTACCAATCTGTTGTAATGCAATTTTTTCTAATTTCTCATATATACTACACCACTATTATCACTATAAACTAAATTTGTTTTCATTAAGATAAAGTTAATGAGAACACATCAGTTTTACAACCCAAGTCTCTACTTACTGAAATTGGCAAACCTCACCTCAAAAAATGAAACTGCATCGAAAAAAAAGTTATTATCAGAGTAAAGGAGATAATTAATCAACATTGTGCAAAAGCTACAAATTAACATGTGAAACAATAGTACCAAATATTAAATTACCTGGGAAAAAATCAGCATCTATTGAATAGTTGACTAGTGGAATGACAAATGATTTTATCCTTGACGTGCAGTATTTTGTTTTAGTTGACATCTTTGAGTTATTCTGCACAAATATTTTAACTATCAAACAGTTAAACTATCAAATAAAGAGATTTTATTTGGAGGACTCTAAACTTACTCAACACAACATTTTTACTTTTTTAATGCGTGTTTGTGTGTGTTGGGGGTATCTATGTGTGCGGAACTGAACATTTTGAATTTATGAACTGAGAACAAATTAAAAATAACAATAACGCGTGGTTTTAATTTATAACGAATTTTAAATCTTTTTTGTGGGGTTGAATTAAATAATGGATTGACATACTTTATAGTTATGTTCTTGTTTTATTTTAATTCAAATAATCACGGTCGGGTTTCATACACTAGTATTAATTTGGAATTATGAAAGGTAATGTTCAATTAATTTTAATTATCATTAAACTTTATAATTCGTCTTTCTTTTGAAAAAATATAATGAAGGTGATCTTTCAATTTCATATCCATATATAGCTCCCTAGTTGTGGACAAAAATATGTTCAATCATGGAGCAACTTTATGCCTTTAATTTAATCAAAGAATTTATTTGTATGATATGTGCTTGTGTATTATCAGTGTGCTTTCGTCACACTTGACAACAAATATATGTGTTATATATATTGGTTGGGAATGCCACAAATCCATAGGAAATAATTAAGCACAAAAAGTTCTGTCATGGGCCACAGCCCACAATGACGAACAAATATCTTAGGAAAAAAAAAAAAAACAAATAATGCAAAACATTTACTATGAGGCCAGGAAAATAATACAAGTCACTATTTGTTTGATCTAAAAATAAAATGTGGATGCTATTTTAAAAGGCTCTGTGTTAGAACTAAACTGAGTATAGAGGAATGAGGCAAGACGAGCGTGATTTTAAGCATTAGCTTTCTTTAAAAATAGCATATGGTTAAAATCTTAATTTATAACAGATTGTAACCCAAAAATCCAACTATATATATAGATTTAGCATATTCATTAAGCATGAAGTTTATGGTTCAAATCTCACTATATAGGTGTGGGCTGTCCTATTTTCATTTTGTTGGAATTGTAATGGTATTGCAATTTCTGTAGAATTATTTGTAGTATCATGACATTGTGATTTGATAATGTAACTTGTATCCATCTAAAGAATAAGTGATGTACAACATAAATATACAAAAAGTAGAGAATAATTTTGCGTGTAGATGAGAGGAAGAAAAATGATGATAGAGAAAAGTGTTAAATCAAACCTGAATGAGAAGATAACTCTTGCCATCAAAGGCGTTCTTGATGACTTTGAATGTCTGTCCATAATAAATCCTAAAATAAGCTGCATCTTCCACTTGTGAAATGTTCCCAACTAATTTCACAGCTCCATCAACTTCAACAAAGCTACTGCAAAACCACAAACTTAAAACCAACAAAATCTGCAAATGCCACCAACACCACATCATCATTATCAAAACCTCTTTCTAAATCTCAGCAATATACATGCATATATATACTATTTGGCAACCTCTCTCGCTGTCACATTCATATATACACAGTCACAGATAGTGTGTTTGAGAGAGAGAGAGAGAGAGAGAGAGAGAGGGAGTGGAAAATTTATTAATTTGAAGAGAGAATTGTTTGGGATCTGTAAAAGGCAGGAGGAGATTGTTGGTTAGTGGTTAATCCATTGGAGACCCGTGAACCAACATTTGCCTTTGTTTCTGTCATTTTCTTTTGCAATTTTATTTTCCTCTTTTTTCGGCTGCCAAATTTTGTTTCTCCACCTGCTCAATAGCATGTGACGCGCACCTTTCCCACTATTACCAAGCAACTCTAAATGCTGGTTTATTTTTTATTCTTTCATATTTCCTTTTAGTAATTTCTAGTTTCTATTTAACTAGCCTAGCCTCCTTCGTGACCCACTATCTAAGCCCCATAAACCATTAAAGTTTTATATATAATTATGAGAAAATCATCATGCATGAGGATAATATGTACTCTCAATACCCACTAGATAATTTACTATTTCATATACCCACTTGGCCCACAAAGTGTACTTTCCACTATTTGTTTAACTCATTTTTTATTCAATTGTGGTACAATCATGCAGCCAATCTCATCAGTTGACTAGCTTTTTGAATAAGGCCAAAATTTATTTGAGTGAGATGAGAAATGTGTAAGTTTCACGTGAATAAAGCCTATTAAAATTGGCATGCATGCAAAAATTGTACCAATTTTAACAGTAATTTTGCATGCGGGTAGATATAGAATTGAATGCATTATTGAATTGGAATTCTTCAGCCTATATAAGATTCATAGTTTGAAGGAGCTGTATGCAAACATAAGAACGAAAAAATAGAGAGAAAACTTGAGCGAATATTAGATCGAAGAGTTATAGTAGTCATTACCGTTTTTCAAAGTCAGGTGAGCATGATACAAATTTTTATTATTTTGTAAAACAAAAAAAAATTATACAGATCGATAAAAAACTGTGAAGCTCGGTAGTGTTTTAACGCGAGCTGTATAATTTTTACAAGATCTGTATAATTTTTTTTAATTATATTATTTATTTATATATTTATGTTTTGTTATATAGTTTTTATAACATTATTGTTTGTATTTTACAGAAATATCAATTAGACATCTTTCAAACGGGTTGAATCCAAGCTAGAAGAGAATTAACACTGGTTTTGCAATTTCCATCTCCAAATGTAAGTATTTAAAATTTACGTTAAGTTTTGAATAAATTTAAAATTGTAAAGATCGACCAAAAACTGTAAAGGTCGGTAGTGTGTTAACGCGATCTGTATAATTTTTTTTTAATTACATTATTTATTTAAATGTTTATGTTTTATGTTCTTTTTATAACATTAATATATGTATTTTACATAAATACACTCTAAATTCGAAATCCCATATATAGACATTTCTTCAAACGAGGGTAAATCCATATAAACTGTGTTTATTCATTTAAATTTACAAATTGGAGTGTTTAAAATATTAATTAAAATTTTCTAAAAACTTAAAAAGTGTACAGATCTAACAAAACCTGTACAGGTCCGGAATTAGTTTTGTAAGACCTGTATAATTATTTTTAGATCTGTACAAAATTGAATTTTTTAATAAATTAATTTAATTTTATTTACGTATATTTAATTATTAAATTTTGGTTTTGTTTTGGCAGATGGAATGCAAGATGTTCTGCGTTAAATTCAACGGCGTTTGGGACGATTTTGTTTATAATGGCGGAGAAGAGCGCACATTCTATCTTCCGTTGGATATGATAAGTTTTTCCAACATTAAGGAACAAATAAATTTCATAATGATGTCTAGATCGTTAAGTGAGAATTTTGAAATATTCTATTTTACAACGTCTCAATTCGGCGTCGAAAAATTTAAATTGAGTAATGATGATCAACTTCGTCGATTGTGTGGTACTGAGTCTGAGCACGTTGTATATTAGTGATTCAGTGTATAGACCTAGCTTTGATTTGAATGCTTCTTCGCAATTTGTCTATGATGATGTGTATCCGTCTCAGTACTCGCAGTACGACGATTCCCTCGCACGTATGGCTTCATGCAATTGGCTTGGCGAGACGCAAATGGGTTCTGAAAGTGCAGCGATTGTCATTGCTCAGGGCAATCACAAGCGCCGGAACTGCAGCCACAGCCTGTGCAATCCTATGCCACTGTCGTGGAGGATGATGATGATGATGAAGAAGAATATTTTGCTGAATCTAAGTCTGACGACACTGATGACGAAGAGGAACAGACAGCCACTCTGCAAATTGGAACTCTTGCTGAATTTGTTAATTGGGTGCATACTCAAGGCGGTGTGAACAAGCTCCTGGCAATGCTGATGCAGAAAAGTCGTACATCCCTTGTTGACGAGGAGACGGAGCTCGCCACTGAAGCGGCCGACCTACAAAACTGGTTAGTTCCCATGATTCCATTGGAACCTGCTGCTTCGCTTGTTGAAACTGTTCTAGATAACATGCCTGAGGGTCCTTTGAGCATGAGCTCCCTATTTAAAGACAAAGAGCAGTTGAGGCTTGCAGTTGGGTTGTGGCACTTGGAACAACGAGCTGAGTTTTGTACAGAACGATCAGATTCAGGGCGTGTAACTTACAAATGCAAGTTTCGAGATGTGTGTCCTTTCGAACTGCGCGGAAGGAGAGAGGGCAACTATTGTATATTCCGACGCATACTTGCACAACCAATATGAACCATCCTCTAATGGAGAGGAAGGTCGAATCTAGTGTGATTGCAGCTCATTTTGCAAAAGGCATGAAAAATCAGAAAGAAATCATCACACCGAAGATGATTATGGCAAGTCTTATGCGGGAATATAGCGTGGCTGCAAATTACAATGTGTGTCTGCGAGCACGGAACAAGGCCCTGAAGATGCTGTATGGTGGATATGTCAATTCGTTTAAGATGGTTCCTCAGTATCTCTACATGCTCCAAAAAGAGAATCCAGGTTCGATTGTTGACTACAGTTTTAGCCCTGATGATTTCCGATTCGAACACTATTTTGTGGCGTTGTCAGCTTGTATCGTTGCATTCAAGTACTGTCTTAGGCCGGTGATTATATTGGATGCAACACACTTAAAGGGAAAGAATAAGGGAGTTATGTTCGTTGCGATGGGAAAGGACGGGAACGAGCAACTTATACCGCTGGCATGGGGGATCGGTCCAATTGAGAATGACATCTCGTGGACATGGTTTGTAAGTCATCTGAAGCTGGCATATCCTCCTCGCCCTGATTTGGTGTTCATCTCAGACGCCCATCTTAGTATTGCGAATACCATTCGGGACATCTATCCTGGCATATTCCACAGCCTGTGCTACTTTCACATACTGAAAAGCATGGTGACTTATGGAAAGTCTATCACCAAGTTGTATCATAAAGCAGCATTTGCGTACAGGAGAGCAACTTACGAGAAAGCGATGAACAATATAATGTCGGCAAAACCCGAAGCGCATGCCAAGCTGATGTCCATTGGTCCGGAGAAGTGGGCTCGATGTATGTGTCCAGGATGGCGATATAGTAACCTGACGTCGAATGCCGCAGAGCAATTCAATAAAGTTTTGAAGTTTGCTAGATGTATACCAATTTGTTCGTGTTTGGAGACCCTTAGAATGACAGTCGAGAGGTGGTTTGATGAAAAACAACAATTATACGCGTCTAGTGTATAACTTATTCCGTGTATTAACTGTTTCATTATTTGCAGACGAAATGGCCAGCACCCATACAATTATGTGGCGGATTACTACACGAGAAATACCCAACTGCAGATTTACTCACTATCCCTCCCAGAGATGAGTGGTTTATTCCTCCCCAAGTTGCTGCTGTGGAAATGTTGCCTATGCTTCCGGTTAGGCAAGCGGGTCGCCCAAGCAAGACTCGTCGACGATCGTTCCTGGATAATTTGATTGCAAGAAGACGTCAGCCCACCGACGATGGTGCCTCAAGCAGTAAAAAACGAGCACCTAAAAAATGCTCTATATGTCACGAGAGTGGTCACTCGAAAAATAAATGTCCATATAAATGAGGGTTTATTTTTTATAAAAGTTGGTAGATGTGTACTCTATTATTAATATTATTTGCTCGCTGTGTATCCATATTATTGTTAGTACTATTATTCTATATTATTATTATTAGTATTATTATCAACTCTTATAATAATAATAATAATAATAATAATAATAACAAAATTTAGAATAAAATGTACAGATCGTCTTAATTCTGTACAGGTCAGATGTACAATGTCTCCGCCCTGTACAGAATTCAGACGATCTTTACGTTTTTTTTTAAATCGTCAATATTATTATTATTATTATTATTATTATTATTATTATTATTATTATTATCTCTATCTCTATTATTATTATTATTATTATTATTATTATTAAATGTAGTAGTTGTCTAAATTAATTACAATAATATTTGTGTTAAAAAAAAACTATAAAGATCGACAAAAAAGTATACAGGCGGTAAAACAAAGAACTCGACCTGTACGCTTTTTAACCGACCTGTATACTTTTTTTAATAAAGGCTTTCGCACTAAATTCTTCCTATATTACGATTAAAATTACTTATGGTATTAAACTAGTGTAAGTATATTAATTATTCGATTAATTAATATTAAACTAACTAACTATATCAACATGCAACAAATTACCATTATAAAAATCATAAAGGCACATGGATATCTAAAGTACAAGTCTATTATGTGTCTAAATTAATTACAATAATATTTGTGTTAAAAAAAATTATAAAGATCGACAAAAAAGTATACAGGCGGTAAAAAAAAGAACCTGACCTGTATACTTTTTAACCGACGTGTATACTTTTTTAATAAAAGCTTTTGGTCAAAATTCTTTCTCTATTATAATTAATATTATTATTATTATTATTATTATTATTATTATTATTATTATTATTAAATGTAGCAGTTGTAAAGCAACAATTAGAATATGATAATAATACTAAACAATTAAAAAATAAAATGTCCTAAACAATACAACATATAATAATACTAAACATGGATTTGGCCAGCGTTGCACAGAATGTCACGAGCAATTTTTCTTCTATAAAGTTCGACATTCGCAGGTTGGTTACCCCATGCGATACTCGGGGCTCCGCTGATCATTCTTTCAATGGCCATGAGCGCAAATGGACCGCAACTGTGACTGTCGTCTTGTCTAAATTGTGTGACAGGGTCGCGCTCAGTAGCCCTAGACGGAACCCGTATAGCCAGACTGTCACTCCTGTTTTTGGCCTTCAGTTTTCTCTGGGTCAGCCAATAGCCTCCACTCTCCAGGATTGTCCAGAACTTACGAGCAAACGGTTTCAGTGAGTCTACTCAATGTCTCCGAGCATCTTCTAAGTGAGACTTTGAGTCCCACACATCCATCACCCACTAACCCATGTTGATGCGGAGAACAAAATAATGCTGACCGAGGATGACTGGAATTATTATCTGTAAGTAATAATCAGAATATTAGAAATAATTAGAATATTAAAAATAATTTAAGTGATAACTTCAATTTTAGTATGCAGTGATTTTTTACCGTGTCAGCTTGCCGCCAATTTTTGACATTAACACCTACATCAAGTGGCATTGTGATGCTCGCATTCAAGCTTGTCGACCTCTCCATTTTGTTAAGTTGGTGCATGAATCTCGTCTAAATACGAAAAATATTAGTAGATGTAATGGATTACAAATAAAAATAATAAATTTAAAATAAAAGCTTGCTTACGAAGAAGTCGACGTTCAAAAGGACAGTGTTAACCTCAGTAATGTGGTCCATGAGGTGCACACGTTCCCTCAAACGCTGTTGCAACAACTGGACGGCAAAGACGAAAACCTGAGAATAAACACAAAAAAATTCTTTATTAAAACAACGTAAAACTAGTGATAACAACTTTAAAATTTAGAAACTTACTGGATGATCCATGTCAGCCTTTGGGTTTTCAATCCGGCGAAAGTAGGTATCGCTGCATGTCAATGCTCCCACATACACGCACGAGCCTCTGTTGTTTAAAAACAGGTCGTATCTGTTCCATTTGTCTTCGTCGTGAAGATCGAGAGGAGGAACTTCACGCTCTTGCTGAAGTAGACTCGTGTCTCGGCGTGAGCTTTCGCCATCGAGGATACTCTTCCCTGTTCCTGGCTCATCCAGTCGTGTCTGCGCGAACGACTTCTTAGCAAAATCAGCATATGCAGCGGGATTGTACAACACATCCTGAGGGTTCTCATCAGGAAACCGAGCAGCTATGGGTGTCGCCGGAATGGGCTCAGGATCATCTGGTTCATAAGCATACTAAGGGCCACCCTTTCTAAGCCATTCGGGGGTTGTGCATTGAAGCGGCAGCGCTGAATGACGGGCTGGCACAAAGGGTTGTTGTGGTTGGTGAACTGGACTCCCGCGGGCTGAGGCACTGGGCGGTGGTGGTACAGGTCCACTCGGGCTAGAACGTCGGCTACTCTTCTTCTTAAACAAGTCTGTGAAAAAAGACTTGATCTCCGGAAAAAATACCTCTCTCCACTGTGTAGTCAATTCACTTCTCACGAGGCCTCGCAATTCCTCCATGAACTTGTTTCTTCTTCCCTCTCTCCGAATGCCGGTTTCTGTGCCGCTGCTCGATGATGACGACTGCACTACGCGAGCACGTTTTCCTTTACTCTTCTTAGCTTTCGTCATATCTTTAGGTGGGGACCTGTCTCTCAGATTATATACACTCGGCTCGACGCTAGGCTCTGACACTGGAGGGTCATTAGAAAGCCGGTGAACTGGGGCACGACGTTCAGGCTGTTCACCCTCGGATAGTAGGTTGACGGGCTTCACATAATTCACAGCGAGCGGGTTTTCAGCATTAACCAAAGAGAACCAGTACCACATCCCTTTTTCTTGTTCTTCAGGGTGCAGGGAATCTCTACAATTCACCCCGTCGACAAAAGCCCCATCCAAATTGCGCTGCAAAGCCTGATCCAGCGTCCATCTCAGACAACGAGGAAGAGCATATTCGTCCACTTTCTTCGCAGTAATCGCTGACAAATAAGGTATAGCCTCGTTCATCCACATCTGCAGTGCCCAAACCGGCCCGTAAATGTTATACCTCAAATTCTTGCCAAAAACAGATTTGTGGCGCGGTGCCGCCGAGACATAGTTCTTCAACACTTTGTATGAATATCCGCCCCAAGGAAATTGGTTCCATCGGTTGAGATCATCCGATAATACCCAAAGCCACGACTGTATCTTGCCTCTAACGTCGCAACCTAATAACACTGCTTGTGCGACCAGCACATGGGCTACTCGAAGATATAAATGTGCTTCTAGACCATCCACTTTCAAAAAATCATCCAACACGTCCTTGAATATTCGGACGTCACCAGCAAAGGCCCGACATGCTTCCACATTCTCTGTCGATAAATCTGCACCGTGTGGATCAAATGCCGACGCTCCAAACATAAGTCCCGAAATAAGAGCGTACTCACGGGGTGAAAACCTCAAATTTCTATCACCAATACGGAACCATAGATCCATCGGATCAGCACGGCCACTTTCACCTCTCTAGCCACGACCATATGAAGCGCTTTCGCACACGCTTTACCCTGATACATTCTAAAGAAATGCCCAAAAGCACCCACAGAGAATGATTGAATAAGCTCTGCACCCCCAACTTCTAACAGTCGTTTCTCTATCAATGCCAACATGCTGAGCTTGTTGTACGTGTTCATTGTACACGTCACTTCTTGAAATGTCTTCCGTACCCAACACCAACCATGCTGAAACACAAATAAAATCAATTATCAATTACAAAATAGAACTAAAAAAAATTAAAAAACATAATTACAAAAAAATTATATACAGATGGAATATATTCTGTACAGCCCGTATATAAAACACAATTCACATGTACAGAATATATTCTGTACAGCCCGTATTATGCATGCATATTTAATAAACTTAAGAAATTAATTAAATAAAATTAAATATGTAATCAAAATTAAAACAGAAACTATACAGGTCGAGAGAAAACTATACAGGTCGGGAAAAAATCTCACACGACCTGTATGCTTTTTATACGGCCTGTATAATTTGGTTTATAAAGGCTTTCGATCTAAGTTTTCCTATATTATGATTAACATGATTTATGGTATTCAACTATAGATAATATATTAATTTTTCGATTAATTAACATTAAACTAACTAACTATATCAACATGCAACAAATTACCATAATAAAAATCATAAAGGAACATGGATATCTAAAGTACAAGTCTATTATGTGTCTAAATTAATCACAACAATATTTGTGTTAAAAAAAACTATAAAGATCGACAAAAAAGTATACAGGCGGTAAAAAAAAGAACCCGACCTGTACTCTTTTTAGCCGACCTGTATACTTTTTTTTATAAAGGCTTTCGCTCTAAATTCTTCCTATATTATGATTAACAGTACTTATGGTATTAAACTAGAGTAAGTATATTAATTATTCGATTAATTAATATTAAACTAACTAACTATATCAACATGCAACAAATTACCATAATAAAAATCATAAAGGTACATGGATATCTAAAGTACAAGTCTATTATGTGTCTAAATTAATTACAATAATATTTGTGTTAAAAAAAACTATAAAGATCGACAAAAAAGTATACAAGCGGTAATAAAAAGAACCCGACCTGTACGCTTTTTAACCGACCTGTATACTTTTTTTAATAAAGACTTTCGCTCTAAATTCTTCCTATATTATTATTAACATTACTTATGGTACTAAACTAGAGTAAGTATATTAATTATTTGATTAATTAATATTAGACTAACTAATTATATCAACATACAACTAATTATCATAATAAAAATCATAAAGCATAGAGATATCTAAAAAACTAGTCTATTATGTGTCTAAATTAATTATAATAATAATCATGTTAACAAAAACTATAAAGATCGAGAAAAATCTATACAGGCCCTGTTAAATTTAAAAACACATTCTATCGACCTGTATAATATTTAATCGAACTATAAGAAATTTACCTCTTGTAAATGTTGTTGGTTGGCTTCAGTTAAATCTTCGTCATCAATCTTTTTTTCCTTTAAGTTTTGCTTTTGAATCCGATATTGACGCCATGGATTAGGGGTTTAGTGTTAAGGGTTTAGGGTTTAGTGTTAAAAATTAGTACAGGGAAGGAACAAGAATTGTGGAGAAGAAGGCTTGAGAGAAATTTTGAGGAGTAATCTGTATATCAATTGATATGTATAGATTTTGATCACAAAATCCTCAGAATTTATGGTGCATAAATTTGTTTTTTACCGTTTATTTTTAACGTGAGGGGAATTGATTCTCATTGAAGAATCTGGCAGGAGGTGGGTGGGGGTTAAATCACCCTGAAAAATCGGTAAAGAGATAAATTCATACGTTACATAGTAGATATGCATGGCTATGGGCTTAGGGTTTCAATTTTCAAAAACAATAAGACAAAAAATGGGACCCAATCGAGAATCTCTCGGTCAAAGAGAGAGAAATAGCTGCTGAAAAGTACACTTTGTGGGCCAAATGGGTATATGGGATCGTAAATTATCTTAATATATGGAGTACATGTTATACCCATAGTGGGTATTTCGAATTTCAACTCTAAAATTATCATTCATTATCCTAATATTTCAATTTTTTCGTAATAATGTCTCAACGCAAAGATTGTGATAAAACCGGAATCCAATATCTTGAAAAAAAAATTAAATTGTGTCCCGACATTTGTGATTCCGACGAATTGTTATTTATGTGGCTCGCCGGAGAGTTCACAAAATTTATTACTTGTTGAGACGTTATACCAAATTAAGATTTTGAATGTGGTGAATTAAAACCAAAATAAATAGAGAATGTAATAGCACCAAGAATTAAGGATCAAATCGAAAGGGACACAGAGATGAAATAATTTAAGAGAATAAAAGTAAAGAAGATAAGTGTAGTAGCAGAAGCGTGCGAATTTACTACTGATAATGCTTGAAGAAGCTATACATATGCACATACAAGTAGTAAGAGACAAAAAGCAAAGCCAAAAGCAGTTAGATATAATGCTTAATTATTTCTTTACCTTGATTCAAATTGATCTCCTTTGTTATAATATGATCTCCAGCCTAATTCTGAATTTCATACTAATTAATGGCGTTTCTGAATAAGAATGGTATTCAAAGATTTATTACATCCATCTTCAGTCTATTATTTAAGTTTCTAACAATCTTTCAAATAAGTTGTAAATATTCTCAATTCCTTCATAATTTACTACAACACCATACCCTTTAAAACAATAATTTTCGAGTCGACATGTATGTTTTATTATATTTTTCTCTATTATTAAATTAAGATATGCATTGAACTGAGATAAAATGAGGGAAAAAAATTTTGACGGCTTTTGGTTTATTTGATAAGGAGTGATTGATAATATAATTCTACCTAATCACATATTTGATTTAAATGATAAAATCCGCGATGATTAGGCCCGTGCTCAAATTATTCAAATGAATGATAACTTATTATCTAACTTTGAATTGATTATTAATACTCGTCTAATTCATGATGCAAATTTTCAAATAATCACACATGAACACACACAATGCACACATGCATGCGCACACACAAGACTAAATAACCTAAATGATTTAAATAATTATATCCTTTCATCCATCAAATCTAACGTCCCTTTGTTTATGATTCTTTTATCATTTATTTAAAGAATATCTTACTCCCTCTGTCCCGTTCAATAAGTTTCATTTTGCCATTTTGGGTATCCCACTCAATAAGTCACATTTTTTTATTTGACAAAGATTAACACACACTAAAATCCACTTTATGTCACACTCAAATGTGAACAGTGTTATTTACTTTATTCTACAATATTTTTCTATTCAGTTCATTTTAAAATTTATAATAAAATACTATTTTAATTACATTTTAACTCTTTTTTCTTGACCTACGTATATATCTCAAATGGAATTTGTTGAGTTATGGAGGGAGTACATAGGATGGAGCAATTAAGCTTTGATTGAAACAAAAACAAGAGAAATGGAAAGAAAAAGTAGGCTGCTGGTTAGTTGAATTGGCCCATCCGAAAAATAATTGTTATCCTACGATACGATCATACTAAGAGAGAGTCAATTCTCAATTCTTGATGGGCCACCAAGTTTTCTTATCTTTATTTAATGGGCTCGAAATAATTAATTTAACTTTTGTGCTTCAGAATTGGCCCAATTGTAGCCCAAATTGGTCCACTCTTTAAGAAAATAACCAGACCGCACCAAATATTGCAAAATAAATCAACTGTATCTCTATCTTGTTGAAAAAAATTGGTTTGTCTATAATACTCAGTTAATTATATATATATATATATATATATATATATATATATTAATCATACTTAGATATATATAATAATTTTATATAATTATATATATTCTCATTGACTACGAGATATATATCTAAAGTATTACTCCCTCCGTCCATGAAATAGTTGTCACTTTTGTCATTTAAGTTTGTCCACGAAATGGTTGCCACTTTTGCTACTCCACTCACATTTATTGTGGGACCCTTACTCTACTCACAATAATACTCACTATAATTCACTACTACATACCATTTTCTTAAAACCTGTGTCGTCCAAAATGTGGCATTCATTTCGTGGACGGAGGGAGTAGAAAGTTTGATTAGGCCAAACATATTAATAAACAAATATTGTTATTAAATATTATTAAATATTAACACAAATTTGAAACTTTTCTTCTAAAGTACACTTATTTATTTTTCATTTTCAAACCCTCTAAGTATAGAATTTAATTTTTTTTATTTAGAGAAACACCGTATGAAACAAAATCATGATATAAACCTTCTTATATAATATTTTTAAAATTTCATTTATTTGTGGTGCGTATATAAATCCTCCTTGCATCATAAATGTGATGTTATCTTTTCTTTTCGACGTGGCTTGCATGAGTTGGCCAAATCTTTTGTCTTCTGCATGCTCATTAAAGAGGAATCCGAATTGGTGAGAAATTGTCCATGTCTTATTAAAAGACCTTATTGCTAATTTCTTACATTTATGTTAAGATGCTAACAATTAAATTATATCAGTGCCTTTTTCTGAATATTTTGCGGATATCCAAACATCGCTCTTGATAATTGAGTCAGTTTTTGATTTATTTCAGGTACGATCATTCTTCTATGAAAGTATAACATTATTCAAATGGAAATAGAAGGATAAAATTAGTTAACTTAATTAATATACTTATATAAAATAAAAAAAATTGTGGATTGATCTATCTCGATTCAAATTTGAAAAAATACTACCTATATTTATAATTACTAAAAAAATTATGGAATGATCTAACTCAATTCAAATTTGAAATAATAGAATACTAATATTTAATAATAAAAAACTATGAATTGATCTATCGCAATTCAAATCAAATCTTTTAAAGACTAGATCAATTGGAAGTGCTTTGCCTTGTTTTGGCTATCAATATCTTGTTGATCTGCATAGTTCATATCTTTAATGTATGTTATAGAATCAGAAAAATTCTATGTTTATTGCTTTGACATGATATTTATACTTTAGGCATGGAAAATGTAGAATGGGAACAATGTTGGAGCTGTGTAGATACAAGAATATTGTGAAGAACATAGCAGAGATGATGATGTTGCAAACACTTGCTGCAGATAAACCACTTGTTTAGTTTAGGTTTCTGTCAATGTTAAGAGGTGAAGTAATAGAGCAAGGATTCTCAGTTTGTATTTGTATGGAACATTTACATGATTTACAGGTATATTTGATGCACAAATTGTATAAATTGATTGACAATATTTTGTAGTATGTATGGAATTGATTGATCAATGTATGAAATTTCAATTAGCAAGTGCAAAATATTCATTTTATGATTTTCCATTATTTATCTATTCAATTTTGTCGAACCTGTAATATCAAATAAATCAAATATAACCATCAAATATTCATATTTTATGAGCACATTATTTTGGCGAACAAACATATATACTGCAAAGATAAAATTGTAGTCAAAATTGATTCATTCCACAATCAAACATATCGAGAATTTATATTCACATTGATAAGATACAGTCATCAACATGGAATAAAATTAAATTTGCTAAAAGTTGCATGAAAATAAAAAATTAATTAAGTATACATTAAAAAAATTGAATACGATCCATATTAAAGTTTATCTTGTATGATCTTCTCGAGTGAAGAAAGTTTGTTCTTCTTTTTGCTTCTTGGAATTGACTTGGCCGACAGAATTTCGTCATGACTTAGAATATCAATGTAATTATCCATGTTCTTGTGATTCTTTTTTTCTTTTATTCTTATCTTGCATTTGTGTGGGCTGAACTTTGTATTTGTTATTTCTTTGGTTTTAGTACTTTATGAGTTTGGTTTGGTTCGAAAAACTTACTAAGCTGTATTTTATGATTAGGTTTAGTTTTAATATCAAATCGTACAAAACCAAACAGCGAACACCCTTAGGAAAGAAGGTCAAGTTGCCAACATATATTATCATGCTGTATGAGCCTATGAGGCATTAGTTGCTCTTGATCTGGCTTCGATTCTTCAATTGATTCACTTGCCGATGTAGATTTTGCTACCATCTTGTCCGCGGATTCGATCTTCTGGATTCCATTTACTATAATATTTAGATTTCCTTTCTCTTCTATCACAGTGCGGTTGTAAAACAAATTTCAGTCGATGATTTTGCATTCAGACTTGTGTAGTATGTGGAGTTATTTTCGCCCTGAGAAAATAATGCTACGTAAGAAAATGAAATTGTTACGGGATTAAATTTATGTTTAATAATGTACTATAGTATGACCTTAATGTAACAACTGTTTTTAGTAAGTACTTACCTCACCGATGGATGAAACATGCTCATTTATAGGACATCCTACATATACTTATGTAACCTCATTGAACATTGTCACACGAGCACTGTAGTCACCTTATCTAACATTTAGAGTTATTTTGTATCAGGATTGTTTAAAATATTCATTAGCACAATATGTACCAGCTTACATAAGTAGATTATGCATTAAAATTTTGTTACCTTTCTATTGTCTTAACAATTTCCTCATTGCATCTTCCGCATGTTGTGTGTCCTCCATTCTTTGGGCACAATATATTGCACTTTTACATGCATCGTACCAAATTGATAAGTTATTTTCAATCTTGTCAACAATACTCTTAAAACATTAAAAAAACATCCTGCAAAAGGACATTAAATTTATTATAATAATTATCATTATTGCAAATATAAAAGATAGTAAAAGAATTAGTGATGGTCTCGATACGAGTTACTGGTGTATGGAGGGGGGGGAGGGGAATACACCAGTTAGGATTTTTCAATTTTTGAAAAACTTAACACTTGAAATCAACTTCAACTGAGTAAAAGGACTCAGTTGGGATCTCACATCTGAGTAAGCAACCTCAGCTGGAAGAGTGGTGCTGTGCGGAATGTGGTGGAAAATGTACTCGTAAAATCAAACTCACGCTTTTATGCACGGTTGGTCAAAACCAAAACTGTTGATGTGAAAGTATGCAGATTGTATGCGGTTAGTTTGTCAGTTGAGATATGCAAATAAAGACTGAACACAAATAAACACGACACACAAGATTTACGTGGTTCGGAGAGAACTCCTACGTCCACGGGGAGATGTGAGTCCACACACCTCAGTCCAAGTTCTTCTGGACAGTTCCACTCAGCTTACGCGGGCTGAGCAACCGTTACAGTTTAGTTTCCGGGCACTAAACAGCCTAAGTCAAGTTTGCGGGTACTTGACGACCTGACTACTCAATTACAGGAAGAGTAAGGTCCTAGCACACTTTTTAGGGTGTGAGAATGGGTAGGATTTCCAACTACAGCTCGATCACGAATGAGAGCTGGATCTAAGGCTTGAACGAATAAACACTCAACCTAAGATCAAAAACAGTTTCGATCTCTAGGAACCCTCAGCTACTAATGTTCTCTCAAATTGGAACTCTCAGCTGCTGATGCTCTTAGATGATGATTTTGCAGATTTGCTTTTTGCTTTGATTTCTCTCGAGAAAGCTCTTGAATTTTCGTCGTCTATATCTTCTATCCCTCACTCGAATGAGAGAATGCCTCTATTTATAGGCGGAGAGAATCAACTAGCCGTTGGAGGAGCAGTTGATCTCTGATCGGTTGAAAGCGATGGCTTGTCTCTCATTTCTGCAGACTTTCCCGATATGGCATCTGTGCTCTTCTGCTTTCCATCTGAGACAGCCTTGTGTTGGGCCAGATGGGGTAATGACTGAACGGTCAAACCCTCATGTGACTTCCTTTTGAAATTCAAATCTTTGACAGTCAACTTCGGTTTGTCGGTTGAAAGTCTCGGCCTTCATCTGAGTGATCTTCAGCTGATGTTCCGATCTGTCGAGCTCTCAGCTGACTTTGAACTTCAAACAGTTGAACTCCTTGTTCGGAGTCTATAACTGAGGTTCTGAAACTGAACACTCAGTTGTCTTCCTTGTATTTACTCAGTTGGGTTTGAACCCTCAGATGATTTCCTTTTCATCTGATGTTCTCTTCCTTTCAACTGTTTCTCATCTGATGAATGCTCAGTTGGTTTCCTTCTCAACTGATGTTCTGAAGACTTCCCATTGTTTGCATCTGAACAAATGAACTCTCAGTTGTCTTTCTTCACAACTGTTGTTCTGTCTGAGTGGCGCCTTGTTGCCATCTTCAGCTGGAGACCTGTAAAGATAAAATCTTAACTTTGCTCAAACAGCGAGCCTAAATTCTAACATTAGATTCTGGCAACATCTACTCGGTTGGGGTCAGCCGGTTTTGGAATTCATCAAAACTTATACTAATAAATTTCCCAACAATTAGTTTAAAACAAAAATAGTTGAAACATCGAAGTGTACATAAGGATAGAGTTCATATTTACACATACTTTAAGCCCAATTTTATATACCCTTATTTTTTATCCAAAAGATTAATTTATTGTTTTGTCTTTCACAACACACAATGAACAAAAATACTCTCAATTTTATAGTTGTTGTAATTAATATATAACTAAGTAATATTTTAAAAAGGTTTATCTACCCACAATTACCTCTTTGACTCAATTTACTTTGAACATTCAACCATAATCAATACAATAACACCACCCTGATTTCGATACACATTACAATTTCTATTTCAATGAAAATTTATCATATCATCATCAATATTATATATAATAGCGAGGTATATGTTCACACTACGTGGCGTGCTCTATGTTCTCCGTTTTTATTTATCTATATTCTTGTATTTTTTGGCATTATTTATTCATAATAATATATACTACTACCTCCGGTCCCCAAGTCTTTTCCTATCTTTCTTTTTTGGGATGGTCCTCAAGTTTCTTCCTAGCTACTTTTGGACACTACTTCACAATGAATTATTATCTCTTACCCTTACTTTATCAACTTATTTATCTAAAATACCATATATGGCCCACCACTATCTCAATCAATTAATATATCACTACCCTCAATGTGGGATCCTTTCTCCACTCACAACAAATTCAATTACTTTTCTCTACTCATAACTAACTCAACAACCTTTTCCTTAATACCTGTGTCACTTCCTCCTAAGAAGAGACTTGGGGACCCGAGGTAGTATATTATATCTCTACATATATTTTAACTAATAGTTCTATTCGTATAATAAGTCATTACACAATAATTATCTAATTCTTATTCCTAATGTATTACAATTAAAATTAAGATAGAATACATATGTATATATCAAATCAAACTCTATACAAATTGTATTTCTTTATATATTATTATTCACGTTATGATTCATCTATATAATATGAATACAAATTAATTTTAATCAAATTTCATGGTTAATAGATTATACTCCCTCCGTCCCACTCCAGTTATCCTAATTTTTCTGGGCACGAGAATTAAGGAGAAAATAATTAAGGGTAGAAAGTGTATTTAGTGTAGTTATTAAAGTGAATAAAGTAGGTAGAAAGAGAATAAATAGTGAAATAAAGTGGAATAAATGGAGTGTAGAGAGAAGGAGAATAGTGAATGACACAGAAAAATGAGGAGAAAAGTAGGTTGAAAGGTGTAAATTGGGTGTAATTAATCAAACTAATTATTTCCAGAAAAGGAAGTAGGACAACTGGAATGGAACACTCGAAATAGAAAGTAGGACAACTGGAGTGGGATGGAGGGAGTATTTAAATTATGACAATATTGTTATAACTAAATATACACTACTCTCAATATTCTTACTCTAAATCTAATAATAATTGTAAACACAAATTTTAATGTATTGATAACAAACACAATAATTCGTGTACAAATAAATATTTGCGGATTTGAAGTAAAATGCGGGTTGCGATCTCTATATTTCTCCTCTGATTCGCCTCTTCAACTTGTTCTTAAAGATCTTCTAACAACTTTCGGAATTTTCGAAGATTTAGCCTCCTTGATCTTGATCGGATTTGAAGTTTAGACTTATAACGTTAATCTGGAGGGCCGACGCCTTGTTTCTAGATCAAACGCTGATTTGAGACGCTTTTGGTGAAGAACTCCTTGAACTCCACGAAGAATGCCTTGAATGCCGTGAAGAACGTCTTGAATGTTGTAGAGAGTTCTCCTACAACTCTTGAGCTCTTCAATATGATTTGTAGTGTGTTCTTTGACCTCTCCAATCACCCCTATTTATAGGTGAAAATGTAGTGGACTTGGTGGACTTTTGGAGTCCAAGACAAACTTTAGGGCTGAGGTGGCACAATTCTATTGGCTCCTCAATTTTGATAGTTATCTCTATCAAATCTTTTACTTAATGACCAAGAAATGACACTTGTCAATTTCTAATCGGTCGAAAATCTCCATCTTTTAAATATCAATTTATATTTATTTAATTTAGGATTTATCTTTAATAAAATTCCTACAATATAAATAAAATATAAAATTAATATTTCTATTAATTTTTACGCGTCTACAAATTTCCCCTTGAGACTTGTTTGTGGACAACTTGTCTTGGAAACGAATAAGTCTCAAGACTTTTGAAACTTATTAGATAGTTTAAACTCGTATCAAGGAGTTCTTGAATTTTGAAGTGTGAAAATTTAGACTCATTTCATAGAGTTATTTAGCTTTGAAATTTGAATAGTTTAGACTCGTATTTAGGAGTTCTTCGACTTGAGATTTGAATTTATAAATACGGTCCTTATCTTCTTAATTTGGTCAACCCAAATTAGCAAATTAAGACTTGACACGATTAACATGTTAATAACCAAATCCAAAATACCTTATTGGAAGTCAATGTCACCAGGATAAGAAAATTGGGCTTTTTAATATATGGACTCAATTCTCAATTAACTAAAACAAATGGGCCTGTCGAGATTGCAAAGTATAGCTCAAGCTTATATATAATTAATTATTTCCCATTAACAACCTTAGAAGTTCATTCATACTTCTCCAGAATCTTCTCGACATAGGAGTTTTTACCTTTTCTGCCAAGACCGTGTAATTTATATTTGGGAAGTTCTCGTTTCTTGTGTCGCACGTTTTTTTCCTTCTAAAGCAAAATCCTACTCAAAGTAAAATCCTTTTCCTTCTCAAGCGTAGGTTTGAACCTCAAATCAGCCATATAAATAGTCCTACCACTGACGTTTTTCTTCACACACAAATCCTCTGCAACTTTTCTTCTGCATCTGCTGAACAAAGTAGAGCTTTTAACGCCCAGTTTCAATTCGTCTTTTAAAGCTTCATTCGCAGGTATAAAATCATAATCACGTATCCTGTATACTCGATGCCTCGTGCATGTGCCTCTTATCCATCTTGTGACTAAAAGGAATCATTTTTCTCTTTACTCAGACCTCAAAATTTACTATCATGTTTAATAACCACTACATGTTTGTTGATTTGTCTTGTACAACTTCTTTAATCAAATTCAAATCTTCATATATTTTGGCTGGTGAAACAACTCTGATTTGTTTGTCTTCTTTTTTTTTAACCTCCTGACTTGTGCCTTTTTTTCTTATTTTGCAGGAGATAGCAATTTAATTTCTCAAGTTTATTGCCCACGATTCGTTTGATTCCTTTTCTAAAGTATAGAATATATGCACACACAAACATATGAATAGGGATGTCAATCGGGCCAATCCTTCGGGTTGTCGGGTTATTCGAGCTGGGTTAGCTCGGGTTGGGTTTTTTTCGGGTTGAAAAACTCAACCCTAATCCTAACTCTTCGGGTTGCGGGCTGGCCCATCGGGTCACACTTTATTAATAAAAATTAACATGTTTATTAACTATTTTATATTTGTCGCAAAAAATACAACATAAAAATTGCAAAAATAACATAACAAGCATATAAGTGGTCCGACAGATTAAATCCAAAACTAACATCCAACAAATCAAGTCTAAGAACACTACACGACATCAACAATTACAATAATATTCAATATTAATTCGTTGTCTCACAAAACTAAATAATTGGGAATTGTTAGATGATGTTGAGAATGAGAATGAATGGAGGTTGAACGATAAAGAGTGAAAATTAATTCTATTATTTATATGTTTAGGACTAGGGTAAGAGAAAGACAGAAAGAGCGTCAATTAATTCGGGTCGTTCGGTCGATCCTAACCCTTTTCGGGTCAACCCTAATCGGGTTGCAACCCTATCGGGCCAACCCTAATAACCCGGTTATGTATTCGGGTTGTAAAAACTCAACCCTAACCCTTTACATTTTTCGGGTTATTCGGGTTGACCCGTCGGGTTCGGGCTCAATTGACATCCCTACATATGAATCATATGATTTGAATCTTCTATCTTTCAACTCTTAACGAATACGTGTGCATATTAACCTTTTGCTCCTTTTGCAGGAAACGATAACAGTTGTGAAAAGCCGGAATATCACAAAGCAAATTCCTCAATATCATTTACACTCCATCCCTCTATTCTTCTTTGTAAATATACTTGAGCACCACATGTTTGATAAAATTTCTGAATGAACAATTTAATCTTCTTTTCCTTGCATATAATCGTGCACATCAGCTGTTTGACAATTTGCCTTTTCCATTCTTTTTGTCGTTGTTTTGTGCAGCTCATCATGGTTTACTTCAAGGACATCACCGAAAGCAAGAAGACTTACTTACTTACTTTGGACAACGAGCGGCAGCATGTGGAGAAAGGGACATGCTTGAGGATTTACAAGTCGATACTTAGCGATGATTGGCCTAAGTTTGTCAATCCACTTCATACTAATGGATGATGCCAAGACAATGAGTTAAAAGGAGCTATGACTTGGATTCTTCAATCCACTCATCATCACAGGCCAGCCGAATCAGACCCACTGCCTACTTTGGGGAGACGTATGATTGATGAAAAGCTTTCGTGGGGAAGAAGCATGGAGTTCGTTGGAGAAGCTCATTACTTCAAAGGCCATTGGGAGTGGACCAATGATGTACTTAGCCGTTGCAGAGATGACCTTCGCACAATCGGGCTTTACGATACTGTATATACTTCACTTTTTACTTATGATCGAAACACGGAAGTCATCAAGGCTTTTTGCGAGTCTTGGTGCCCTTCCACCAATACTTTACTTACTTCTTCCGGCGAGCTTTCAATCTCACTTTGGGACTTACATACTTTGTCCGGACTTTCCATGAATGGCATGCTTTATGATGAGGTGGTTCCCTCTGCGGAAGAGTTGCTTGGTGCCGATGGAGGAGGACGATCTCGTATCCAGCAAGTTGCAAGCACTTACTTCATAGCTATCATCTACTTCGAAGCAAGGCGAAAACTTACAATACTTCTTATACTTCTAATACTTCCAACACTTTAGTCCCAGTCGAAGAGTGGATCCGATTTTGGTACAAGGGTAATTTGAAGTATCAAAGACCTCCTGCCCGCAGAGAAGCGAAGAAGTATGTGCGTCCAAAGCCAACTTACAACCCCAATGGAAAGCTTGCGAGTCATGTGTCATGGACTTCTTCCCAAAAAGTTCCATTTATGGAGACAAGTGTTGGAGAAAGACATTGGCACGAAACGTATTTGGCTGCATTTTTTGCTTGTTGGTTGAGCACCTTTGTTCTTCCTGAAGATGAAGTAGACGTAATTCGACCAAGCACATTCAAGATGGCTAGCACCATGGCAAGCCAAAAGAAGGTTGCTCTTACTGTCCCTATCTTGACGAGCATTTATAAAGGTCTAAACAAGATCTCCAAACTTCGCGATCTCACTCGAGTTCATGCAGTGTTCCCCATTCACTTTGTTTATGGCTGGCTAGCATATTACTTCAAGACTCACTTCCCTCTTGATCACATGCCGCGCATACCCCAAATGATTCAATATTCTGGAGAAGGAGGAACACGATATTACAACGCTGAAGATGCTCGCAAACGAATCTACAAGTGGGATCAAATTTATTGGAATGCTACCATGATCACCAATAATGAGAGTACTTTATACAGGGATGATGGGAATGCGAATGAAGTCGATCGTGCTTTCTTCATGGCCATCCGCTTCAACTACTTAACTTGGAGGCTTGGTGATGAGTTTGTCGTCGAGCCCTATAGTCCACATCGCTTCAGTCGTCAATTCGGGTTCTACCAAACTCCTCCAGGCGTTCATAATAATGATGTCCGCCGAGCTAACCTAGATTAAGGCATTCAATACTGACGTGCCTGTTTGCTCCAAAAATCTTATAGCAAGGCCATAATTCCAAGCTCGCTTCAAAGATTCAGAAAGCTCCACTTGATTGCGTACAAGAATCGGTGGCAAAAAGTCTATGAAGAGTCCATAGGAAAACATTTTACAATCTTAAAACAGCCTCAAGGACATGATGCCCCCAAAGACTGTGAAAAGGACATACAAGTCAAATCCCATGGTGTTAATGAGGAAACAACTTCTGCTCCGTTGAAAGATTCAAGAAAAAAAAAAGCATCCTTGGATGAATCCTCTAATGGAAAGCGAAGATCATCTTCAACTCACTTGGATGGCTCTCTTAGAAACAATGCAAATCCTCATCGGCAAAGTCATGCTAGTCTGCCTAAGGAAGCTTCTTGCAAAGATAGTGTCGATCGTAAATGCAAAGCTACTCTTGAGGTTTCACTTCTCCATTTTTTACTTTCCTCTTTTTCATGTTAGTAGTTATTTCTAACAAACTTTTGTTTTATTTGTTTTGTAGTTAGAGAAAGTCCTTGGCATCGATGATCTTGAACACTCTCAAAGCTACCATCAATCTTGTAGGTTAAGTCAGTCACTTGGGATGCACCATTCCAACAGGCAAGCTATAGCAAAACAAACACCACCAGTCAACAGTACCGCTCTCTTTGCCGATCGATGTAAGAGACTTTTGCAAGAGTTTTGGGGCGATCTTCAAGCCAAGATAGTAAGGACTTCGGTTGATGACTTGTCATCCATAGAGGATGAAATTCGCAAGGGAATGTCATGTATGCAGAAGTATTCTTATGGCTTTGATATATCTCATCTTGAAGAGAGCTTGAACACACTTTTTAATAAGGCTGGTGACTATGACAAAGCCCGATCAACCTCTCATGACTTTGAAGGATCTGCTGCACAACGCTTGAAAGAAGTCCAAAAAAAGTTCCATGATGCAAGTGAAGAGGCAAAGGAACAAGCTGCTTAAGTCGACTCCATGAAAGAAGAGATTGCTCAGGAATCATCAAAGATGAAGCAACTCCAAGCCACACTCCAAATTACTCAAAACAAAGTGCTTGGATTCAAAGAAGAACTTGACAAACTTATGGATGCACCTCTAGTGAATGATGAAGTGTTGAAGAACTTGAAGGACTCGAAGGAACTTTTGGAGGCCGTTCAACAATCATTGAAGGATCAAAAGCCCTTTTATTAGACATAGTTTCTCCTTTTTTTCGTACTTTGTTTTACTTCTTTTCTCTTTTTGTTGCACTTTTGATGAACACTTTATGCAATGAAGTACTTGTTTCTTTTTTTCTCTTACTTTTCATCATTCATGGATGTCATCTTTTTATCTTGAATACTTGCTCCAATTTAAATTTCAATTACTTGCAATCATCCAATTTGAAGGAAGATACAAAGCATAATTGACTTAAAAGCATGACTGAACTTAGAATCTATCCAAGCTGCCTACGTGCCTCTTTATATAAAAAAGATCAAGTCAAAACATAGTTCAAGCAACAAAACTAATTTGAGTTTTAAGGGGGGGACCGTACACAGTTTATACTCATGCGGGCCAAGAGTGACTATTTATTTAACCACTATATAGACAAAGTGGAGTAAATAATAGTTTAACCACATAACTTTACCTTTTGGTGGGATAATTAAGTTTAGTCACATTAACTTAAATCTTGGTGGAGAAGTTAGCAGTTTAACCACATACATTTTCATTGGTGGGTGCCTTTACACAGTTTATTCTCATGCGGGCCAGGAGTAACATGCAGTTTAAGCTCGTGCGTCATGGAACGGACTTCTTTCTCTTTCTTTTGGTTTTCTTTTTTTCTCTTTTTTTTGTTTTTTTTTGTACAGGTACGCTTCCACCCTTCAAGGATAGTAGCGCTTCAAGAACTTCCCATTGATCGAACCAACGTTAACATTGTCTTCATCGATCAATTTGTAGGCGCCATTGGTGTAGACTTCTTTGACAACATAAAGACCATCCCATCTTGACACAAACTTGTTTCCAGCTAGCACCAAGTCTCCAACTTGAAAAGAGCGCAACCGCACATTCTTATTGAAAGACCTTGAGAGGCGAGCTTGATAACATTCCAACCTTTGTTGAGCTTCCAATCATTTTTCATCCAAGGCTTCCAACTCCTCAAGCCGTAGGCGAGCATTATCTTCTTCAGTCAAACCCTCTTGGATAGCAATCCGCAACGAAGGAATTTGTTGCTCTAGGGGATTTACAGCTTCCACACCATACACCAAGGAATACGGGGTTGCTTGTGTTGGAGTTCTATATGTCGTTCTATATGCCCATAATGCTTCTTCAATCTTCTCATGCCAATCGCGCTTCATCTTTGCAATAACCTTTTTCAACAAATTGCACAAAGTCTTATTGAAAGCTTCGGCCAATCCATTAGCTGGCGCATTGTACATGGATGACTTCCTTTACTTAAATCCAAACTTCTCACAAAGCTTATCAATGAAGGAATTGTTGAAATTCCATCCATTATCAGTGATGATGTAACGAGGAATCCCATGGCGATAGATGATATGACCTTTGATGAAATCAGCAACATTCTCCTTCTTCACTTCTTTCAAAGGAATCACTTCAGCCCACTTGGAGAAGTAATCTGTTGCAGCCAAGATATATAGATGCCCCCTTGATGATTTTATCAAAGGTCCAACAACATCCAAGCCCCAAGCATCAAAAGGCCAAAACGTAACTGTGGGGTGTAGTGGCTCGGACGGTTGATGAATGAGATTTGCGTGAAACTGACAAGGTTGACATCTTCGAGCATACTCCATGCAGTCATTCACCATGGTTGGCCAATAGTAACCCATCCTCTTGATTCGAAAGTGTAATTTTGGACCAAACTGATGAGCACCGTAAACTCCAGAATGCGCTTCCTCCGTAGCTTTTGTAGCTTCTTCCTTACCCAAACATCTTAACAAGATTCGATCAAATGAGCGTCTATAAAGTGTGCCTTTAAAGTAGATAAAGCGAGCAGCACTACGACGAACATCTACTCTTCTATGCGGATCACTTGGCAGCTTCTCATACTTTAAGTAATCAACCAATACTTGGCACCAATCTTCTTCTTCTATCTCGAAGACCTCGACAACATTGCTTTCATTATTTTCTTCTTCAAAGATAGGCGGAACAACCCAACTTTGGCAGACTGGCACAAAAATCTTATCTTCAGACATAGCAATTGTAGAAGCAAGTTCGGCTAATGCGTCTGCTTGCTTATTTTCACTTCTCGGTACATGTCCAATCTCCACATCTCCAAGCCATACGAGGATTGTTTCGGCGTACTTGACATATGGAAGCAACTCTAGCTTCTTCACTTCGTACAATCCAAGTATTTGGTTTATCACCAATTTGGAATCACCATACATCTTCATGTGCAGTCTCTTTGCATCCACCGCCATCTCCAAACCAAGGATGAGCGCTTGATATTCCGCAACATTATTGGAGCAATTTTTAGTCAAAGTAAAAGAATATGGCTACACTTCTCTTTCGGGTGTGACAAACACCACTCCGGCACCGCTCCTTCTCTATGAGATGCTCCATCAAAATATATCACCTAGGGAGGGCAAACATCAATCAAAAGTGCATCTTCATCGGGGAGATTGTCGGCTAACTCATATCCGGCAGGGATTGGATGATCAACCAAGAAGTCTGCTAACACTTGTCCTTTCACTGCTTTTTGGGGAACATACACAATCTTGAATTGTTGCAACTATAAGTACCACCATGCAAGTCTATCAGATAAGACAGGCTTAGACATCACATACTTCAATGGATTTGTCTTGGAGATAAAACGCATCGTATGAGCTTGAAAATAATGCTTCAACTTTTGGATAGAGAATATCAAAGCCAGACATAACTTTTCGATCGGGGAATAATTTAGCTCGTTGGGCGTCATCATCCTACTCAAGTAGTATAGGGCTTTCTCTTTTCCTTCTTCATTTGTTTGCGCAAGTAATACCCCCATAGAACGTTCTTGAGCGGCGAGGTATAAGATCAACGGACGACCCGCAACAGGTGCAGCAAGAACATGAGGTTTCATCAAGTAAGTTTTGATACTTTTGAAGGCATTTCGGCACGACTCATCCCATTCAAATGGTATGCCCGTTTTCATGATCCTGCTAAAAGGTTGACACCTTCCAACTAGGTTCGAGATGAACCTTCTCAGGTATGCCAATTTCCCTTGCAAGCTTTTTAACTCATGAATATTTCGAGGTTCAGACATCTTCATAATAGCATCAATCTTGGCTTGCTCTATCTCAATGCCTCGATAGCTGATGATAAAACCAAGAAATTTCCCGGACTTCACTCCGAATGCACACTTTAACGGATTCATCCTTAGCTCATATTTCCTTAAGCGTTCAAAGACTGTCTTTAAGTCTTGGAGATGATCCCTTCTTGCTTTTGACTTTACGACCATATCGTCTACGTAACACTCGATGTTCTTGTGGAGCATGTCATCAAATATCTTTTGCATGGCTCTTTGATAGGTAGCGCCAGCATTCTTCAATCCAAATGGCATTACAGTGTAGCAAAATATTCCTTTTAGAGTGCAAAATGGCATCATTTCTTTGTCAGCCGGTGACATGCACGGTGACATGCAAATTTGATTGTAACCGGAAGATCTATCCATAAAAGATAATGCTTCATGTCCGATTGTCGCATCAATCATCAGTTCAACAATGGGTAATGGAAAGTCATCTTTAGAGCATGCTTCGTTAAGATCTCTAAATTCAACACAAACACGGATCTGTCCATTCTTCTTCCTTACTGGCACGATGCTGGAGATCCATGTCGGGTATTTTACTTCCCTAATGAATCCAACCTCAATAAGTTTGTTTACTTCAGCTTCAATTAACAGGATCAACTCGGGTCGAAATCGACGTTGGGATTGCTTGATAGGTCGTGCCTCCTTCTTAATAGCTAAGTGGTGAACAACTATCTTTGGATTCAATCCTGGAATCTCCTTATATGTCCATGCGAATATATCTTTGAATTCTTTCAAGAGCTCAACATATGCATGCTTCTCATACAGCATCAATGAAGCACTGTTGTAGGTAGGTCGTGGATTATCAACGGTACCCAAGTTAACTTCTTTCAACTCATCGATGGAGGACTTCACACCATTTTCAAATTGTGGGGGTGCTATGTCCGCATCTTCTTCTTCAATGCTCCCTTCTTTATAAGGAGTAATGTGATGTGATGAGGCGACCTCTTCAATGATCTCTTCACTCCTTGGCACAGGGCTTTGAAATCTATGCGCAGCCTTTATATTCCATCTATTTGCCTCATTATAACGACCTCTTTTATATCACTTACTCTAACAGCGCCGCTTTTAAGTAGACGGGCGATCTCTTGAAGTAAATTGATTTGAACAACTTGATTTTGAGCAGATTGACTTTGAGCACTCTCGATAGTGTAGTAAGACGATGACACACTTTCTCTATCTTCTTCATCATCCTTTTCGGGGACCTGTGTATGAATGATTGTCTTCATTTTGGCCTTCAACACCTTTTCACACGACACAGTTAATATAGTACTTCTTTTCATGTGAGACGGGATGATACTTCTCAGCTTTTGAGTTGCTCCTTGCTTAGGTCTCTTATCCTTGCCGAGTCTCTTGAAAACAGACACGCGTTTTGACCATCATTCTCCTAACCTCTTGAAGGTTAACACTCTTTCAACTTTCTTCTTTTTGGAGAGACTTGATGTAGATGACACCTTTCCTTCAAAGATATGGTTGACAGTTGCCCTTTTAATCGCAATACGAATTGGACCTCGTGAGACAAATCTCAAGCCTGCCTTAGTTCCTTGGACCATAGGACCATCTTTCTTTGATACTTTAGAGCTTGCCTTACGTTCAGGATCATGTTGGTTCGTAACCTTCGAATTCTCCTTGGGATCGTATCCGGCTTTCAAAAGTAGCTCATATGCCTTTGGTCCAAAGCACTTAGCAACTTCAGGGCTTGTAAGTTCGCCATGCTCTGTAGCACTACCTTATTTTGGCCGAACAAATCCTCCAAATGATTTTTGAGTGGGTTTCGTAGCATCAATCTTTGTTAAAGGTACGATGAGCCCGTCCAAATACTCCTCCTTAGTGAGTGACACCTCATTCTCCTTTCTTTCAAGTTCCTCTTGGGATTCAACTTGTGCTTCTTTTGGAGACTTTGGCTTTACCATGTAATACTTTGCTTCAGCGAAGTATGATTCAGTTTTTGCAAAGGGATTATGATTACCAATCACTGTCTTTACCGCACCATCTTGGTAATACTTGAAGCATTGATGTCATGTTGAGGGGATGACACCATATTCATGCAACCATGATCTACCAAGGAGCATGTTGTACGAGGTTTTAGCATCAATTACTTGGAATAACGCGGTTGATCTCATATCATCAATTAGCAAGTCCAACCTTATTGTGCCAAGAGCTCTTTATCCTTCGTAATTGAAACCATGAATCAGCAACCGACTGCTTGCTAACTCCTCAACTTGGATTCCTAACTCCTTCAAAGTTCTCAACGGTAATAGGTTTACTCACGAACAGAGGTCGGTTGTGAGGCTCGGATCCAAGCTGCAAATTTTCATTGGAAAATGCCACCATCAACACATCTTCATTCTCTTAATTTACTACTCTGCAAAAAGCTTCGTTATCTTCTTCTATGCTTTCGGCAGTGATGAGGTTTGCCCCGACATTATCCTCTTCAAGCGTTATCTTTCCTTGTCTAGCCAGTTGCATAACCTTGTCCTTGAAGATGAAGCAATCATGTATGAGATGACCCACTAGCCGATGGTACTTGCAATATTTTGGATCATTAGTTTGCCCCGCTTCATTCAATCACTTCATTTTAGGCAGTTCAATAAGTCCTTCCTTGATTAAGTCGTCAAATATGCCAGAGACATCCGAATCCAAGAAAGGATACTTCTTTTGTTGTTGCTCTTTCAGAGTCGCCCTCCTTTGCCCCATGTCTTGAAAGGCATTCGGCTTATCCTCCTTATTGACTTCTTTCCTTGAGAACTTAACAAAAATTGCTTTCACTGCCATTGATTCTTTTCTCGAGGCTTTATCAAAAGAGTTGCTTTCTTTCTTGAACTCTTGCTTCTCCATAAACCGACGAGGTTCTTGAACAGGCGGTCCTCCAACTCCATTTGATGCCATGCTCAACTCCATATCATGTGCTCTTGTGGCTAACTCTCGAACGTTTTAGGTTGAATTCCACGCAGAATATATTGCAGGCCCCTATGCATCCCTTGAATACACATTTCAATGGCAGATGACTCGGACAACAGATCTTTGCAGTTAAGACAAAGGTTCCTTCATCTATTGATGTAGTCAATTACTGGCTCATCTTTGAATTGTCGGGAACTTGTGAGCTCCACCATGCTGACCGTCTTTCTAGTGCTATAGAATCGATTGAGAAACTCGTGCTCAAGCTGCTCCCAATGATTGATTGAGCTCGGCTCTAAATCTGTATACCAATCAAAAGCATTCCCTTTAAGTAAGCGAACAAACTACTTGACCAAATGATCTCCAAAGGTGCCGGCATTATTGCAAGTTTCGATGAAGTGAGCTATGTGCTGCTTCGGATTACCCTTTCCATCGAATTGCTGAAATTTGGGAGGCTGATATCCGAGGGACATCATTAAGTTATCGATTCTTTGAGTATATGGTTTTGAGTAAACTAATGAAGACTTGGAACTCCATCGAATTTGTCTTTTATGGTTCCTTCAATGAGCTGCTTGACTTGTTCAATTGAGATGAGAGTGCCTGAAGCGGATTTAGACTCTTTATCATCCGACTGCTTCTCTTCACGTCTTTTGGACGCATCATCATCATCATCCTCGTCTTCATCATCATGCTTGGATACCCATTTTCCTTTTGCAAGCTTTTAAGATCATGACATCTTGTTTGATCATACGCTTGTCCATAGCCTCCATCACTGTCATTAGATTTGCTATTTGCTTCTCTAAATTCGTAGTACCGGTTGTCATAACAGACACCTCGGATGAGTAATTCTTTATCGAACAGTCTTTGGGTAATTCGGAACCATCACTTGCGTTATCGCCATCCTGCTTGACGTGCAGCTCCTTCTCCATGGCAAAAGTTAACTTGGCAGCTTTGGCAGCTTCTGCAGCTTCTTGCAACATCTTAGCTTTCCTTCGTGTCATCATGCCGCCACCTTCGACAAGGTTCTTTGAAATGAAGTCGTTAGCATCTTCCAAAGGTTTCTTCGAAGTAAAGTCACTAACATCCTTAGCTTTTGGAGACATTCTTTACAATTTAGGGAAGAGTTAAGATGAGAGGTAGAGAGGTCCCACCGGACGTGCCAAAATTTGTAAACATAAATTTCAATGTATTGATAAGAAACACAATAATTCGTGTACAAATAAATATTTGCGGATTTGAAGTAAAATGCGGGTTGCGATCTCTATATTTCTTCTCTGATTCGCCTCTTCAACTTGTTCTTGAAGATCTTCAAACAACTTCCGGGATTTTCGAAAATTTAGCCTCCTTGATCTTGATCGGATTTGAAGTTTGGACATATAACGTTAATCCGTAGGGCCGACTGACGAAGGGCAGTCGTCACACTTTTCGCACAAATAAATTTATAAAACACCTCTTGCCCAACAAGACAGTAGTAATGGCAAGTGGGGTCGATCCCAAGGGACTTGGCGTAAATCTGCTCTTCAAGAAGTTCTCAACAGAAAGAGGTTATGGTCGAGATTGTATCTCAATATCCTGTAACTCAACAAGTGAAATATCAAATAACAAAGAAGTTTGGGTTAGGGTTTCGAATCAATGATCCTAATTACTCATTACTCGTTCATTGGTGCAAAGATATTCAATTACCTGATCTTATTACTTGGTTTAAGACAAAGATTAGTTTATACCCTAATGGTCACGAAATCACGATATAAACATACCAAACCTATGTCTATCCAATTTTACAGATCTTGACGAGAAGGCAAGATCTCCTCCTTTGACCAACAAAGTCACGAAGACACTTCAGTAACGATGCTGCCCAAAAGGCATTAAGAATAAACAGACTCAAGACAGCCAAGAGGTAGGTCAATACCGACTGCTCTCCAACACTCTTTACCTTCTTGGGCACGAGAGATACTCTCGAGTTTGATCTTAATTCTTGTTAATGACTTAATCTCAATATCTAGATGGTGATCAATCATATATCGATTTCAATTAAGTCTAGAATTATTCCTAAGTGTTTCAGGAACAAAATCAAATAACGAACTCACATAATTCGACCTCATGAGTTTAGAACGAGTAATTAAGACCACATCATCTACATCCAACCCAAACAATAAATTTAGCTAGACATAATATTAAATGAAATCACAAAACATATAAGGGAAATCATAACTGAAATTAACTGGAAAGAGTTACTGCTAAAAAACGTAAGTCAGCTACTAAGGTCTTGACTTCAAATCAACAGCTAAAAACTAATGCAGAAAAAACTAGAAACGAAATGTAAAAGCAAATGCCCGTAGGACTTGTTTCTTCCTCACGCTCTCTCAAACTAGAATGCAGAAATAAATCTCGAACTCTCTCCCCTTTTTCAAAGTGAAGTTGGCCATATATATATATAGGCGACGGAATTTAGGGTTAGGATAGTTTCTTTGTTGGTGAAGGACTCTTCTCATGCATATCCGCCTCCTCTCCTATCCATGCAGCTGCGATTTACTTCCCTTACGTGGTAAATATCTTCATTGATTAGGCTCGACTAGGATAAGGAAAGAAATCTTCGATCCTTATCCTCTTCCTTGGAAGAAAAGAAATCTGCTGCTGACCTGACTCACTTCTCGACTTCAATATCTGCATCTTGTATTGCTTCACATGCTGACCAAAATTCTGGCTCCTCCGGGTACTCTGTCTGTTGGTACTTCCTCACTTGTAGATTGAATAGAATGTTGTTGCTCAGCTACAAGCCTCCAGCCCTATGCCCATTTGCATTGTATCTCCATCTCAGCATCTCAACAACAGATTTTCACCGGATTTGCCCAAGTTCCCACCTGTTTTTCCCTGCACACCATCTCTCGACTTCGTGTCCTTCCAGACACACTCAGACTCGATAAAGACAAGAAAAATCAGAAAAATACAAGAAAAGATGGACACAAATATGGGTTCATCACCGACGCCTTGTTTCTAGATCAAATGCTGATTTGGGACGCTTTTGGTGAAGAACTCCTTGAACTCCACGAAGAACACCTTGAATGCTGCGAAGAACTACTTGAATGTTGTAGAGAATTCTCCTACAACTCTTGAGCTCTTCAATATGATTTGTGGTGTGTCCTTTGACTTCTCCAATCACCCCTATTTATAGGTGAAAATGTAGTGGACCTGGTGGGCTTTTGGAGTCCAAGACGGGCTTTAGGACTGAGGTGGCACAATTCTATTGGCTCCTCAATTTTGGTAGTTATCTCCATCAAATCTTTGACTTAATTACCAAGAAATGACACTTGTCAATTTCTAATTGGTCGAAAATCTCCATCTTTTAAATATCAATTTATATTTATTTAACTTAGAATTTATCTTTAATAAAATTCCTACAATATAAATAAAATATAAAATTAATATTTCTATTAATTTTTATGCGTCTACAATAATAATAATAATAATAATAATAATAATAATAATAATAATAATAATAATAATAATAATAAATATTTAAACTTCAAGTATACTTTTTATAATCATAAGTCAAATTTTGAATTGGGTTTGAAATTGATACGAGTTTCACAAGTTCAAACGTGTTTGAAAATAATAGCATTGTCAATTCGAAGTACCATTACGTAGATTGTATATTACATATGATAGTTAAAGTTAATGAATCAATTCTGTTAATATTGAAAATAAGTTTAAAAAAAAATAAACACATTATCTATACGGTTGTTGCATTGGATCAAGCTCTTCGCATCTTGGTACGATATGCAATACGGATCTCATTGTGCTATGTGATTCAAGATCACCTAAAATATAAGGCAGTTAGAAATATAATATAATGTACGATTCCATATAATAAACGAAATACTATATATGTTTGTTTTACCCAATTGCTTTTCACATTGACGTATGTGATGGGAATACTTGGCTTTTGTTACACTACTTGTCGTAATCTCTTTCCTTTATTTTCCCTAAATCTTCCCATAGACAAATCTTTATTTCTCCAAAATCTGTAAAAATAGATAATTTTTTGTAATTTTTAAGGGCATACTAAATAAATAAAAATAGGCGACTTACTTTTTCATGATTTATATAGGGCATATTTCACGATATTGTTTAAAATTATTTAAAGGCATAGTTCTCAAAGTCCTCAATGCTCGTGTTTCTTTAACAATAATCAATTTGCTTTCTCATAGTTTATCAAATCTCCCCTAATATCTGTACAATATTATATCAATCATACATACTTTTAACTACACTAATAACAATAGATTGAGAACTAACTATTTCACGTAAAAATGAAATAAAAGTCCTATGTAGAATAATTGAAATAAGATGCATTTACCAAACTCTTCATTTTTGTCAAACATTTATTCCACATCTTTGCTCCACAAATTTGCATTGTATATCACCTTGATTAATAATTCTCGATGGTTCTTCCTTCACAACACTGTACTTTTTGAGTGCTAATTCCTTTTGGGGATGGGCGCTAGGATGCTTATTAACTTTTCTAAAATCCCCATTAGTTATTGAATAGGTCTTATTAGCCTTGAATGCTTCAATAAAATAACTATGATTTTCATTGAAGATTGTAGCTCCAATTTGGACACTGTGCAAATAGTGTAATTTATATCAAAATATCTATCACAAAATAAAATATACAGATATTAAATTGATTTGCTACTTACCTCAATTTCCATCATAATTAATTTACAAACTCTTGTGCTTAGAATTTTCCCACAAATAATTTCATAATCGATTCGTAAAATCTTTAATCATATAATACGATCTTTGATTTATCTGTTAATCATTCTCCAACATGTTGAATCACTTGACATTTGCAAGAAGAGTACAAATAAAGCTATATGTTTCCTTTTCATTTGTAGAAGTTTTCGTTGCTGATAGACCTCTATAGTTGTAGCCATAACATTACAGATACATAAATATTCAAATGAGCTTGCAGGGCGGTACATAACATTGTTTCTCATATTAAAGAACCAACTTCTGTAATGAAGTACGTGCTCGTAAGAAGTTGATCAGAGATTAAACCGAGTTGTGTATGGATTAAAACGAAATAACATGAAAACAAAACAATAAACAACATATAATATGCAAAATCATTCAAATTTAACTCTCAAAAGGGATTAAGTATATGCTAAATCAAGAGTCTTATGTGGGTTGAAACAAGAATCTTTTGAAAGATTAAAGGCGGTAAAAAAACATCTCTTTGAAAGATTAAAAAAGGCAAAAAGAGCATAATAACACGAGAAATTCGTACATGGACATCTTGATAAAGATATTAGTATAAAAAGTTAATAAACAAGGTAAACCTAGGAAAGTTATAAGGTAATTTGATTTTGAATAAATTAATATTCTTGTTACTAAGTAAACGTAGTAGGTCAATTAATATGAATAAGTATAAATTATCAATAAGGTAAGTTTGTATTTCTTGTAAGTAATAATATATTTATATTATATTAATATTATACTATATTACGATAGCGTCCTTGTAAGAAATGAATGCTTGTTTATGCTCCATGTGGGTCAAGTGAGATGCCGATGATGACTGTTGGTTTTTTGTGAAATAAATTTGGTGTTGCTTGATCCAATTTGCATGATTAATCGTGAAATTTGATCTTGACTTGCAAACTTTGAAAGAAACCTGTGAGACTTTGAACCTTTTATTGCTATATATAAAGTTTCTTTCTTGAGAGTTCGGTCATGCTTGCAAATTTTCTTCTAGAACTTGCTTTGGTTTCTATTTTGAAGTTGAATGTTGTGCAAGAACTTGGAAATGATTATAGGCCATTTGTTGTTAGCTACCTCATAATCCTAAACACTATCCCTTACTTGAAAGTTATCTCTTGCTATCCTATTTGAGCCTTATTTGCCTTTATTTGTTAACCGGATGATAGGGGGTTGATGAAGGTTATGGGAACCTGTGTTGTGCTTCAATTCACGAATGATTTGGATTGGTGGTAATTTGTAGTAGGCTCTTTGATTTGAAAGTCTAAAATTCTCATAAGCTCAAAAGAAAGTGAAGAAAAATTGAAATATAAATTGCCAAAAAAAAAAAAAAAGTGTGAGCATAAGAGAGTACAAAATTAAATGCATTTGTCAATGTTGGAATGCATGAGTTGGAGCCTTAACAAATGGTTGGGAAGGAAGATGGATGAGAATCTATACTTGCACACTTTATCGATGGAGAATTAGACGATATGCAAGCCTATGGTAAGAGATTTGTCATGCATTGATTTCTTGAGTGCATACCTAAGCATTTGAGTGTCGAGTGATACACTACCTTGTGAGATTCAAGTGTTTGAAATGTTGAGATTGATATTTGCTATTGATTTGTGTCAAGTTGGTGATAGCAATGTTTTAAGTTGAATAAAATTTTTCGAAATTTGAGGCATCTATGATCTTAGCCACACCCCATTCGTGTTTATTTTTCTTTGTTCTACTCATTGTTCGAGGACGAACAATATTTTAAGTTTGGGGGGTTGATAAACACTCATTCTATGTGATTTTATGTGGTTCAATATGTGCATTTTGTCGGAATTAATGCCTAATTGTGATATTATTGTTGAAAATTCACTACTTTATGGAATTGTGTCACGTTTTGGTTAGTTATGCAAGTGTGTAGGTAAATCGAGGCATTTTGGAGCAATAAAGCTTGAAGTTGAGGCTTATGATCGAGCAAAGGGAAAATCGGGTCGAAGAAACGAGCAAAAACGGGCGAAAAATGGAACAAGGGAAGAAAGTGTCAAAACCGGCAACCCATGGAGTGGACCGCCGATTCTAGAATTCCATAGAAGAAATCCGGCGGACTTATCGGCGCCCGCCATTTCCGCTGCCAATAAGTTTGGGAGCCTCAGTCATTTTGCACTTTCCGGCTGCAAAATTGGCACTCAACTCCTTTGTCCGCCAGTTTCGGCCATTTTCGGCACTCCACGGGTTTGACCGCCAGATTCATTGCCAATTTCGTTAGTTTTAAATTTATTGCGGATTTTCCTTTAAATTTTCGAATGGGTTGTATATATAGCCACCACCCTCATATTTTGGACACAACACTCTACCTATAACTCTTGAGATAAACCCTAGCCTTCTACCTTATGTTTTTAAGCATTTTGGAAGATTCAAGACTTGTGATTGAAGAGATTCAAGACATTTATTGAAGATTCCCACTTTGGTTCAAGAGTAGTATCATTTTATTATGCTTTCCTTCTTTATTTCTTGTATTTACTTTGGTATTATGAGTAGCTAAATCTTTTAGTTGATTCTAGGATAGTTGAAGCTCATAAATGATGATGGTTTTAGTCTTTTAATCTTATTTTGCCTTTCATTACATAATTGTGATCTTTGGTGCTTAATTTTCATGCTAGAATAGTAGGCCACTCTTCTATGCATGCCAAGTGTTCGTAAAAAGTCCTAGCCGATTTTTATGTTCATAGAATTCAAAGATTTTCAATATGCAAGCAATTGAGACCTAGTGGAGATATTTGTATGCATAGGAATCTTTAATCTATTGTGCACTTTGGAGTTAGTTGATTGTCTCGAGTCTTAACCGGAGAGAGCTTTTTGCTAATCTACTTTTGCATTCTCGTCGAGAGGTGGAGTGTAAATGCTTGAGTGATTGTTCCTTATGTTTTGGATTAAACTTGGTAGACTAGATTAATAGCATAACACCATCATTGTTATCGAGTGGATACTTTCCCTAGAATCAACCCTTTTTATCCTTTGATATTTGCATATTTTTCTTGTTTATTATTTGTTTTACTTGTCTTAATTGTCAAATTTTCATTCTAGTAAATTACCCCAATTTCCGATTAGTCTAAATAGAGTTGAACAACATAGTAATAGTAATCATGAGAGTTGAAAATTAGTCTCCATGGATACGACCTTGCTTGCCACTATCTATACACACACCGTACACTTGCGGATAATTTGTGCTAATTAAAAGGCGAACAATCAACCAACATGTTACGAGATTCAACCGATGATCAAATCATAAGCATTGCAACTTAGTTTTAATATTCTTTTAAATAGTAATAATACAAGTTGAATTATTAATTATATATTGTGTTTTATACAGTTCAGAGTATAAGTTCTTGGGTGCTGAACAAACAAAAAAAAAAGAACTAAATGCAAGTTCTTTGACGACTTAGGGAATATTTGATGTAGTGACATTCTATAAGTATAACTCTTTCCCCCTTTTCTTATTCTTTTTGTTAAAATATTAATGCTCTTATATTTTTATCACACACGTACATTCATTATACAATATGTGCAATGATTAATATTCATATTAGAATGAAATTTGTTAAAATGTGCAACGCATGTTGTCTCTGTTAGTGAGTAATAAAAGTGCAACACAAAATGACATCAAATCTCAATAGAAATCATTTATGTGTGTTGATCACAAATATTAATGATTGTAAGACTATAGAAAGTAGATTATCCCTGTTAAATTATAATGATAATGATCATATATTAATAAATAATTTCAAGTACCGTGCATCCTAATTTATACCTGGAAAAACTATAGAAACCACAATAGAGACACAGTTACTACTCCATTAAGTCCTCCGAGAAATTCTATAACAATACTTATTTGAATATTATAAAAAAAAGTGTTATGTAAAGGATCAATTAATTGGGGCGTATATTAGAACAAGGTCTGGTGTAGATCTGTAGCCATTAATTAATATGCTTCAGAAAGGATAAAAAGTATGAATCTGATTGCTCAGCTCATGCTATATACATATATTGCAAATTTGCAATTGACCTCACAAGAGTAAAGGGAAAAATGATAAATTAATTTGGCTTACTTCTACACAAAGTAATGAATATTCAGACAAAAAGAAAAAGAAACAACATAGTAATATTTGATTGTATTCCTTATATATAAAGACTGGAACGAGATCTTCTAAGTTGTACAATTATACTTGACTAACAAGTATACCAATTACATTTTGTTACAATAAACCAACCCACCCCATTTCAATATTGATTTCCTATATCCAATTAGCGACCGCCACCCCACCCCCACCCAAAAAGAAAAGATAAACTAATAAAATAAAATCAGAAAATTGAAAAAGTATACTATTCTTACTCCCCCCCTTTCATGTTAACAAATATTTGTAAGCCTAACAAATTCAAGCAAAAGGAGATACAATTCGTACCCAAATGGCACAAAATGCCAAAGCAAATGTTAGATAAGACTTCATATTCTTCACCACCTCCTCACCACACAATCTCCCTTTTGAAATTCCATTTTCTTGATCTTGAGATTTCATCATCTTCCTGATATTTTTTGGACCCGGTACAAACTTTTCGGACATGTTCGGTCCCATCTTAGGTGATGCAATAAAACCCCCCATGCGATGCACAATAAGAGGATTCATTTGGACTTGTACGGTCTTGGATGGCACCACTTTGTGATAGAACGTGTTGGGCGCCTGACGGGTCGAGACCAGTAGTCCGTGATTGATCTCGACTTTCTCGTACACCTCAAAGTTCGGGGTGCTCGAGAAATCATCAATGTCGCCGTCATCCAAGAAGTTGTCGCTGCTCACGTGATGATCATCTATAGGTGCAATTGAGATGTTGTCATTTGCTTCAGTGTTGGTGTATGTGTTGAAGTTGTGGTTGTTGGTTTCTCCTGCAAATGCAATCAAGCTGCATATGTTATATGCTCGTCTATTTAATTTATTTATTACTATGTAAGTACATACTATATAGTAAGTAGAAAGTAATGATGTATTTGAAATGGATACATCTAAATAAGTTCATATTAGAACTAGTGGCAAACCTTGAAAATCATGATATTCTCTTGAGATATTGGAGGTGTTCTCTATTGGGACTGCCTTGAAATCATCTATAAATGCCTGTCAAAACCAAAAAATAGTTAGACCCTATCAAAACATTTCATTTGCTGGGGGGGGGGGGGGGGGGGGGGAGATTATTTTAAACCCACCTTTTCAAGTTCTTTGTTAGACATTCCAACCCATCTCAAATTCTCCACCATCCTCCCTGTTTGGAACACTTGATCCTCATTGCCTCCAATCTCAATTGACCTATGATTGATCAGGTGTTCTTCTCCTATGTTTTCCAAATACCTAGATGAGTTCATGTCGGAAGAACCATTGCCACCGTGGAGAAAGAAGGAAAAGTCGTCGGCCAGAGCATAATTTGCGGCCAAACTGTCTTGATTTTGAATCTGTTGGGAAGCTTGAGCTACTGAAAGAATTTCTTGTACAATATCCGGCTGGTTTGTATTTCCGTTGAATAAATTTGAATACGGCATTCTTGGATCCGTCGGAAAAGCAGCCGTTTGATAATCTTGAACCTCTAGTGGCGGCAGTGAAAACCTATGTTGCAACCTCGCACATTCCAAAGCTATGTCGACCTAATAAAGGCATAATTATATTTAAATCATTGAAATTAAATAGATACAAAAGTATTTTCTTATGGATTTATTACATGATTGACACAGGCGATCTATTAAAACGTGAAATAAAATACGAGAGTGAAATTAATTAAATGAGTATAATAGCTACCTTTGAGGGTGGGTAGGAGGTGGGGTATGGATTAATATTGGTGAAGGCGAATGCGTCTTGAGATAAGTATTGAGCCCAAGATGGATCAGTACTAGAGGAAGCTGCCGCCATGTTGACGGCGGAGGAGGAAGAGGTCAACGGCATCATCGGAAACTCTGACGTGTCGAGATCCTCGTACTTTGGTTCACAATGTAGGTCAATGCTTGAGGACCGGTCACTGCATGAAGTAATGTAGTTATCTCCAACTTTTGGGATATTTAAACTCTTCTTGAATACGCGGCAAAGCGCATACGCATCCTGAATGGAAAAAAAAAAGATTTTTTTTTAATAAAATACTCATCATTAAACTATAGTCACATAATCAATATAAATATATTTGAAAACTAAAATGATATGGAAGTTTAAGGATAGCAAACTTGGGACAAAAGTTAGCATAATACAAGATTAAATTAAGTTGCACCTGCAAGCCTGAGGAGGGAGTGTCACATTCTCTATCGTCCAACCGATATTCATGCATAACCCAATCGGTTCGAGCTCCATGAGGTGCTCTTCCTCTGTAATAAACTAGGGTTTTCTTCATCCCTACTGCCCTCGTTTGTGAATTTACCTTCCTATCCTTCCCCGTTGCTTTCCAGTATCCAGCTTTCGTTGCTCGATTCGTTCTTGACCCGTTTGGGTATTTACGGTCCCTAGGGCTAAAGAAATACCATTCTAGATCTTTGCTTGGCAACAATGACTTTCCTGTAATAATCCACCATGTATGATTAAATAGTATACAAACATACCATGTTGAGTACATAAATTAAGAGTTATAAAAGATTTAAAAGAAAATAACGAATGATACTATAAAAGTGATGTTTGGTTAACGAAATGCAGATTTGAATACTAGTAGATGAACAATTTGGGCATTTTGAGGACTCTTCTATCTTCTGATATCTGTGTCACTTTGGACCCTTTATTGTTTACCCTTTATTTTGTTCTTTTAATGCTTGACATAACTAATAAATTAAATGTGGAAAGAGATCAGTTGAATGGGAATCTTTGTCCTTAAAATGGTATGTCAATTCTTTATCCAGCTTCCTATTCGGTTACACCAGTTATAAATGGAGAAACTAATCCACTAATTATCATCTTTAATTTTAACTGTATATTTTTTCAATTCTTGTAACTTAATTAAACCATACTAAAAGTATTTCTCAAGTTCTAAATGTCTTCGACTAATCTATGTTTTGTGTGTTTGTGTGTGCGTGAATTTTTGTGTAATTAAATAAAGGAGAGGTAAGCCGAAAAGGGACAAAAGTAGGATTATGCTTCAATCCAGTGTTCTTTCTGTTGCTTTATGACTTGAAGAGAAAACATTGCATGACTACATATTATTAATATTTTTAAGACATAAAAGATGTAGGGACCATCAAGAAGCTTCCTCATTAACGAAAAAAATTTCTTGCATGGAAGATGCTGTATATATTAATAAATCTCATTGATCATACTCCTATATTTTGAAAGCACAAACACAGGCAGCAAAAAACACACGCGCATATCCATAAATGTTCACAAGTATATGTATATGTGTGTGTGTTCTATGAATACTAAATAAAAACTTAACGTTTAAAAAAATAACTAAAAAAGAAATAATTAATAATTCAAGTTCAATCATGTACAAGGGTTTGCTAAATTACATGCATATAATAGTATATGTGTTGTAATAAATTATGGGATTTATTTCATCGTTATACCTTTCTTCATTGCTACTTCATTTATTTTCAGCCTTGTTTGATCATATGCCAAGTTTACATGTTAGAATTATGAACACACACACACACACACACACAGATACATGTTCATACCTGGAAGATCCCATGGTTCGCACTTGTAAAGATCAATTTCTGGGATAATTTCAAGATCAATTTTTCGGCCATTAATCTTTCTCTTTAGGTAGTAAGCCACAAGCTCTTCATCGGTGGGGTGAAATCGGAAACCGGGAGGCAATGAAACTGGTGCCATTTGTCTTATCTCCTTGCCCTTGGACCTTCTGATTATTAACTTCAAGATTCTTGATGATCAAATGTGTATTTGCACAGAGCTAGGTCTCAACTCAAAAAAATATCAGAGACCAGCCTTCAAATATCAAGAACTATACAACTGCAGAAAGATGAAAACGCTAATTAATTAGTTCCAATAAAACTAGCTAACTAATTAATATCTTGCAAGAATGAATTAGAGAGAGAGAGAGAGAGAGAGAGAGAGAGAGAGAGAAGAGGAAGACCTTGATCAGAAGATCCAAAGGAAGGAAATGGAACAAATGAGGCACAGAAATGGGAAAGGAGGAAAGATTTGAGGGGTTGGGGAGTTATGGAGGGGGAAGGGGGTTTTTGATAAGAGAACAAAAAGGGAATTGATAAATAAAATAATGAAAAAAGCAATGTGGGGAGGCGGCCACCCCCTACCACCCATCGCTTTATCTTTAACAAAATTAATACTATTTCGATCCTCCCCCTATATTTAATCTTGCTTTCTTTACTAGTCTTTCTTCTCAAGCTCCTGGCCTCGATCTTTAAAAATATATACACATTATATAATTAAATACATATAAAGCGAATAGTCCTCAAAATATCAAATTTAATTCTATACCACGCTTCTTTGAAATGACAATTAATGCATTCATCATCCTTCTACTCTATCATTTTGGATTGCAAATGTAAAATTTAGTGGCGCCAAACCAAATTATATGGGATAAGTGCAACATTTTCCTCCGTATTTATAGACTGTACACACAAATAAGCGTAAAGTAAATTTGGTGCAAAAACTCTAAATTAATCTCAGTTAAATAGGGGCAATTACACCCTTTGGATTAGACAAATTAAGACTGTGGTATATGTGTGAATTACTGCAAATGTGGGAGCATTCCTGTGCTTTCATCCCTTGTTTAATTCGAAGTACTTTATAATTATTTGTAATTACATAGTTTCTTAAAAAAATGTAATTATGTATAAGATGAAAGCTATAGACAGAATAAAATTGAATCTTGACAAAATATTGAAATTAGGCAAAACTATCCTTCAAAACATGTGGGCTAGAAGTTAGGGTACATGAAAGATTTTATCTATAACAAGGTTTACCCGTGTAAACGCTATACAATGACGCTCTAGATAAATTAAATCTTGTATTAGTATAATTAATAACGTACAAATTATGCAAAATCTGTAACAAATTAAAAAAATAAATATTATTGTGTGAAGTGCTTAATTAAAAATTCGTTGGTGGTGGTATTTAAATGATGACATTTTTGCCAAAAGCAGCCCGAGTTTAAGGGCAACGGCTTTTGAACCATACATAACAACGAAGGAGCTGAGGATGAGAAATGAAATTAACCTAGCTTGAGAAATAATGATGTGGTAATTAAAAAGGACTTTTTTTTAATTAGCGAGGAATGTAAAAAATTAGTGAGTGTGAGAGAAAATGATCCGATGCTTGGTAGTTGTCCTATCCTATGTTAAGAATCTGAGCTTGCGTTGTCCACGTGGTGGCGTGTAATTCGATGCATTACCACTGCGGTGTGTTTTGGTTAGGGATCTTTTGATCTCTTCCCAACCCAAACAAACAACTGCAATTGCTGCCGCCGCTGCATGCTGACACAAATTAATTAAATTATTAACATAATTCCAATTTGCAATTGGCGGCTTTCCTAACTGTATAAACTGAAAAAGTACAATGTTCCTTTCACATGCTGCCCTGCCATGCCAATCATATCCTAGCTACCATTCATCGCGCGCCGACACAAACACAATACCAATACCCACAGAGAGAGAGAGAGAGAGAGAGAGAGAGAGAGAGAGAGAGATCATTACATATGGTACAACTGTATATATTAATATATAAACTTGATGATCTTATAATTTATTGCGATGAGAAGAACGTGACAATCTTCTTTGTTGCATTTATTTACATATATAATTACAGCTAACTACATGTTGTCACAACTCACGCATTCTTGTGCAGTTGAAGAAAAGGTCTAAAATCATAAAATCATCAAACTACATATGTTGGATTCCTTCATAATTATATATATAATCAGATCATTTAAATGGAGATTGTGAAATAATAATATTGTTAATTATATTATGATTTATTTGTTATATGTAAAATAGATCACATATTTAATGATTTAATTAAACAAGGCTGGCAATTAGCTTTAAAACCAGATATCGATCCTAACTAGCATGCATGGTTCCGATATTTATCGATTTTGTCATGTCAACTCAAGTAGCCAGAAGTTAACGAAGAATTAAATTGGACGTAATTGTTGAGCTCTCTGCTTCAAAAATTAGGTTATTTACTTCGTTGCTTGAATTACTAATATTTTTTTGGGTAATGATATTCGGACACAGTGGCCGACCACACAAGCTAAAAATGGTAATATAGGTTTTGAAAATGGAAATAAACCCTAATAGGGAAGCATAAACCCTAAGGGGAAAATGTGATTATTTTCATTTTTACAATTAACTTTCTTTTTTTTTACTCGTGTGGTTGGTCACAGTGTATCCGAATATCATTACCCTATTTTTTTTTTTACTTAATTTTAAACTTTAACATCAATACTTTTGCATATCTCTGAATTATAGTACATAATTTTATGTACAGTACCACATAGTAGAACTTAATTGCTACCTACGAAATAATAAATGTATGGATTCCGGTGTTTATTTTCTTGTGTGAAAATATGATACCGCGAAATTTGTTAATAGAATATTATTACATGCATATATTATACATTATGGTGATACTAAAGTATATATGTCCCGATAGTATAGCTAGCTCCCTCTTTCTTTCTACATTTGTCCAATTAGCATAGTCAACACTTAGAAACAATTACTCCCCGATCTCACTCATTATGTCTATTTTTTTCTTAAATGATGTGTCGCTTATTTTGTATGTGTCCAAATAATGAATTAAAAAGGTGATAGCACCTACTCACTTTTTGTTTTTTACTTTTTGTTATTAATCTTCATGTCCACTGCTATATTGACATAATGAGTGAGACGGAGAGAGTAATTCTTAAAAAATGTAAGATCTACCTATTTTTATCTTTTTATTCTTGTTGTTTAATAATTGTGTCAAAACAAGTGAGATATTGCTTTGGGATGACAAACATAATATTTTAACATGACATATCTCCAGAAAGACCCAATTGAATGTAACTGTGAAGATTTTATACATCTACATACATTTATGTATGAATGATCGATAACTATAGCAGAATTTAGTTAATGTATTTACAATATAATGGGTCCTACTTTTTCCACGTGAAAGAAAGAATTCCAACGTGGCACATAGCGGGACAGAATCACTTGTTGCAGACTTGTCTCTTTGACCTTTTCATCAATCAATCTTTATGTGCTTTTCCCCTTTTTTGGGTTTCTGTGTTTCTTAGTAGTATTAGGTAGTAAATATTTGATATTTCACATTAATTATTTAATAACTGCAAAGAGACTTCTCGTTCACAATGCAAAATGTTTCTCCCTTTTACTTGTAACAAGTATAGGAAATGCACTAATAAGTTAAATTAGGAAGAGCAAATATTTGATTAAATTTTGATCGATCCATCTTCTCGCAATCGAAATTATTGTACTAAGAATGGCTTCAAAATTAATTTGTTTTGTATGGAAACTGTAAGACTGTATAAGATATTGAAATATGTATTTATTTACATATTCTGAAGAATTTCAAAAAGTTAGAATAATATTGTAGGGACCCAGACATACTGTGTTAGATCATCTATTTTGAATATTGACATAATTAGATGGAAATGCTGGATTGCTCGTAATATTTCCAGACGTATTATCTACAAAACGCATCTACTAATTGCGCAATTTAACTAAGCTTTACATAGATATAGAGGACATGCGCGCGTGTTTAGTTTGTCACAAGTTATATATACAATAAGCTTAATATTGCCACGAAATGTTTACGTATTATACTTAGAGGAGCGTATCTTAATTAATCATAGTTTACATAATTACTATTAATATATATAAATCATAAGTGCGATTGCAAATTTTATATAATAAGGAGTAAAAGAATATAAAAGATCGTCCACATGGATTTTTTTAAGAGGATATTCGTAACTACTACTTAACTTTTTTCTAATATATATCAAACTATAAGAACAATATAAGAGTGAGAAATTTAGGAAAATAGCACTTAACTTAAGGTTAAAAGGACTAATTTATACTACTATATTTTAAAAAAAAAGTTATAAAAATAACGCTTCTGGACATTTATGTCCTTTTTTTGTTTTCATTATCACATATTCTAAAATGTGAGTTCACAAATATTTTTATGTGAACCTATATGTACTTTCATATATTATAATGATAAAATATGAATTCACATGTTATTATACACAGGGCCGGGATTAAGAAATAGAGGCTCGGTGTGAATTCGTAAATTTGAACCCTTAATTTATAACATTTTAGTAAAAATAAAATGAATTTTTAAGGCCCATTATTGAACAAAATAAGAAATTGATGCCAAAATGCAAAATGCAAAAGAATTGGAATTCACACGCAACCTCGCTATAAAATATAAGCGCTTAACCAACTGTGTTAGTAGATACTTCTGTTATTAGATGAATTTATAAATTTATATGCATGCATAATATAGAAGTCGAGAATATATATATATATATATATATATATATATATATGTGTGTGTGTGTGTGTGTTTTTTCACATATTATTATTCATGTGATTTCACAAATATGAAATTCGTGGGAAGAAGGGCAAAAATATCCAAAAATGCTATTGTTACTTTTTTAAAATTGTGCTAGAGTTAAACACATAATCCATAAAACGGTATTTTCCCACTTCTCTCTATTTGAGTTCGATCATCTGATAATTGTTTGAACTTTATTCAAACTGTTCGATCATGATTGGTTTTTTTAAATCGCTCCAAACTATATTCAAGGTAAAGCTTGAGCCAATGGTCTGGAACACACACACACTTATTAAGTGTTACGTTGATGCCCCCATAAATTTAAGATTGTTATCGTATATCAGAATTTATAAGAATATACTACATTTTTATAATAATAGTAATTTTTTAATGAATTATCATATTTTTATAAAAATAATATATCATATAATTACCATTACAATAAAATGTTTCAATAGTGACTTAATTTTTTGTAGAATTGTGAAACTTGTGATATCTTTAGTGAGTAGCTATTATGCTCGTCACAAATATCTTTAGTGAGTAGCTATTCTAAATATCGTGCAATTTAAATGTAATTCATTCTCAGGATACACTTATGATTAAGCAACCTAATACGACATTGTTATTTGTTACCCTCTATTTTTTTTTTTTTTTGGGTAATAGAGATCTAACATTTATTTTACAAATTAATATTACTACCAATGAGAGGTAGAGTATAGTCATAGACAGAATACGAATCTTATAATTGATAGGGAAAGAAAGTATTCTCACTTCGAATACCGAAAGCGCATTTTGATCGTATTAATAATTTAATTAGTGGGTTAATATTCATTTATTTATGAAAAAATTGGAACACTTGCACCTGCCGAAAGGATATCAAAATGGTTCTTTTATTTAGTTTTCATCCTCTCTCTCTCTCTCTCTCTGAGTGTGGACTTGCAAACGACGTAATATTAAATCTCCACCCAAAATTAGGAATACTGGGAAAAAGATCATTAACAAATGGGAATACGAAAGAAAATTTACTTAAATATTGAATTATCGAAATTAATATCGAAAGGTCAAAAAGTGCATCCTTGTTTTGTTATAGTAATTGAAATAAATAAGCATCTACGTTTTGTTTTCTTATTATCAGTAGTTGTCGAGTTTCCGAGGATATATAAATGGATCATTCCGTGTTAATCCATATTTAATTATATTTTATAATTTCTATTTATATTTTATGTCCTCCCATTTCTAAAATCTTGCCTAAATGTTGGAAAGATATACATATGTAATACCCCAGATATTTCTTCCGTCGCTAAAATAAAAATTTAATTATTAATTAAGGTTTTGCACGCCTAAGTTAAGGATTTTCAATTCTAAGACTAACGGTGAAATCCGTTTTTGAAAATAAATTCCAGAAGAGAACGACTACTGTATTAGGGTTTTCGCGTCCGATAGATTTTTCGTTCGAAAACTCAGATCGAAAAACCGTCAGACTTTACATTCACTTTTTCTGCGATACAAGTCTACCGGAGAAAGTCAGTTTTTATTATTTTTCCGGGCGAAATTTAGACCGTGAAGTCCCGAGTTTTTATTGGATTTCGGAAAACGAATTATGCTTTCCGACTAAGAGATTTATTTCTAATCTAATGGTCGAATTAGATTTCGTCAAAAACGTAACCGTCTAAGAAAATAATTTCTCGATTTAATACGCAATGTTTAGACCCGTAAAACGAGATATTTCAACTAAAAATAACCCCCTAAACCGCCACATACCCCCCCCCCCCCCCCCATGACTCACCTTGTTAGATTTTTCTCTACTTTATGAGATGAATATCTCTTAAACACCTCATCACTTTCTTCTCTCTCCCCCACCTCATTGCCGCCACCCTCCACTCTCCTTCTCTCTCTCTTTTGTTCTTCATTCCTCCATTGAAGCTCCCAAGTTCTTCAAGCATTCAAGTTCGATAACTCAATCATCTTCCGATCGATCTTAATCCCGAGTTCATAATCGTTAAGGTAAGAACTTCCTCTATAGTTTGAACCGAACAAAATTTCATCCCTTCAAGTATAGTTATTTTCGAAATTTTCAAGAGATATAGGATGATGTTTAAGTTTATTTTCCATGTTATTTCATGCTTAGGAATGGATTTCATGGATAGAAATTAAGTGGAAATCATCCTCCTAATTATTTGATAATAACCGAAAATTATAATAATTTTGTAGTTGAAGATTAAGTTCGATTTTAGATGATTGATTTGTGGATTTGTGTTCTATGTATTAGTAGATTGATGTGGGAATTAATTGAAAATTTTCTAAAAATAGAAACCAAGTTGTAAGATAGAAAGAAGTAGGGATTTGAATGAGTAATTATTATGATTTAGATGATATGATGATATAATTGAGATGTAGTAAGTATGTAGTTCATCATATAATTTAATTGGATTTTTCTAAAAATAAAATCGAAATCGTAAGAGACGAAGAACCGACGATAAGTTAAGATTCGATAATAATTTGAGTATATGGTTTTCATATTGGTAAATCTTAATAGTTGTTGTTCGTAATTGGAAAGTTTGAGCGAATTCGGAGAATATTGAATTTCTAGTAAGAGACGAAGAATCGTCGATAAGTTTAGTATGGATAATGATATAGGTTTATGGTTTGAATATTTGCTAATCTTAGTAGTTAATGAACGTAATTGGAAAATTTGAACGAATTCTAAGAAAGTCCAGTTTTAAGTAAGAGACGAAGAGACGAGTTCAATTGTCGATAGGAAAGTCGAATGAGGAAACTAATTTGATATTAGTGTTTAATGTCGATAAATGAGCAAAATTGTAGTTGACGATATTTCCATTCGAGATATGAAATAAAAGTTAGAAGATTGAAATGGAATTGAAATGAGATTTGGTTTAATAATTGGATAGTTGAAAAAGACGAGAAAATGCTCGTCGTTTGTTTAATCATGAGACGTGAAGGTGTTCCCGATAAAGGAACATGTGTCATGACTGTAATTTGATAATAATTTCGTGAGCATGAAGGTTGTATAGCATTGATCGAACCTAGGAAATTGTGCATCGAGTTTTATCGAGCATTAGGGTTACCGCGGACCGTTTTGCGACCCTTTACGGAAACTGTCATAACTTTCTGCTTGCTTAACGAAATCGAGATCCATAAATTGGAAAATAAACTAGACATCCGTAGCTTTCTTTTGGTACCAAATGCATCCCCTATTTCGCAGAATTCTGTTCTGTACATGCTCCAGAGTTACTGCCTTGTGCAGAAACTTTCGTAAACTCGTTTTCTCAAGTTGAATTCTTTTTAACTTCGTTCTTTGAGAACTTCTAAGTCGTTATAAGTTATCGACTTCCGTTATTAACTAACCTAAGTGTCGAGTAAAGGAACCAAGTTAGTTCTAATCGAGATATGTTCGAGTCTCGTTTCCTTATTAATCAAAAGAGACTAGTTAAAGTGCAAAAGCCTAAAAGTCATAAACCGAATTCAATTTCTTTTTTTTTATCGTCTCGACCGTTTATTAAAGTTTGATTATTTGCGATAAAAGGAGGAAGTCGGAGTTGAAGACAGGACGGAAGACAGAATGTTAAAGTTTGTTCTGTAAATGGTTAAGGTGGGCTTTCTATATACAAACTAAAATGAGCGATGCTCGAAAATGTTTACTTACAGCTTTGATAAGTGTGTTTTCAAATTGATTATCAGTGCATAAAATGACTTTGTTTTATGTGAGTTCTCTTGTGCCATTCTGAGTTAGAAACACCGTTAGGTGCTAACTTCAATCAGACCCTGAGTAAGTGACACCGTTAGGTGCTTTCCAGGAGAAATCGATCGGACTCTGAGTTAGTGACACTGTTAGGTGCTATCTAGAGTTAGTGTACACGGTAGCCGTTGTGTGTGGTACTCTGTTGAGGGGTAATCAGCCACGGTGAGGAACGTGCGCCGGAAAAAGGCCTTCTTCCCCGGCGTTGAAAAGGGCAAGTTGAATGTAACAGCAGTAAAAATACTCACGCGAGTAAATTGTGAAAAGAAAAGAAAAAATGTTTAGTAAGCACGGGCCTTCAAAAGAAACACCCCGTTGTGTTACTGTTGAGAATGCCTGATTAATCTATAAGTATGATAAGTTTTCGGCAATGTGCCCACTAAGTATGTTTATACTTAGCCCTGCATATGTTTATAAATGTGCAGGTTGAGTGACGGAAGCGGCGGAGGAGGTTGAGTAGAGTTGTTTTAGGAAAGAAGATCAGTGTTCCAGTTCTACGTTTTCCGCTGCAAACTAGTTCTCGTTAATGTTTAACTTTTGGTCTAAGTTCCATACTTTGAACTTAGTTTCTTTTGAGAACAACTATGTCAAGTGATCCTTCGTGATCGACTCTTTCTTTTATATAATAAAGTCAGGTTCATAGTATTTATTTCGGTTATAAACGTCTGTTTATTTATTAATTCCCCCTTCTTCCCCGCTTCTTTAATCCAATCCCTAGTCGCACCCCGGCTTTGCCGTCCCTCGGGATTTGGGGCTGTGACAACATACGTATTTTTTTGCCAATTTTACATCCATGTGTTTTGTTTTTTTGTACAGGAGAGGATCAAGTAGAAAAGTTTCCCACATTGCAATTTGGAATCAATATGGACCACAACTGTAATAAGAAGAAGTATTATTGCACTATAAATATATATATTTCTCTAAAATAATATATATATATACCTATTATAGAAGAGAGGATTCTTAGAAAATTTGATTTGCTTAATATATCTCCCTTGTTATATTTATATTAATGGCAATAATGTAAATCTATATTTATTACTTAGCAGATATTCAATAAATAATTTATAAAAGCCCAACGAAATATATTAAAGAAAAAATTCTAATTATATTAGACTTCTATTTGAAGAAGGATAAGAACAAAAAAAAAAGTAGTTATATATGCATAAGAAAAGAAAAAATGCATGTCATGTCTCTGTATGATCATATCATATATTCAAAATTATTCCATCCTAAATATAGTCAATCTGACCATAAAAAGTTATCAGTATATATTGTCATTCAAAAAAATCCTATGATAAATTTAATAAACCCCTATGATATATAATGAAAATAATATATGTATTCATTATATACACGTGTATAATAAATTTATCATATAAACTATTGCAATATATAATACAGTTAAGAAATTTTAATAAATCCTGACGAGGATCGATAATTCATAACTATAATGGAAAAAATTCAAACAAAATTAATAATTTTCTATTGGAATTAATTTATTCAAATTGGATTAAACTGAATATTGTTTAATCAAATTTGAAAAATTAGAAAAATACAAGGTCTATAAAACATGATGCAGGAGGTTAGAAATGTTGGTGAATGGTATCCAAGTATATATATCTTAAAAATGAAAATTTAGTAGTATTGAAATAAGCTAAATTATAATTTGTGGTCCGAACGTTTACCACTTTATGATTTATGACTTGAATTTTAAACTTTGTTGAAAAAACATCATAAACTTTACAAAAATATTTAAATAAGGCATGACTTTTATTTCGACCGGTAGAGATGGTGTTTGAATATTATTCTATCTTCTATTCGATAAAATGCCATAATGAAGGAAAAGTTCAGTATTTGAAAACATAGTGTTAAATATGATCTAATCCACCTCGATTTTCAATTTTTTCTTACAATAATCATGTCATGCATGTCAGCGTAAAACACCTCATAGCAGACATTGAATTATCCACATCACCTCCACCCGTTAGTTTAGTCAATGTTTGAGCGACGAGAAAAAGGGTAGCCTTATTTAAACAATATTGTAAAGTTAAGGGTACTATACTATTTTGAAGTTCAAAATAATAGAATCAAATCTTAAAAAGAAGTTGGTACCTCTACTAATTAAATATGTTTGCTTTGTTATTATCTTTAATTAAATTGAATATTTCATGTTTGTAAACGGTGTGTATTGAAGAATAATTTATAAGAACAGTTAAGATGGTAAAATAATGAATTAAAAGGTACATTTGCAAATTTTAGAATTGTGTGCAACATAATTATAAACATGGAGTAAGTCATTTTCTTACTTATTTAATAAATATTTATTTTTAAATTAAATTTTATATTATCATATTTTTAGTCCTAAATATAAGTCATTTTTTATTTATACATATCTCAATTTACAATCACATTTAATTGGAAGGATGTGGCTATGAAAAGATAAACTAGAATAAATCAATGTTGGACAAGGCCAATCATAAATGAATGTCTTGTGAAAAAAGATTTGGTGAAAGATACATTATTAAATATTTAATTTATCAAAATCATACTAGCAATACGAAGTGTATTATACTTTCCCCTTTCACCATATTTGGACGTAGCTTGTGAAAGCACGGTTTTGGTATATTTGAGGTGAGTGAAGTAAGGTCCCCCATATAGTGAAAGGTAGTAATGACCAAGCATGAAAATTCTCAATTTTTATAGACATTCCAAAATGAAATACTATATCAAAATATGATGGATGGAGGAAGTAGTATATACGTAAGGTCATTTACAATTACACACTATGACAAGTATCAAATTAATTTAAGAATATGAATATTATGTGGTGGTTGATGTATAGAAAAATGATGAAAATGGAATGCTGATTAAAGAATTTCTTCATAATCCAATAACATGCATAATTGCTGTTAGGAATTGTCGTTATTCATAGGAATGATGAGTAATTTCATGAGTATGCATTAGTCACTTCTCTCCTCCTCCTTGATGTTACGTAATTTTAATTTTAAGGTAAGAGTAAAGTTTATAATTATGTTGACAAGAACATACATTGGTTGAGATGACACTGGTTTCAAGAATTATGTAAAGGATAGTATAGATGGAAAATACATGTTCTTCTGCAACGGAAGGAGTTATTATTATTATTATTATTATTATTATTATTATTATTATTATTATTATTATTATTATTATTATTAACTTTTTTTTCACTAACAAATATTTTAAGAGGGAAATGAATTTGAGGAAATTAAAAATATATATATACAATTGATGTTTTCCTTCGTTCATTTTTCATTATTTGTGTACACAATCTTAACGAATATAATTCCTTATTGACATACTTCGTACCAACCTTTAGAGATATTTTCATATTTTCAGTCAATTACATATTTTAGACTCAATCTTTTATGTTGATGACTTTAGAGTCATATTTATATTTATATTTATATTCATATTCATAATATATGCATGTGGCTTCAATATTATATACAACTTGATAAATAATTCACTTCCCAAAAATAATGTTTACAAACACACACACGCACACATATTATAATTTTCGATGAATATCAATCAATATATGTACATAGTATGTTTGGTGGACGAGTATAATTCACCAATTAAATAAGTAAATTTTTATGACAATAGTTATTTATGGACATTATCTACTTTAAAATTATAATGGAGATTTGAATGATTTTTAATTTTAACAAGTTCAACGAAAATGAGTCTGCAAACTAAATAGAGGTTTGAGTATATAAAATTCAACATAAAATATTTTAGTTCGTATAGCTCAATTAACTCGATGATTTGCAATGCTATGATACACCACAATTTTGTATTAACACTATTATTTTGTTAGTCATTATGTTTTCATTTTTTTTAATTATTACGGTGTTTAAATCCACAATTAATTAGTTGTACATAAATAATGTCATACATAAGTTACATAAATATTAGTACATAAGCTTTTGACAAAACTTCTAATTCTCTTACTTGAAACACAACGTTTATTTCTTAATCAATGTAAATAATTATTAGGTCTTAAAAGAGATAATCGGAGGAAAAAACAATGTAATAGTATCGTATGATAAATGAATTATCTCTATAATGTAATATTTACAACGAAGGTAAACCACGTGCAACGCAGGTGCTTCTCTACTAGTATATATATAGGAGAGAGATCATATGTAAAATCATTTTCCCGTAAGAAATGAGAAGCGATCTGGAGCGTTCATATATCTAAATCAATGGTAGATCTTTTTAATAGTTTAAATTCTAATTATTGTTTTGTTTGCGTAGTGGAGGGGTAATTATGTATATTTGTGAATTAAAGTTGGACGGCTATTTCCTAACTTTATGGGATTCAATCACTTTCGTTATGCATCATAGTTAACGTGTTTTTTTTTAAATACTTTCATCATACTAATCTTATTGTTCTATTATTTTATTAATCTTCTTATTAATATCATTATTATTTAATATTTATAATCGTCCTTTCACTAATATTTCTTGTTCTTTCATATATTAATTAACATCTTCATATGCTTTTATTACCAATCATAGTGCATTATATCATATTCTACAGTGCATACAAACTATATTATATTACGATGCATTATATTATTTTAAAATAATCCACCAACATCCCAAAATACACCACAAAATAGTTTAGTAGTATATTATCATAATGCATTTAATCTTTTGAGTTTATTAATGTTTATGGACCCTCTATAGATAAAAACAATAAAGTTGTACCCCAACTTTATTTACAATAAAAGATGCCAACTTTGACATGATAAGACCAAAATACCTTTATTTTTCACCAACCACCCACTTCTCTCTCTCCTACTTTATTTCTCTCTCTTCTCTTTTTTCTCTCTCTCTTCTCTTTCTCCTCTCCCATTTTTCCTGCAGATTTCAACTTTCTCTTCTCTCTCTTCTCTTTCTCTTTCTCTTCCTCTCTCTCTACGAATTCTCTAAAAAACAACAACAATTCTCCGCCGTCGTTCCACTCCTCTCCTTCTCCGCCACCACCCCGCTCCTCTCTTTCTCCGCCACCGCCTCGTCCAAGTCGTCTTCTTCGAGAATTCTTCATTAGTTTTGCTGTTTTTTTTCTTGTGGGTTTCGATTTTGGAGTTTTTCGGTTTTTTTTCTTCTCCAAAGCTTATTGTCGGAAGTTTTTCTCTGATTTAAACGATGATGGAGGTACAATAGTTTGTTGCTGTGATAATCGAGCTTCTCCGTCTTCTTCGTCGTCTTCGTCTTCGTCTTCGTCGATCTTATTTTGAACTTTTTTTTTTCCGGCGCCGGTAGTTGAACATTTTTACCCGTTTGTAGACGACTATGGAGATACTGTATATTATCCCGATCGTTTTTATGTGATTTTATGTTGAATCTCGTTTAGATCTGAGGTTTTAGATCGTTAACATTTTTGTTCGTCGAAATTGTATGATTTACAGTCAGTGGTTAAGTCGTACAGTCGTACACTTGTAGCACATGCGTATAATGTTACGATATTCGTAATATCGTACTTGTATGTCTACGATTTTGTTAAACTCGTACTCGAAACTGACTATTTCATGCATGTTTTGTAGCACTTTTGGGGAATATTGTTACATATTTGGTACGATTTGACAAATTAGTGCATGTGTTGTTGCTTAAAATTGATACGATATTACCATTTGTTAGTGCATGTTACGATATTTTTAAAATCGTACTTGAATTGTTACGATTTTGCTTAACTAGTACATGATTGCAGATATTGTAACTGATTTGTGTTACGATATATATATATATATATATATATATCGTAACTTATATTTCATGCAGACGAGGCATTCTTGTTTAATTGTAGCTCGTGGTCACGTATAGAATCACAATATGTATGAGGGTGGAAGCAAAATAAGCAGATGTATCATGTTCGATGTAAATATGAAGACAAATCATGTATCATGTTAAGGGGAGGTATGATGTTTGATGTATTCATGTACGAGTTAAGCAAAATCGTAACAAACTAAGTACGATTTTAAGAATTTCGTAACAACATACACACATACAATCAACCTCACGTACAGTTTTTACAAATATTGTAACAAACTACACACATGCATTCGTACTTCGTGCCATAAATTGGACACCCTCACATAAGAGATTAACAACACCATAACATAGCAAGTACGATATTGGGAATGTCGTAACAACATATCTACATGCAATCACCCTCACGTACGATTTTATAAATCTCGTAACAATCTACACACGTGCATTCTTATTTCATGTCAACCCTAAACCCTGAACCCTAATCTCGTAACAAACTACAAACAATTCGTATATCGTGGCATCAATTGTTCACCCCCACGTACAAGATTAACAATATTGTATCTACAGAAGTACTATTTTTCACACATGTTATCCTCAAATCTCAAACAAATCTCAATTATACATGCAATCGTAACATAGCGCAAGAAGTATATGACATGATTGTACAATTTATTGGTCACCGTCATGTACGAGATTAACAATATCGTATCTACAGAAATATAATACATGCTATCCTCAAATCTCAAACAAATCTCAATTATACATGCAATCACAAATAAATGATTTTAAACTTGTAGAAATGTGGATATAATTATCACTGATCTCGATACGAGAAAACATGATATTGTACAAAAGATGTAATAAAGTTGCTACGATTTGATGCAAAGTCGTAGCAATCATACATACAAATAAGGTGTTTTAGATTGTACAAACATATCTCTAATACGAGTGTATGATTGAATATATGGTATTATATATTGTGTGACATACATAATATCGTATTTGACGATCACGAAATATGGACATACACTGCTACGATTTTCATTTATTATTACATTATCACTACGATAAATTATATGCTGGTCATCACTTGAAAACCCTTGACGCAAATTGTACTATATCCTAGAGCCCATCGCTTCATTGCAGCCTTTGCTTCGGGTCCAAAAAAGTCGAGCACTTTATGGATATCTCCAATTAGACCGCCGTAACCATAGCATTGGACTCTGTGGTGGGGTGGTTTAGTCAACGGTGGTCGGACAAGTGTCCACGCAACCTTCAAAATAACTAGATACAAAGGTGTCAAATATGTATTCATGTACGAGTTAAGCAAAATCGTAATAAACTAAGTACGATTTTAGGAATATCGTAACAACATACGCACATGCAATCACAAAAATACAAACAATACGTATTATCGTGGCATCAATTTCTCACGCTCACGTACGAGATTAACAACATCATAACGGACAAAGTACGACAACATCGTAACATACGAAGTACGATATTGGGAATATCGTAACAACATACACACATGCAATCACCCTCACGTAGGATTTTACAAATCTCGTAACAAACTACACATATGCTTTCACAAAACCACAAACAATTAGAATTTCGTGCTATAAATTGGTCACCCTCACATACGAGATTAACAACATCGTAACATATCAAGTACGATATTGCGAATATCGTAACAACATACACACATCCAATCACCCTAACTACACACATGCATTTATAGATAATTCGTATTTTGTGGCATCAATTGTTCACCCTCACATACGAGATTAACAATATTGTATCTACAGAAGTACTACTTTGCACACATTCTATCCTCAAATCTCAAACATATCTCAATTATGTAGTCAATGTTGGTCGAACAGGTGTTCACGCAACCTTGAAAATATTTGAGATACAAAGGTGTCAAATGTGTATTCATGTACGAGATTGACAAAATCGTCACATAGCAAGTACGACATTGGAAATATCGTAATAACATACCCACATACAATCACACTCACGTACGATTTTACAAATTTCGTAACAAATTACACACATGCATTCTTCTTTTGTGCCATGAACTGGTCACCCTCATGTACAAGATTAATAATATCGTAACATAGCAAGTTCGATATTGGAAATATCGTAACAACATACTCACATGCGTCGTAACAATATTGATGAATATCGTAACAATATTGATGAATATCGTATCAATAACGATGAATTTACAAGAAATCGTAACAAACGAAGTACGATATTGGGTAATATCGTAACAAATTACTCACATCCAATCATCTTCTCACATAAATCGTAACATATTACTCACATGCATTCTTATTTCGTGCCATAAATCGGTTGCGCTCATGTACGAGATTATAAAATCGTATCATACTAAGTACGATAATGGGAATATTGTAACACACAAAGTATGATATTGGGTATATCGTAACAAATTTGCCAGATGCAATCATCTTCTCACATAAATCGTAACATATTACTCACATGCATTCTTATTTCGTGCCATAAATCGATTGCGCTCATGTACGAGATTATAAAATCGTAACATACTAAGTACGATATTGGGAATATCGTAACAATATACCAACATGCAATCATTTTCACGTACGAAATTCAAAAATTCAAAAATTTTGACCAAAAAACCATAAAATTTTCCAGATCTGGAAATTTTTGTTTGAATGGATGTGAAATTACCAGCATCTCGCCGGCGGGTTGTTTATCCTTTTTGGTGCCGGTGGTTTTGCGGCGCTTGGACGGAGCTTTGTCGCCTGCCATTGTTTCCGGGGTGTTCTTCTTCTACGACTTGGAGTTGGTGGCGGCGATGTTCTTCAACTCGTACGGCGGTTGGTGGCGGTGGTTGCTAGAGAGAGAGGGGAACGTGGAGAAGACGGTGGTGGTGGAGGCAGAGAAAAGAATGGCGGCGGAGGTGTAGGGTGGGGAGGCGGAGAAGATGGTGGTGGCGTTGTGGGCGGCGGCAGCGAATCAGGGGTGGCGGAGGAATGGGTGGTGGTGGTGGAAGTTGGAAGGGAAATCTGCATAGAGAGAGAGAGAAATAGGTGGTGGTGGTGGTAGTGGTTGGAGCAGTGGCGGAGCAGCGGCGGCAGAGAGAGAGAAATGGTGGTGGTGGTGGAGGTTGAAAGAAAAAACCTGCAGAGAGAGATAGAAAGAGAAGAGAGAGAAACTAAATTTGACAATGATTTTGAAAGATGGTAGTAGGTAGAATTTTAAAAGTAAGTCCAAGGGTATTTTCGTCTCATCATGTCAAATTTGGCCTCTTTTATTGAAAATTAAGTTGAGGTACAAAATTATACCCCTTAACTATGAAGGGGCATCTCTACTAGTTGACTCTAATCTTTTTGTGAATATAACACTACATAAAATACATTATTTTTCTTCGTGCATTACCAAATGTGCAACAATGCATTATAATTAACATTTTTCGCATCGTAAAAATGAATTTGCTGAAAAAATCCAAACGATGACAAATCCACTTTTTTTTTTTTTCTCTAAATATGAGTGTTGAGATTTTCTTTTCCAAATTGCAAAATGTGAATATGAGAATTGAACATTGGAATTTGGATACTTTTCTCCTAATTGCGGAAAGTCGGCTACCAAGTATCACGCCAATAGATTGGAGAATTTGGTTTTACAATTTTGTCCTTTTTAATCTAAATCTCCCTCCTTTTATTTTAAGGAATTTTTTAATCTAAATCTCAATTGCCTCATTTTAGTTTACTAATCCGCAATAATATTACATACTAAAATATATCCGTTAACCTATAAGAGATCCATGGACTAGAATGCTTCTTATTTCTTACACTAAGGAAGTTTTACATGGGAACTCATCCATATGTATATATATATATATATGAGAGGTGAGGTGTTACACACCCTTCCATAAGCACTTTTTGTGAACATCACTCTCGAGTTATCCACATTAACATGATTCTATTTGATTTTTAACACCTTAGAATTTGCTATTAAGGTCGTTAAATTTACAAATTAAGAAAAATCAAAGTTTGATTTGTTATTTTCCCTTTTAACATTAAAGAAATGAATAAATAAAACAAATAGAGCAATTTTTTTTAATTTATGAATTTAACGATTTGTATAATAATTTTTAAGGTATTAGAATCAAACACATTATCAAAAGTTAAATAAAATCATGCTTATGCAGACAAATCAAGAGTGGTTTTCACAGAAGGTGCTCACGGAAGGTGGGTAAGAACCTCTCATAAATATATAGTCTATTGTAACAAATATTTGCAAAAGCTTAAAATACATTTTCAATGTTTTACACACATCATAAAAAAAATTAATATCTGAAAGGGCGTAATTTACATGCGAGGTTTTAAAATGAAAAACCAAAACACCTCCACCTTCTAGGAACATTTTTACTTTTCTGGTGAGAAGAATTTCCCTCGAGGAACATCATCTTTATATCTTAAAATTAAGTCTAAATCAAATTTGAATTGTAGGGAGATACTTGGAAATTTTTCTTCATTTTCATTTCTAACCAACTCGTAGAAATTACAAGAGGACATTCAAAATAACCAAACATTGATGCAATCGCCAAATATAGAAACACAATGGTCAAGTCTAAAAACTCATAAAATAAAAGGGAAAAGGAAAGAAAGGAAAGAAAAGATAGTCCTCCTTGTGTCTTAACTTGAAACTAACCACAAGAATGAGGACATTATTTTTCATCTACTCTTCTACTCTTATTGAGATTTGGGAAGAACCCAAAATCATACAAACCAAACCAAGAAAAAGACATACATCCCATCACCTAACCAAACACAACACGCCATATCATCATATCCATAGCGTTCAAGGACAAAACCAAGCACGAATTGAAAGAGTGTAGAGAAATGAAATGGTAATATCGATGAGATCCTCATTATTCAATCCCATGCATCTTTCTCATCATGCCCACTAACTCAATGACCTTTTGAGAATCCGGCAGGGCTTTGGCCACAGTTCCCCTTTGGCAGCACCTCTTGATCCACGCAGCAATCTTGGGACTCTTCTCTTCCACCTCAAAACCTCCATACTTCTCGTAGGCCGCAAACCAGCACGTCAACGAAACGAGGATAACGTCTACGAACCCAAACTCGTCACCACCATAGTAGTCCTTGTCGCCCAGTGCACCATCCAGCATCTTTAGAATGTCGATGAATTCTTTCTTGGCCGATTCCAACTCTTCCCCTACTTTGCTCATCCAAATGCTTCTGCCACCTTCAAACACCTGCAAACACGAACATACATCACTGTCACACTCTGCTTGGCCTTGTTTTTAACAAAGAGTTGCTACAGAGATACAAGAAATATAGTACCTTCTTGTCAATGAAGTCGGCCCAGAAACGAGCCCGGGACCGGCCATAAGAAGAAGCAGGCAGTAACGGAGGCTCGGGCCACGTCTCATCAATGTAATACACAATGTTGGAGGACTCAACAACTGGTTTTCCATCGTGCAAAAGGACAGGCACCTTCTCATAAACGGGGTTACATTTGAGCAGCAGATCGCTCTTACCCCCGAACAAGTCTTCCTCCTGAGACTCGTAACTCAGCCCCTTCTCCGCCAGCGCAATCCGCGCCCTCACTGCGAAGGGGCTCGCCCAGAAATCCAACAGCTTAAGCGACATCTTCACCTCCTGCTTTTACGTGATTGCAAACATGGAGTGGATGTGGGTGCTTTTATAGGTCACTTACTTGATATTACAATGCAACTAAGTGCTTTGGTTTCAACGGTGTAAATCCAAATGCACGCCATTTTTCATGTAAACTCCGAGCGGCTTCTAAACAAATGAGATAAGCACAATACTTCAAACTAGAAACTAGATTTCGTATTTTTTATTTCTCCCTCCTATTCAAATTAGATGTCTTCCTAAGCTTGGGCACAGCCATTAATACAAAATATGTTTACCTAATTAACCTTTATTTATTTATTTATAGCAAAATTGGTGGAGAAAAAAAGATAAATTTATGGAATAGAAGAAATGTGTATGGGGATAGTAAATGATGTAGGTCATCATGGGAATAAAAATGCTAAACGACATTAAAATTACAAACGATTAAAATATGTTAAACGACATTATTTTAGAATAGGAGGGAGTACTATATACTCAACATTGGGGAACCCACAAGGAAACTATTAACTAACAGAACAGGTAATAAAATTCCAGCTGAAAAATCTCACAGAGGCTCCTCTTTTTTATGGTATTGACTTCAAGAACTTCAGTTCAAAAGCATTTCTACCATGATCAACCTGTACGATTATTCACATTTACATAATAAAAAAAGAAAAAAAAACAAACATAATTTTTTTACTGCAGGCTAAAGAATTGACTAGGATGTAGTGCAATACAACATCCAGATTAACAAATTGTGAATGGCTGGTGAACTTTGAGAAAGATACAGATATGAAGGTATTGCTCTGGGTTCATCAAGTTTTTCACCAACCAGCCAAACGGAATATCCAGCCTCGGTTCAATCCCCTGGATGCGAACAAGTTTGATTTCAGCACCATTTAAGAATAACCCTGTGTGTGCACTTATTGATTCCCCAATTTTCTGGGAGCTTCTTGAGCTACCTCCATCTGATCCTTCTCCACCTTCAGTTTCCGGTGCAAGCGAGTCCAGATCTACCGAGGTGGCCTCTGTAAACAACTCGGGCAATAGAGCTTTTATGGCATCATTCAAAGTGAACGACTTCCCTGCAGCATGAAGTTTCAGTTTCCTAGTGACCCAAAATACACATTGATTAAGAACTCCACTCTTGAACTTTTCCAATAAAACATGCTTCTTACAAATAGTAACAATTTCTTGCTGAACAGAAATGAACATAACATGCATATGTGCATACAAGTACTGCCAATGCCAAACCAAGCACGAGTCTTCCATTCATGATTTGCATAGCCTACACTTTAGAGATATCTCTATGCAAATGTGCTTGACATGTTCTAAGGGAATACTACTAACACCGGCAAATACGGGGAAAATCCCAGTGACCCATATCAGTTTTCTAGGTAAGTTGATTCCCACTTTCCACGAAAATCCACTGCTAAATTTAACACACACAAGTAGCAATTCAAGCTCAGCATGAGTTATGAATTCAAGAAAGAACATCACACATGAGAAAATGCTTTCATCTTTACCTTCACCTTGAACCTCAACAGGACAATTGATGTACGAAATTTTTTCCCAGCTATCAACGATAGGGGCATCTTCTAATTCATCAATATCTTCATCAATAGTCCGCACGTATAATCGAACAGGAACTTTACCTGATGAGACTGAACAAGTTCAATGGACAGGCAAGAATGAAACTAAATTGTATGCGCACAATCAAGATGATGCTAACACCAACCACAAATAGAAAAAAGTAAAGAGCCAAATACTGATTTTGTGATATAATTGCAAGTACACAATCATACATCTGTACCTATGATATCATGAATCAGTTCTGGAGTCAAATTCTCCTTTTTAAATCATTGCATGTTCTTCAACTCTATAAGTTTTTCAGCACAATACAAAACAAGGACAAATAATTGTAGCAGCTCTTTGTGCATTGCATCCACTGATGTCGACCAAAAGGCCAACCAAGTCACAATATCGTGCTCTCCTTCTCCCTTCAGTTAAATGATGTATTGTACAGATCAAAAGATAATTTTGAACTTTCACTTCATAAAAAGCAAAGGTTCATTAGCTCACCCACTGGATGAACCACCCCTTCCCCTATTTTTTTGCTTCTACTAGGTTCACATAACCCATAATGAAGCCAACAAACCACAACAATCTTCATGGTGCCCATAGCTTTAGCTAACCCAATTGAATCAAACCCAATCCAGCTCAAAATCCATATGGCCCAACCCTACAAGGTTTTGAATTTAGGATTCTTTGGCGAACATATCCCATTCTACTGCAGTAAACTCATGCATAAATGCAAATAATCTTCTGGAGAGTCGGTAGGAATATATCTTAAAGCATTCTCTTACCACTCCTTCTAAGATGAGCACTTTAAAATCACAAGTCATGTTTGATATACAAGAACATGGTGAAGTGTTGACTGTTTCTTTAAATGGCTTTCAAGATGTAAACACAAAATAGATCCTCATTAAACTTCTAAAAGGGAAATAAATGCATATCTCCTGAAGCTACTAGCATAACAAATTTCTCTATCTCACCGGATTTGGTTGTTCCAATAGCATCATTGTCAGAATTGCTTGGACGGGAAGTGTTCAATTTGAGGGAAAAGTCATCTCCAACAATATCAAGTTTAAGTTTGGAAAAAACCCGAAGATACGCTTCAAGCTCGCCTGTCATAAAATTGAAGTTAAGCTGTAGTTGAACAGTGATTCAGATTATGATTGTAGGAGAAACCCACACCCCCAAAATATACAAAAACAAGGGACAGGACTTAAAACTGAAGCAAAGCACTACCCAGATCACCATAGATCTGAAAAGGAACAAGGGCCATTTTATGCATTATTAGAAAAATGTAAAGACTCTGCCTCTGTTGAGCTGGGAAAGGGGGACAGTAACCCACATTTTAGTCAAGAGCACAACATAACATGCCACAACATCAAGCTAGATGTAAAGTTCTAAGGGATGACAAGAAACAGACGAATGTTAACAGACATTGTCATTAAAAATTTACAGCACAGAAAGTTTCCCGTAACTTTTGGTGGGGATCCGTAGTTTAGAGGAGCAGAACTAGCAGAGATCATGTAGGCAGCTAGGGTTTCCCAAATCCCAACAGATGCTAATAAAAAAAATTGTTAGTGCAAGTAATCCTTGAAGGCATGAACGAGCGAAGATAGCTAAAGAACCTCAGAATCAAACAATAATATCATTTAAAGTTTTAGAGACATGGCTTCAATTTACAGCGGTGTAACCCAAACTACTTGCCCCTTATGTTGGAGTGTGTTACCTTCCTGAAACACTTGCATATATGATATAATATCATAAACATTTATGTGATCTATACCATTTTGAGACTAAAAGCACAAAAACAAAGGAGCTCTCGGTTACTGCCCTAAACAAACAAAAAATGAGACTGGTATTCATAGAAATAAAATGATATTGAAAAAGTCAGCAAACGAATATGTGTATGATGTATCCAACCCTTGTAAAATTCATATTGCACTAGTCTTTTAGAAAGAAAAAAAAAAAAAAACATCTTTTACCACTCTCACATGTCCAGATGATTTCTTCACTGACCAATAGACTGATAAATCATTAATTAAGAAGCCATAAACTTTTGCCCAATCCGAGTCAAGACAAAAGAAAGGAAGAAAAAAGCCATTTCCAGCTCATCTAGAAGTCTAGATCCCCCCACTTCATACTCGGGTTCCTTATCATTTTATTAGTTGAAACATAATGTAGAAGCTCTAGTGATTGATCTTCAATTTGATACTCTCAACATAGATTTGCAGAAAGAAACGGGTCCTTGTGTTAAATACTTGCTTCACATACAAAGAAAGGAACTTTAAAACATGAATGAAAAGATCAAAGGAAAACAATTAATCATTTAAGACATAGTAGCTTACCATTTAAGACGGACCGCCAAAGTTCTGTTTGGTCAGATTGAGACATATTCATAATATTCTTGCAGTTTCCATTGATTATATATGCTGCCTGTAGAGAGTTTGTGTGCAATTATGTTATATAAACCATTCAAGACAGCCATTCAGCTTTCTCACTAGTCACTTCCAGAGTTCCATTTTAAAGGTAATACAAGAATGTTTGATGATGGGCAAGTAGAAAGCTGAAAATCTAGAAAGCTAAGACCAGGAGGAAGTATTAGGCAAGGAGATGGTAAGGCAATCAAAGGGCATGACTGCCCCCATTCTTACATTCAATGTTGTAAAAGGCGTTTGAGGCGTACGCCTTGAAGCGCGCCTCGAGGCGCAATCGGGAATTTCAGGCTTGAGGCGGCCGCCTTAGTAATCAGACTTGAGGCTTACGCCTTTCTCCGGGAGGCGTACGCCTTGAGGCGTATTGAGGCTTACGCCTCAAAGTTTAGGGCTTTTTTGTGTTATTTGATCTATTTGGGTTGTCTTTTTCTTTTCTTTTTTCTGGGCTGGCATCCTTAAATTAATCTAAAGCCCATGACATTAACTAAGCCTAATTGTTAATTAAATAAGAATTTTTTTAAACCCTAATTTTTCATTCCCGCCATGCGAAGTATCCCTCATTTCCTCTCCACTCCTCTTCTCTTTACTCGGCCTTACTCTTCCACCATGAAGGAAGTAATAAGGCCAAGAAAAGCACAAATGCACGAGTTAAACTTTAATGTTTAACTTAAAATATAAAATATTCAGGGTTAATTAAGTAGTTTCACAATTATTAGGCAAAGCTAAAGGTATAGGAAGTGGCTTCAAATTGTTCAATGAGGAGGACAAAGAGGAGCCTGAGTGGGAGGATGAGGGTGATGATGACATCCTACACACGGATAGTGATAATGAGGATTGATTTGCTAATAAGACTTAAGACTTTATGCGTTTTATTTGCTATGTTTAAGACTTTAAGCCTATTTGGAACTTGGATGATTTCATGCATTTAATTTTAAGTTTTAAGGACTTATAAACTATGAAAATTGGTGTGGTTTTTTTGTTTTATAAATTATTTTATAATTTTTGTGTGATTTATTTTTCTTTAGTTTGAGGCTTACGCCTCGCCTCATCAAGGCAAAACGCCTCAAGTACGCCTTTCGTTTTTTACAACATTGCTTACACTCATGATGTTGGATCTTATTCTTAACTCTAAACCCCAAACTTACTCATGGCTGAAAAGTAAAAACACATCACTCTTTTTTTTTAATAAGAAAAAAAGGATTTTATTAGAAAAATTATGTATTATTGCAAAGGGGTGAATGATCCCATAAAAGTGATAACAACTTAGATGAAGATAAAACTCCAATCTCTGGTGAATTTTTCTTCATATTTTCAGGCCCACCAAGCACTTCTAAGCTTTTGTACACCCCCAACCAAAAATTAAGTGTCATGCTTTGGAGAAAATACTATGGTTCTTTCCCCTTGTTTATGCACTATATGCATGCAAATAAGGAACCAATTTATATAAGAATATGGATTTCATAGTCGAGAATCACGATCAAGGTTACAAATGTGTACAGAAAGTTATACCTAACCTCTTTCAGGGCATTAATAAAGCTCCATTTTACACTGTCTTCTCCTTCACAAGGGATCAACAAGTTTTCTGGATATCCTCTAAAATGTATCTGCAAATTTTGAGATAAACATTTTTTGTAAGTAATCTGTTTCGTTGATGAAAGCATAAATATACAAAAAAAGACATATATTGCTTTGAGGACTCCGATTATGGGTCTGGTGACTCAGGTAATTTCTATTGATCCAAAAATGCAGTGATGACCAAAAATTCCAAAAAGCACAATCTGTCAGTTTTGTGTTCAATAAGGTACAAATGTTACACTAATCTTTAAGGGTGGATCATGGGAGAACAGGCACAGAGACTCCCACTATATTTCTCATTTTCATTCCAGCAGAAAATATATTTAAGTTTATCCCAGTTTATAGACATGCATTTTCGTTCTCCTCGTCATATCAATAATAAATCATACTAACATTTAAATAATTCAATAAATGACTATTTTGTTATGAAGAAAAAGAAGAAACATTGACAGTGACACATATAACAATATTATCAAGACAAGGTGCATTCTTTCAATTACAGATATTAGCACACATTCAGTTTATAATATTTCAAACCAGCTACGAACCAATTACCAGGTGAAAACTATTGAAAATAAAATGTGCCCAATATAACCGGAAATTGGGTTGAAACAAAGCTTTAATATTTGCCTCGCAATTGCAGATAACCATAAATGGAATGGAACACTTCTGAAAATCATTTTAACAAGACATTGATTTCACCAAATAGAATAATTAGGCAGTCCGCATTGTATAGTTACAACAATAAAGAACATAATTAAAAAAACTCTATATTGGTTTTTTTTTTTTTTTAAATGGGCAGAAACCCGAATCCATAAAGCCAAATGGTAAGTGAAGCAGGATATTCACTGTATTCAGGGTTTTGAACTAGGAAAGCAATGAGCATAGAAAATCTCAAATAAAAGATTGTTAAAAAAAAAAAGTTGTCTATATCTAGTAATCCAACATAAAATCCTAAGCCAAGGATGCTATGACTAATTTTCACATACTCATTTAGCAAGTCATAATAAGAATCCATAGTAAGCTAGAGTTCATACGGTCAAGTTCCAAGGCCTCTCCGGTTCCGAGCAAAGAAGATCAAAAAGTGTCCCTGTAGGAATATACCTGGCATTGATGCAAACAAAATCGAGATAAATCAAATCAGAAGAATCAATTTCCAAATGAAAGTACCTATATTTTCTTTTAGGAGGGGGTCTGGATGTTAAGAATGCAAGATCCACAATTTTACCACACAATATGATATGATTAAAAGATAAGTGGGACTGGGAGTTCTCAAAATAGAAAAAGAAAAGAAGCATAAAACTAAAGGACACCTAGCTAATGCAATTAATACAATGGACATTAATTTAACTAGTTCTTAAGCTAATTTAGCATTATCATCCCCATCTACTCCAAAAAGTTAAAGACTCTTCCAAGTTTAGTATGTGTACGTCCATAGCATTTGTACTAAAGCATGCAAACTAATATCGACAGCATTCGAAATGAGGGGCACATAGCAACCCTAAAAACATTACTATCAAGAAGAACCATAAGCAGCAGTTAAGTATTAAAAAATCAATGTACTTCATATAATAGCTCATGTTGAGCCGCTATAAACATACCATTTCAGCGGTAAGCCTTTATACTCAAACCACACGGTGTCCACACCAGGAGGGAGAGAATCGGTAAAGAATGGCTTGATCTGTGGCACTAACAGAGGCAAATACCCCAAACGAGGGGCCAATATCTGTAACCCAACAGAAACAGATACATAATTCCAAAATCAACAATCACACAATCACAAATACATCCAAATACTAGAAGAAACAAAACAATTCATCTTTCAAAGACAGAAGCAATACGCAAAAACTCAGTCAGAAACAGTCTGAAACACAATTAATCCAACACGCTAAAACCCTAAAAACGAAAAAAAAAAAAAAAAAAAAAAAAAAAAAAAAAAAAAAAGAACACAAGAAAAAACAGAAGGAAAAAAAAACAACACGGATTCTGAAAAATGACTACAGAAAACACGAGAGCCATTACATCAAACTCAACATGATCAAACTCAAATGCTGCGGAATCAAGAAGACGTTACCAAAGCAGGCGGAGGGGGAGGAAGCGTAGTGACTTCCGAATCGTGGAGATGAATCTGAAGCGGTATTGCGCCGCCCCACGCGAACTGCTGCGCCTCCGTTCCTGGACCTTTACTGCCCATTATCATTCCTCTTTCCACGACTGAATTGGATTCTGCAAATCGGATTCCGCAGATTTTGTTCTTTTTTTTCTTCTGTTTCTGGGTTTTACTTCACCTCAATTTTCGTATAGTCTACCGGAAGTTGAACGAGTGAAGAAACAGTTTTCCTTGTTTTATTTAATGGCTTAAGGTGCAGATAGTGTAAGCCCTTTAGCGTATTACTCCCCTTACTCACTGTGTGCCAAATTAGTTCCTGAAGTTCAAAAAATCGTACATTTAATCAAACCCTCCCGTCCTGACACTCTAAATCAATGTTAGTTAATTTATTTATTTATTTTTAATTCTAATTTTGGAGTCCACCCGTGGCGATTTGCAAGGACCCTTTAATTTGGACATGATTTAGAAACGTAGAACCCTAATTTGCGATTAGGGCTTTCGAATTTGCGATTTGAGCTTACGAACAGGGCAATTATTATCTACTATGTGAGTTGAGCACCTTGTACTTTGGTAGGCCCTACACCAGTTGGCAGGAGGATAGTATGGTCTCTCAAATTTGTAAGCCTAATCGCAAATTAGGATTTTGCGTTTCTGAATTATGCCCAAATTAAAGGGCCACAAATCGTTATAGATGGCCCTAGAATTAGAATAAAAAAATTAAAAATCGAACTAATATTGACTTACGACATCAGGATGGGAGTGTTTAAATATACGATTTTTTGAACTTCGGAGGCTAATTTACATACACAATGAGTAAGGGGAGCAATACGCTATAGGGGCCACCTTAACCCTTATTTAAGTAATTACTTTATTTTTCGTGTGAATTGCGAGAATTCATATTTTACTTTATTCGATATTTTCATCATTGAAAATACGTATTTGCAGTTAACCCCCTCAGTCTCGAATGTTTAGCAGTTAGCAGCGTTTATGCTTATGTTCATTGTTCACAATTAGTTTTGGCGCCAAACTCAACTGTGTTCCTAAATTTTTTATTATGTTGAATTTCAAAAATTGCAGATTTATTTACAAAATAGGTTTTTATACTCACTCATATTTACATTTTTTATTATAATTTATTTATTAAATTTTCAGTTGTCACTAGCTTCATAATGATGTTTCATTACGTAAGAAAATGTTAACGTCTAAATCAAGGATCAAATTATAAATTCCTCATATGGATGGATAAGGAGGATTTACATCATTCATCAAAAGGTGAACAATAGCGTTTATCCCAATAGCATGGGTTAGGGTTATATTTGAGCTCTAATAGTTTTATAATTTTTATTTATTCATTCATGAATAATTACGTGCCACGTGTATTTCTCATTTTTTAAAATTCGATATAATGTTAGCATTGAAAATTTTATAGATCAAAATGTAACTGTGAAAGTGCGAAAAACTTAAAATGAGAATGATCCCAATAAATTTTTCAATGTCTGTCACCGTATATATTTATAGGAGAGAGATCATATGAGAATAATTTTTATCCTAATAAATGAGAATGAATCTCCACCATAGATCTATAAATGATGGAGGGTCAAGATTTAGCCTAATCAAAGCGGGTCAAATCCGAGGTAACCCGTGATTTTTTTTTTTAATGGTCACCCCATATACACCACATCATGTATTCATATGCACCGCACCATATAATGAGATGCACCACTAAGTGCATTGAGATTCACCGAATTTTCGTTTTTTTTACGGTCACCTCATATGCACCACATCATGTGTTCATATGCACCACACTATGTAATGAGATGCACCACTAAGAGGGTGTTTGGCTAAGCTTTTAAGCTCTTTAAAACAGCTTGAAAGTTATTCATTATTAAGGAATTAGGAGCTTAGAAGTTGTTTTGAGGAGCTTTAAAGCTAAGCCAAACACCCTCTAAGTGCATTGAGATGCACCGAATTTTTGTTTTTTTTTCGATTTTTTTTTAAATTTTCAGATTTATTTCCTCCCGTTTTTTTTATTTGTCTCTTTATTTTTTTGTTTATCGCTTCTTCTTTGATCAAAATTCGAGCGAGGAGAGCCAAAGGCCTCAGAGAGAGCAGAAAAATCTAAATTGTTGTCGACGATTATCCTTATATTAGTAATCAGAGTGGAGGCAAAGCCGTAAAATCGGAGCCGAAGGCAGAGCCGAGAAAAAAATCTGAAAAAGAACTGAAAAAAATCGGACATGCACCACATAGTGTAACTTGATGCACCACATAGTGTAACTAGATGCACTCTTTCTCTATTTTATTCTGAAAGTTGCTTTACTAATTAAAAAATTTGGGTAACAGTTCGTCGGTTTCGTCACTCCAAGTCTTGCTTTACTCAAAATTCCCCCTTCAAGGTGTTTTTCTTGTCTTTATTGAATTTGATTGCATAAAACTCTAAACATATTATTTTGTGACTTTTGTTTAAGTTTAATTTGAATGTTATTAGTTTCAACTATTAGAATCTGTGATGAGGGCATAATAAAATAGTTTAATGCAACATTAGAACTGGAATTTGAATGTTTTTAATTAAAATTGAACTAATGGTCAATGAAAGTTGCTAATTTGATATTGATTTATATTATTAGAAGTGTGAATTGTTAGCATAAAAATTTGTTTATGTTAATGTAGAATAACAGATGGAACGTTGTTACAGCAAAAAATGTAAGGGTGAATCTTCTTCTTCTCAAAATAAACCAATTGTTGATTCATTGGTTAATTGAACTTTAGAAGTTGAATTGGATTTAAATGATATTGTTAGTGATTTGGGATTACGAAAACCAATTGAAGAGTTTAATATTACTATTCGAAATCAAGTACGGAGAGAGTATTTAACTAGAGGACCTTGCCAACTGATTCGACATATGTATCCGAAATAAAAATATGGCAATCAAGAAACGAGTTTTCAAGATGCTTGGTATCAAAGATTTTCATGGCTAGAGTATAGTGTATCAAAAGACGCTGCATTTTGTTTTTGGTGCTATCTCTTTAAGTATTCCGATAAATGAGGTCGATACGCAGAAGATACTTTTACTAAGACAGGTTGTAACAATTGGAAAAGGGCATTAGAAAAATTTAGTACTCATGTTGGGAATGTGAATAGTTGTCACAATAAAGCAAGAATACAATTAGAAGTTTTTCAGGATCAAAGGCACAATGTGGCAAATATGTTAAGATCAAATGCTCGAGAGATGGATGAAGCTTATCGCGCTCGTCTTACAGTCTCGTTGAATGTGACTCATTTACTTTTGAAGCAAGGATTGTCCTTTCGTGGACATGACGAATCAACTAGTTCTTCAAATCAAGGTAATTTTCTTGAGGTGCTTCAATGGTTTAGTCAACATAATCCTGAAATTTCTTAAGTTTTGGGTGCAAATGCGCCTGGCAATAATCAAATGATTTCTCCAAAGATTTCAAAGGATTTAGTACATGTTTATGCTTCGATGACCATACTTACTATTGTTAATGATATTGGAGATAAAGGTTTTACTTTATTAGTTGATGAGGCACGAGACATTTCAATGAAAGAACAAGTGGGAGTTATTTTTAGGTATGTGAATGATAAAGGATGTGTAGTTGAGCGATTTATTGGAATTGTGCATGTGGCCGACACTTCTTCTCATTCTTTGAAGTACGCTATTGAAGCTTTGTTTGCAAAACTTGGATTGTCTTTATCCAAATTGAGAGGTCAAGGGTATGATGGAGCTTCAAAAATATGAGGGATGAGTTCAATGGCTTGAAAGCTTTGATATTGCAAGAGAATTCGTGTGCCATGTATATTCATTGTTTCTCTCATCAACTCCAATTAATCATTGTTGTTGTTGCTAAAAGGATTCGAGCAGTAAAAGATTTCTCTAAGTATGTTTCCATGAAAGTAAATACCACCCGAGCATCGTGTAAGAGAAAAGATCAACTCAGAAATTTGCAACAAGAACGATTAATTGAACAACTGGATCATGAGGAAGTGGCTAGTGGGAGAGGTCAAAATCAGGAAACAAGTTTGGCAAGACCTAGAGATACTCATTGGGGCTCGCATTACTTTACATTGCTTCGTATATGCTCGATGTGGCATTCGGTTGAGAAAGTATTGGAAAATGTACGCGATGATTCTACTTTTATTGATAGTAGAAGTACAGCTGAAGGCTTGATTGAAAAGATGGATAGTTATGAGTTTGTGTTCATGTTGCACTTGATAAAATATTTGTTAGGTATTACTAATGAGTTGTCTCTTGCCTTGCAACTAAAAAATCAAAATATTGTTCAAGCCATCTCACTAATCTAAAGTGTGAAGGATCAATTATAAACCTTTAGAGAAGATGGATGGATGATCATTCTTGAGCAAGCAAATAAGTTTTGTGAGTTGCACAATATTCAACTACTTGATATAGATGAAATTATTCTGCGACGTGGTCATAAAAGACATGGAGCTAGGGGTGAGCAAAACGTAAATAGGACCGAAAAAACTGACCGAACCGGTGAGTTTCAACATATTACCAACCATATGCAAAATCACCTAAAATACTCTTCGTTCATCACCTCTTACATTATTTGGCATTGACTTATCAACTTCGAGTAGAAAATTGTAACCCCTAAGAGCACATACGCTCTTGTAGAGGCAAGCAGCTTCTTTTATCGTAGAATGGAGTTGAAAAGGCCTCATTTCCAAAGGAAATCTTCTTCTATTATCCTTTGTTGAAGTGTCCATGACATCATTTATTAACATTGAAAGAACGTTACCAGTCTTGAACGTGGTGTACAAGAGAAGACATTGCTCATCCTCACCTACTCATCATGCAACACTGATAGCAGGCCGAGAATTGATTTAATCCATTACCCATCACCATTTGAATGCATTGCGCGCCTGACTTGCCAATAGCGTATCTTGTTTGGCCTGCCCCAGAGCCTGGTTTTGTTCCATGAGCTTATCTCTCATGAGTTGAGATTCTTCAAGAATAGCAGCATGAGAAATAGCTACAACAACCTGATCAGCAACCACCTCTACTATTGATATGGGACTATCACGATTCGTGCGACTGAAGAAAGAGTAGAATACGAAGCAGAGAATTAGTGAGAGAAAAATAATGAAAGAAAATGAAATGATTGCCAAAAAGACTTTTAAATCACGTCCTTTTTTTCAAATTCGAGGCAGTTAACACTTTAGCCAAGATCCAATGGCTAGAAGATGAAAGGACTTTCCTTTTCAACGGCGCAGATGTAATGAGGCATTTTAGCACCACCCGCCAATATTTCTTCTAAATAGTCAATACTCCCTCAAATATACTAAGTGACTTAGCAATGGCACGTCACTTAGAGTAAAGGGGGGGGGGGGGGGGTCTGGTTGATATGGGACTATCAACCTGGGCCACAAATACGTAATAGTAATGGCCCAATCTTTTAAAGGAAAAGGCCCAAGCTTAACTCACCCAAAAGGATCAGGCCCAAGCCCTGATCTTTACTCCTGAATTGTCCATTTTGCCCCTAAAGCTATGTCTCTTATTTAAAGGTAACCTTGTTTCTTAGCAAGGCGATTCTTTCTTTTAGCTTTACTCTTTAGATATTTATCGCGAGATACTTTCTTTTTCTTTTCCTTCAAGCCACTGACTTGAGTGTCGGAGGGTCTTTCCCGAGAACACCCCCGGTGTGAGACTTCTTTTGCAGGGGCCACGATATTCAGAATTCAGCCAACGAAGAGGAAGAAGGTAGAGCATTGAGGAAAAACTCGGATTTCTATATTCCAGTACCTTTTTTTAGTATTTTTTTCCTTTTGTCGGTAGAGATTTAACCCAGCTCTACCAACTGGCGCAATCTGTGGAAAACATGAGCTGAGACGTTGATTTACTTTTCAGATCTGTTTGTATTTTCATATTTTCTTTTTTGTTTTCCCTTTGGTCCACTTGCCGAGTTCCACTGAGAAATTAAGGGGTTGTGTGTTCGCCCTTTTAGGATAACTTTTGTAAACGCCCTAATCTAGCTAAAGCGAAAGGCGATGTCAAACGGAAATACGTCCGGATAGTCTATAGTTTATCCTTTACAATTTTCGCTTATTTAAATTGAGATCTGTTTTGTCGAAGTTCTCGATGCGAAGTTGAGAATTATGAGCAATCATATTGTGTTTAGTGTAATTCAATTTGTTTTCTTTTTAAATTTTACGCTTGAGGGGCAGAGTGACCTTATTGTATTTTGTAGTATATGCGAAATATAAAACGAATAAAAGTGTTTGGTTCCAAAGGATAAAAGGAAGTATATAAAATATAGTCTTATTGTATAACTCTGTTAAACTCTAATCTGGTGTACTAAAATTAAATCGAATAGCTCAATTAATAAATAAATAAGAAGGCAGCCTAAAACGCTGATGTATAAGCCGTGAGCCCCCGCCAGCCTAAAGCGCTGAGGGAAAGCCACACACCCCTACCAGCCTAAAGCGCTGATGTCTAAGCCGTGAGCCCCCGCCGGCCTAAAGTGTTGCGGGAAAGCCGCGCACCCCTACCAGCCTAAAGTACTGCTGAAAGGTGGTGTAGTTTTAAAGACCTGTTTCAGTGGTTCTCTAAGCACTTATCTTTTTAGCCTACGAGTGTTTATTCGTGTAAAGCATAGTAGATAATCCATACCTCGATTAGGTCATAACTAGCAACATCAATGTTGAAAGTGTTAGATCTAAACGAACACTTTATGCATATAAAGTTATTTGCGTTACTGAAAAACTTAGCACGGACAGTATAACAGAAATGATAAACTGTGCTGAAATAAAAGACACACAATATGGTAACCCAGTTCGGTTTTGCAACCTACGTCTGGGGAGTCTTTGCCCAAGAGAGAACCAATTCACTATTAGAAGAAATGGCTACAGAGGATCTTACACATATAGGTCACCACCTTATGCTACCCTTTCGCTCACCCTCTTCTTAACTTCACGTGAATTCGTGATTGACGATCTACAATCGCTCAACCTAAGCTCGAACCGCCAGTTCGACCCTTAACTCTCTTTAAGACTTAATTTATCAAATATAAACTCTCACAATAATTCGTGCTCTCACAATACAATACTCTCAAGAAAGTATAAGCACTCAAACAATAAAACAACGGCCAACCCTCACAATTGTTGATGTCGAATATATATAGGTGCCAAACCCTAGATCTCTTCGCCATCAAGTATATCTCTTTAGATCTTCTTTCCTTGTGAGGATAAGGCTTAGGGAACACGTCTCTTATCTGCTTGATATGTATCTTGTCCGCATCTATCATAAACTTCGAAAAGATCCCGCAAAATCCGCGTTGATAAGGTAAGTCTCTGCCAGACTGTTCCAGGTTCCCTTAGCACAGACTGAAGCACACATAACAGAGTTTGTTCTACACAGCGGCTTCGACACTTCAGCTATACTTTTGGCTACATAAACTTTGCCAACATATTTGAGCAGTATCACCTCTTGAGCAGCAACACCTCAAAATCCAACAATCTCCTCTTTTGGCATTTATGTAGACAAAAACAATCATCAAGAAAATAATCAACCATAAGTATCTTCATACCTCCAAATCCTCCAAGTCCTAACATGTATGAAGTATGCCAAAGCTCCCCCTCCAACTAGCAATTGGAGAAATCTGTGTTGAACTCTTCCTTAAGCAAAGCATGGAGTAAACTGATCACCAAGAAAATCTTCAATCATCGAGTGGATGATCTTCAACACAGCACCAAAGAAAACCATTAAAATAATAAGTCACGAACTGGGAGCTTAAATATATTTTCATCAAAAACATCAAGGAGTAGAGGGATTAACTCCTTGGCACTAAAAGCTAAGTCTGCGCAAATCTGGCACAAACACTAAAACACCAAAACAGAAAACCAGAAAACCAAAATAAATACAAAAACTTCTAATTTTCTTCTACTCCCCCTTTTTGTCTAGCAGAAATGACAAAGTAAGAGGGTCTTCCAACCAATCTTCAGAAAGACTGGGAGCCTTTCTTCTTCGCAGCTTGAGCTGAGGCTTGAGGGTCTTCTTCATCCTCTTCAATTTGGGTATCTTCATCACCCAAGTCCTCTTCAGCATCCTCAGCCTCATCATCATCATTAGCTGCTTCTTCATCAACAACATCATCTTCTTCAATATCATCAACATCTTCTGACACAGACCCTGCATCACGTGCCGCCAATCTAGATGGCACAACTTCTCCTCCAGCAAAGACTGCTTTGGCATCATTGAGTAATGCCGCAATCTCATTCTTGCGCATACGAAGCCTCTTCATCTGGAATAAGATGGAGTTGTATTCCCTTTCCAGCTCGCACAACATCCTCGTAGAAATAGCCCTGAGATTAGGCTCACTCAGCACATGCGCTGGCACAGATGATGTTGGTTTCTTCCTTTCCACAATTTGAACAGAGGGACCCTCAATGTTCTTAGGATGAACAGCTTCATTGAATAGCTTATCATGGATGACAATGCTCTTTGGGGAGTGCTCAAACTGTTCTCCAACCTGCATAACTTCAGGAAATTGGGAAGAGATTATACCAAAAATTAAACCCGGATAGCCTAATGCCTTAGGCTTCTTCAGATTCCCAACACTCTAGCTGTTTCTTGGCTTACTGTGGCAGAGTGTGTGGTAGGACACCAATTTCTGACAGTAATCTTGTGCAAGATTGCATACTTCTGGGACAGCATCGAGGAACTGATGGACATGTTCCTTTTCCACGTCCGGTACACCCCGTGCGTGATCTCGCTGGCAGTGGTGTCCAGAGATACATCCTCCTCTTCTATTTCATGATCATCACGCGCCAACAAATGCAGATATAACAGCAGGAGAGAAGTTGATATACCTTCCTCGAATGTAGGATTTGAAGTGATAGCGAGAGGAAGGGTCAGAAATACTCTTTGACATATTGCAGTAGAATTCCAGCACAACTGCTCGCACATATCGTCGAACAGGGTAGACAGTCTGATCCCACTTGGCGTCCTCCAGCAGCTTGTCCAGGCCAGTCCCTTCCAAATCTTGCTTCCTCACAGGTTGCTCATAGACCAACTTCCTGTGGATGACATTATTCCATGCATCAGCTTGTTCGTCAGATTTGAATCTTAGTGCATCTACCACAACCTTTGATCTTTGAATGGCTTCAGCAGTTGTTCTTCTGGATGGGGTGGCAAAAGATGCACCATGATGAGAAGCTTCGTGCTCAGAGTTCCCAGCATCACTCTCCATCGCGCGTTCAGGCCCAGATTCAACTTCAATGGGCTGATTTGGATCCACACCCTTCTTTGGCTTAGCAACAACTTTCTTCTTTTTCTTAGAAGATTCACCAACCTTCCATTTGCCCTTTGCGGCATGGGCAACAACAGCAACTTCCTTAATCTTTGCAAGTTGACCCCTTGTTCGAGTAACGGGGGTCGCAACAGGTTCCTTGATCACCAAGGCAGCTTCCTCAATTATGACCTTCTTTCTGGGTGGATCAGAAAACTTGCGAAGGCGTCTCTTGGAAGGCTTTTTCTTCTTTTCTGTTGGCACAGACTCCTCAACAGGATCATCTTCTAATTCTGTCACAAATTCATCGATAGCAGCTTCATCAACTTGTATTTCCTCCTCAGTAGCAGGAACCTCCTTCTCAGCGTGTTGAAATACGGGGATCACAGGAGGAATAGAGGAATGATCTCGAATAGATTGAGATACTCCGGTGGAAGATGCACGTCGTCGGAGAATCCATCGCGAAGAAGAAGACTTTGAAGGAGTGGCCATCTTCTTTAAAGCAACAACATGAACATAAGTCTGTTCCTTCTGGCTCGACTCCGTCTCAAATGCGGAGTCTTCAACGGTTTGTTTCTCCGGTGGGGAGGAATGCTTCGACGGCGACTCAGAGGTCGTCTTTACCAGTAAGAAGGACTTCGAACGAGCAGGCTTCTCTAGCGGAGGAGCGGTAGGGGGATTCTTCTCTCTAGATTCTGAATCGGAGTCGGGGTAATCCACGATACCCAAACTTTGCTTCTTCTTTCTGCCTCCGGCAGTGTAAAGGCGGGAGATAGGAACTTCATCACTGTCGGAATCATCAGAGAAAACGTTGAGTGGAACGACTTCCTTCAGACATAGTGAATGATGATCAGCAACACACGAACACAGCAAGGATTCGTTGAGAGAGAGAGAGAGCTTCGAGAATAAGCAAAGGATGTGATGAATCTTAATGCAGAAGCAACGATATATATATATATATATATATATATATATATATATATATATAAGCTCAAGGGGGTGTAATTCTCTCTCTTAGAAGATAACTATGGAAATAAATCCCTATAAAATAGGAGATGATATATATATCACGAATTGAATTCATCCTTATCTCCAACGTTCAATTTTGAACGTAAAACAACCGTTGCAATCCCTTGGAAGTCGCAGAGTTCAACACAGAAAGTAGCCATTGAAAGGATGCAGAGATGACGTCAGCCCTTGTCTGCTCCAGCAAACTACGTGTACCAACAGTTGTGCCTAGAATTCTTGGCACAGAAACACAAAAAAAAAAAACACCAAGAAAACCAAAAAACCAATAATATACATATACATTGTGCTTGTTTAGAAGACCACAAGCACGAGATCTCTCTAAGGGAATTAGAGAGAGCAAACACCCAATGAGGCTCGAAGAGATTCGAACCTCGCTGCATCCAAGGCTTTAGTGAATAAGTCCGCCAACTGCTTCTCCGTAGGCATGAACTCCATGTTGAGTATCTTTTCTTCAATCAGTTCTCTTATGAAATGGTGGTGAATGTCAATGTGCTTCGACTTAGAGTGGTGCACATGATTCTTTGAGATATCAATAGCACTCTTGTTGTCGCAATAAAGGGTAAATGACTCGAAGGGCACTCCATAATCTTCAAACATTTGGCTCATCCACATGAGTTGAGTGCAAGCTGATCCTGCGGCAATGTATTCAGCTTCAGTTGAGGACAGAGACACGCTCACCTGCTTCTTGCTGTACCAGGATACCAAATTGTCGCCAAGGAAGAAACAAGCTCCAGATGTGCTCTTCCTATCGTCTGGGCTACCTACCCAATCCTCATCGCTGTATCCCACGAAGGAGGTAGTGTTGTCCTTAGTCATCCAAATACCAAAGTCACTTGTTCCTCGAACATATTTGATAATATTCTTCACAGCTAGAAGATGACTCTCCTTAGGATCCGCCTGGAACCTAGCACAAACTCCGACACTGTGGCTAATGTCTGGTCTACTGGCCGTCAAGTAGAGCAAACTCCCGATCATACTTCTGTATAGAGACTGATCTACAAAAGCACCTTCTGTGTCCTTGCTAAGCCTGATTGAAGTTGACATAGGCGTGCGACGCACCTTGGCATTTTCTAGCCCAAATTTCTTCACCAAGCTCCGAGCATATTTTGATTGAGTTACAAATATCCCCTCTTCGGATTGCTTAATTTGAAGTCCCAGAAAATAATGCAATTCGGCAAACAGACTCATATCAAACTCCTTCGTCATGTGTCCCACAAATTCCTGGATCAGATCCTGAGACACAGAGCCAAAAATTATATCATCTCTGAATAATGATGATACCTTCTGAATTACTCTTATAGAAAAGAGTCTTGTCAGATCCTCCTCGAACATATCCCTTGGAGATGAGATACTTGGACAGCGTATCATACCAAGCACGAGGTGCTTGCTTCAAGCCATAAAGCGCTTTGTTCAACTTGTAGACATGATTGGGAAATTTTGGTTCTACAAAGCCTGGGGGCTATTCCACGTACACATCTTCTTGAAGAGTGCCATTGAAAAAGGCACTCTTAACATCCATTTGATATAGCTTGAAGTTCATGCAGCACGCCATTCCAAGAAGTAGTCGAACGGCTTCTGGGCGAGTGACCGAAGCAGATGTCTCTTCATAATCAATACCCTCCTCTTGAGAGTATCCTTGAGCAACTAGTCTTGACTTGTTGTGAATAATCTCCTCCATCTCATCCGTTTTGTTGCGAAAAAAATCCATTTTGTCCCAATCACATGAACATCAATGGGACGTGGCACAAGATACCAAACATTGCAGCGAACAAACTGGAGCAATTCTTCTTGCATAGAGGCAATTCAATCTTCAATCAATAATGCTTCCTTGACATTCTTCGGAAGAACTTTAGAGACATAGCACATGAACGCAATGTTTGCTACCATATGTTTGTAGTCTCTTGCTACGTTTCTAGTTAATCTTCCTCTGGTGACGTCTCCAATGACATTTGTTAATGGATGATACTTAGATAATCTGTTGGATGGACCTGGAGTAGTAGGAACTAACTCGCCTGAGGTGGAGTCAGATGGAACTTCAGCTTCGATGGGATCAGTGGTCGTGTCAGTGGATCTAGTCTGTGCATTTGAGGAGGTTGGCACAAACTCTGGCACAGGTAATAGCAGTTGTGCCTCCTCTTCTGTTTCTGCGTCTGTAGAATCGGTAAAGACCACATTGATAGACTCCATGATAGTCTTGTTTGTCTTGACATAGACTCTGAATGCTCTACTGTCACGAGCATATCCCATAAATATAGCTTCAAGACCTCGATCATCAAGCTTTTGAGTGTATTTTCTGTCATTCAGGACATAGCACACTGTTCCGAACACATGGAGGTGTTTGAGGTTGGGCTTCCTTCCCTTCCAGATCTCATAGGGAGTCTGATTTGTCTTTAGACGAAGGTATACTCGATTCTCTATATAGCATGCCGTATTCATCACCTCAGCCCAAAATTTATCCGCCACATCATTTGCCTTAAGCATGGTCCTCATCATCTCTTGTAGCGTTCTGTTCTTTCTCTCAACAACTCCATTTTGTTGAGGTGTTTTTGGGGCTAAAAACTAGTGTGCGATTCCCTTTTCAGCACAGAAGCTGATGAACTCTTCACTTTGAAATTCTCCACCATGGTCACTTCTTATTCTTCGTAAGGGAAGATCCTTCTCTAACTCCACACGAATGCACAAGTCCTTAAAGCTTTTGAAGGCTTCAGATTTATGTCGAATGAACTCTACCCAAGTGAACCTTGAATAATCATCAACACACACAAGAACGAACTCCTTCTTTGCTATGCTTTGAGTTGGCATCGGTCCTACTAAATCCATATGCATCAATTCAAGAATGCTAGAGGTAGTGATACTTCGAACTTTCTTGTGTCCTGCTTCGATTTGTTTCCCCAGTTGACAAGGTCCACACACAACCTTATCATCAATCTCCAGCTTGGGAACCCCACGAACAGCATCTGCATTCAAAAGTTTCTTCATACTCCTCAAACTTGCATGACCAAGTTTCTGATGCCAGGTCTCAGTTATTCAGCACTAACTTGCAAACAAACATGAGCGGGTGTGAAAAGATAGCACTTGTCATGAGATCTGCGACCAGTCATAAACTCAGCTCCATTCTTTACTACTTGATACGTACTTTCGTCGAATATAACTTTGTATCCTTCATCGCATAGTTGACCAACACTAAGAAGATTGGCCTTAAGAGCATCAACCAAATAAACATTCCGTAAGGGCGGCATTCCAGGTATGTTTAGTATCCCTTTCCCAATCATTGTAGCTTGATTACCATCTCCAAAGGTAACATGATCATCAAAGATATCAACAATATTGGTTATGAAATTAGGATTCCCTGTCATATGCTTGGAGCAAGCACTGTCCATGTACCACCTGTTATCAGCTCATGCCCAAAGAGATGTTAGAGCAACATAAGCATTGTAGTTGTTTCTAGATTGAAACATCCTTCTTCTGTCACCGAGATAGTATCTGCAGTGAGGCCTTATATGTCCAGGAAGGTCGCAGTAATGGCAGACTAGTCTGAACAACTCCTCTTGTTGTGGTGGTTGTCCCCTCCTGAATTGATGATTCTGATTTCTTGGAGCACTTCTTGACACATGTGTCTGCATCTGTGTCTGCTTCTGTGGATTTCTTTGAGGAGCTCTCTTTTGCCTCCTATTGTTGGAGGCGTTCCCTAATTGTGCATGGTGTGTGTTTGGTGCAGTTGGAACGACTGATATCATATGTTCCAACTGTACCAAGCTTCCATGGTTGAATTCGTCTTCGTTTAGTTGTGTGTGCATGCATGGTGTGTGTTTGGTGCAGTTGGAACGACTGATATCAGCTGTTCCAACTGCACCAAAGAAGAGAGTTGATCCTCGTTCCCCCTAAGATTCACCATTAGGGTTTTTAGAATGCCACCGTTCCCTAAATGTGCATGGTGTGTGTTTGGTGCAATTGGAACGACTGAAGAGCTCATCTACTGCGCACTCCACCTCAACCTTCTTTGCCAGTTCAGAGTCATGGCGCTCTTGTTCGGCTTTCCTCAATCCAGCGAATGTTTCATTTACCTCAGTTTGGAAAGCAACGAACTCAGCCCATCTTCACTCGAACCGTGAGTCCCATTCTTCATCTTGAGTCTGTTGGGATTTGGCGAGGTTGGAATCAGATATGGATTTGAAGACGTTCAGTTCGGATTTGATTCCCAGAGCGGTTGTCCTCAGGGCATTGAGGTCTTGGCTGGTAGATGTTGAGAATTCGTCCAGCTTCATCTTCAGTGAAACATTCTCTTCTTGCAGCTTCTTGTGTTTCTCCGCCTGTGCTTCCATCATCCTCAGCTGATCTTCTTTGTTGCGCTGGATGGTGGCAAGCATCTCCGTCCTCAGCTGGTTTACCCTCTCAGCGATCAGCTCGCAAATTTCTTCAGTGGAGGGAGCTGGCTGATCAGCTGGAGCAGGTTGTTCAATGGGTGCTGGCTGATCAACAGTGACCATGGCTTGTCGGTTGGCCATGTACTGTTGAAGCTCTTCTTCTTCTTTCTTAGCGGCTGCGGCGGCTGCATCAAGATCAACAATAAAATCAGCAGATTTTGTAAGCATGTTGTCCAGGAAATTGATGCAATCTTGTTCAGCCTTTTCCCTCGTGTCTGTGCCTTCCACCTTGCTGATGTCCAGACGACGCGTCAGCAGTGCAACCTTGTTGTTGTATGCAACCTCCAGGTTAGTGTAGTTGAAGTAATCTCTGATGCGCGATTCATCTGCCTTCAGCTGGTTCCAGCTGTGTACCCTTATGGTATCTTCCTTCACATACCAGTGACTGAAGATGAGGTTGGACTGATACAGCAGCTCGGTTCCAAGCGTAGCAAAAATCGGCATGTCGCGTGCTTCAGGGAACATCCCGATCAGCTTCTGGAAGCAGTAGGCCACCTTGCCTTCATGCTCCAACGCGACAGCTTGACGATCAGTTTCGTCATCGATGGGGGAGGGAGATAGATTTTCATATGCTATTGGTTCAAGAGTTTCATCAACGTTGGCTAAAGAAGTGGTCTCAATGTTGGCATCGAGCTGGGAGCTCGGAATTTCTGATTCTGTGGGGAGATTAGTATCAATAGGTTCATCAACATTGGCCGAAAGAGTGGTCTCAATGTTAGCATCGAGCGATGAGCTCAGAATATTTGGTTGTTGATCGGTTGGGAGAGCCTCTTTGGGCGGTACGGCATCAGCTCCTGCCGTGGGGGAGGTTGGAATATCTTCGATTTCCTCAGAGGAGGAAGAAGCATCCGAGGAGATGGTTGGTTCATCAGCTGGTTCAGTTTCCATCCCTTCCATCACGTCTCTGTGAGGAACAACCTCGAAGGCAGCCGCGTCAACTGAGTGACTCGACTCAAGTGGCTCCTTCTCAGCTGGTGCTTCCCCAGCTGGCAACTCCTCAATTGGCACATCCTCAGCTGGAGCCTCCTCAGCTGGAACCTCCTCAGCTGGCTTGGCAACTGACTTCTTCTTGATGTGCAACCTCATCTTCTTCTTGGCTGGCTTCTCTTCTTTCTCCTTCTCCGACTCAGCTCTTTGTCGGCGAGCAGCTGTTGATTTTGCTTTGCGGCCGGCAGCTGGGGGCAACTCCTCAGCTGTGTCTTGTTCTTCAGCTGTTTTCACAGCTTCTCTCTTCTCCTTGGGAGTATAAACACTCCTAACCACATCCTGAGCCTTCTTTGTTGTTGGGAACAGCATCGGCCTCTTCACAGGAGTCTCCTCACAGTCTTCCCATACCATGTTCTGATCCTTAGTGGCGAACAGGATCAGGGCAGAAATTTTAAAACCAAAGTTGAGAGTTCCCTTGACACTCAACAACTTCTCTCCAGATTCGGTTGTGGATTCGGAGATCTTCTGCCTCTCTAGAGTCAGCTGGTGTTCGAAATACCTGAACCAGTCGACGTTGGGTTTGTGTTTGTGCTCCAAAGCAATCAGTTGCTTGAGCTTCGGTCGGCTGATGTCTCCGAAGGCCCCGCTGTATCCGAAGATGACCTTGGATACAACATCGAACAGAAGTCGATGTTCTGGCTTCAACTTGGTTCGCTGCATATTGCTCCTCAGTTTTTCTGGAGTGATGAGAGCACTCTCCAGATGCTCATCGGCTTCCGCATCGGTGATGTTCTCGATGGTGGCTGTGGCGGAATGATTTAGTGGGATGATTTGGCGTAGAAAGTCGGAAACTGCAATGGGGACGGTGACCCGGCGAATCGTTCTGGCCAGAACGTCGCGTTGACGACAAAAAACCTCTGTAACTAGGCCATCTCTGCTGTCGATTGGCGATTGCAGATTTACGTAGAACTCTCCGCTTTGACATCTGAGAAGGTGGGAGGGGAAGAGCGTCACCCAATTTAGGAGGCCGTTCTCCCTAAGAAGTTCAGCGAGGGGATACAAGACTGGCGAATCCAGTTCATCCTCTGAAAGAATCTGCTCGAAGTGGATCTTGGAGAGCAGCATGTCGAAAGATTCCTCGTATGATGTGGGTACTAGGGAAGGTCCGGAGGATGCCATCTTCTTTCCTTTTGGTGCCATTTAGTAATTCTGAGAGGTTTATATAAGAAGAGATGTAAAACTTTACAGAAAAAGGTGACACAGAATTAAAGACGATGATGAACAGTTACTGCAGATAATCACAAATGTAGAAGGTAAGAGATCACTCCCTGATTTTCCGCCTTTTATAGGTTAGTGGCTCGGTTGAAATCGACGGCTAGGGTTGAATGGCGCGAATCCATCAACGGCTTAGATCTCGCGACTGTTGACTAGCTTTGACTTGACGTCATAATCCGAGTTCCAACCAGCGCGTGAGAAGGTGAACTGTTTTTCATGTAAGCCCAGTCGCACTATAAAGTAGGCTATTGATGTTCAGCCACACTTTACATTAAATGCGCTATGATGACTATTTTAGTCTAACTGACATGCTCAGGAATGTTTGAATTTATTTCAAACATTCTCATTTAAGACATAAGCACCTTCAGCCATAAATGATACCTGCCAGCTGATGTCGGAATCAGCTGTTATACCTGCCAGCTGATGTCGGAATCAGCTGTCTTCCAATGTTGCGGCATACCATCAGCTGACTCGAGTTCGTCTGTTCAGCTGATGTCTGATGTCTTCGGTTGGCGATTCCAATGTTGCGGCATACCATTAGCTGACTCGAGTTGTCTGTTCAGCTGACGTCTGATGTCTTCGGTTGGCGATCCGCATCTGAGATTCCCCCTTCATCTGAGCTTCCCCCTCAGATGGATATCTATTTCTTCACCTCAGATGACTCCTCATCTGATGGATCCAACAATCCAAGGAGATCACATAACATCTTGAACTGCGCTTCGGCTAGAGGTTTGGTGAAAATATCGGCTCGCTGAATCTCAGTTGGAATTTTCTCCATAGATACATCCTTCTTCTTAATATGATCTCAGATAAAATGATGTCGGATGTCGATGTGCTTCGTCCGAGAATGGTGAACAGGATTCAAAGAGATACAAATGGCACTTGAGCTATCACAATGAATATGAACCTGTCCAGTTGCAACTTCATAATCTCTCAGCTGTTGCTTGAGCCACAACACTTGCATGCAACAACTTCCGGCAGCCATGTACTCTGACTCGATTGTAGAAGTGGCAATACATGCTTGTTTCTTGGAAAACCATGAAACTAGCTTGCTTCCCATGAACTGACAATGTCCAGATGTGGACTTCCTGTCCAACCGATCTCCGGCTAGATTTGCATCTGAGTATCCGGACAGTTGAATATTGTCGTCAGTTGGATACCACAACCCAACATTAACTGTACCCTTCAGATACTTGATGATGTTCTTTGCTGCCAACATGTGTGCTTCCCTCGGTTGAACTTGGAACCGAGCACACACTCCAACCGCGTAAGATATGTCTGGCCGACTGGCGGTTAGATATAGCAAAGAACCAATAATCCCTCAATACTTACTGGCATCCACGAGTTTTTCCTCAGATCCGGGTTCAATCTTCCAGTTAGTATTCATTGGGATCCTTGTGGTTTTACTTGACTGCAAACCGAAATTTGTGATGAGCTCCTTTGTATATTTGGACTGATTAATAAAAATCCCTTTTGGTGACTGTTTCACCTGTAGCCCAAGAAAATAATTCATCTCGCCCATCATCGACATCTCGAATTTCTCCTTCATGAGAGTTGAGAATTTCTCGCACAGCTCTTCCGACTTGGAACTAAATATGATGTCGTCAACATAGATTTGCACAACAGGTATGTCTTCTGCAACCTTTATGGTGAACAGTGTTTTGTCAACTGACCCTCGTTTGAACCCCGAGTTCAAAAGAAAACCACAAAGAGTGTCATACCATGCCCTAGGTGCCTGCTTCAAGCCATAGATAGCTTTCTTCAACTTATACACTCTTCCATCTCCAGTCTCAAAACCGGGAGGCTGTTCAACATAAACATCTTCCTTAATATCACCATTGAGGAAGGCACACTTCACATCCATCTGATAGACCTTGAATTTGTGAAATGCGGCATAGGCTAGAAATATCCGGATGGCTTCCAACCTTGCAACTGGCGCGAAGGAATCCTCGAAATCAATTCCTTCTTGTTGGCAATATCCCTGAGCTACCAACCTTGCCTTATTCCTCACGATAAATCCAATGGCGTCTCTCTTGTTTTTGAAAATCCACTTTAATCCAATGACTTTGACACCATTTGGTCTTTCTACCAACTCCCATACACAGTTGCGTAGAAATTCATTCAGCTCTTCTTGCATAGCTGTTGTCCAGTCAACACAGTTGAGAGCTTCCACAACATTCTTCGGTTCTGGCACATCAGCTACGAAACAAGAAATCATGGCAACATCTCCTGCTAATTCGAACTCTTCTAGAAATGCCAACTCCTCAGCATATTGGGCGTAAGTGTTGGAATCTTTCTCAGTTGAGTCTGGATTTGCAACTCTGCTCCTTGTACTCACACCTTTGGCTGGATCTCCAATGATGTTGTCCTTGGGATGATCTTCATACCATCTCTTGTTGCGTCTTCCTTCTTCTTCTAACATTGGCTGTTCCGTGATTTCAACTGATGGGATAACCTGAGCTGTGGGAGATGCTGGTGATTTATCAGTTGTGGAGTCTGGATCCTCAACATGGACAATATTTTGAACTGAGCTCGGTTGGGCTTCAGATGCTGATGCAGTTGGAGTGACATCAGCTGAAGTTCCCCCTTGAGATGAGCTGGGGTCCTTGCATTCATCTTCAGAGGAACAAGGATCATCATCCTCAGTTGCCCATACCAATGGTTTAGCTAGATTCTTCTGCCTTAGAACCTGCGATCTGGTGAGAGTTGGTGGAACATGTGGATCAGCTTGTTGTCCTTTAGCCTGTTCCCTGCACTCAAAAGTATATTCATCAAAACTAACATGAGGTGTTATCTCCACAACACGAGAGCTGTTGTTGAAAACTCTATAAGCCTTGACCGAGCAGCATATCCAAGAAATATGCCCTTCGAAGCCTTGGCATCAAAAGTTTTCAACTGAGTCTTCCCATTGTTGTGAATATAACACTTAGAACCAAAAACGCAAAAATATGAAATATCTGGCTTCCTGCGTCTCCATAGCTCATATGGAGTCTTTCCCAACCGCTTGATTAGAAGAGACCGGTTCTGAGCAGGCTGTGTTGATTGCCTCAGCCCAAAATCTTTTTGGCAGAGCTGAGCTTGTCAACATGGATGTAGCAGCATCCTTCAGCGTTCGGTTCCTTCACTCAGCTACTCCATTCTGTTGCGGAGTACGCGCAACTGATGTTTGATGAGTAATTCCATGCTTCTCGCAGTACTCAATGATGGTTTCATTCAGGAACTCGGTTCCAAGGTCTGATCGGATAGAAATGATTTTCATCTCTTGTTGGTTCGATATCCGATTCATCAACTTGGGTAGCTCATCTCGGGTTTCACTCTTGTGTCGCATGAAAATGGTCCACATGTACCTAGAAAAATCATCAGTAACAACAAGGGTATATTAGTTACCATTCATGCTTTTTGGTGTAACTGGCCCAAAGAGATCCATATGGATCAACTGCAATACTCGGTCGGTTGAGGGAGTTGTTTTCAACCGAAAGGAGGATCTAGTGAGCTTTCCCAACTGACATGCACTGCAGATATGTGTTGTTGAAAACACTCGGTTTGGAATGCCCTTTGCATGTTCCTGTCTTGCAAGTCGGTTCATTGTCTTGAAATTCAGATGGTTGAGCCTTTTGTGCCACAGCCAGCTCACATCTGAACTGCTCTTTGATAACAGGCAGGTGTCAGGAGGACTACTATTCCAGTCAGCATAGTAGACATTCCCGGTTGGGGATCGATTTCCCAACAATATGACCTGCTTTGTTCCAACATTTTTAACCCTGCAACCCTGTACATCAAACTTGACAGAGAAACCATTATCACAGAATTGGCTGATGGAGAGCAAGTTATGCTTCAATCCATCAACATATGAAACATTTGAAATCGACACGTGATTGGTTTCAAGGGTACCATAGCCTCTGGTGTGACCTTTTGAGTTGTCACCAAAAGTAACCGATGGTCCTTCTTTTTCCACGAAACTCCCAAGCAAATCCTTCAGATTTGTCATGTGTTTCGAGCATCCACTATCCATCACCCACATGGTCTGTGATGCTTTATTCTTTCTCAGCTGTTTCTCCTGTTCCTGCACAGAGAAACTCGCTTAGGTCCCCAATTTTAGTTGGGTCCTGGAGGGTTAGAACCAGTTCCCCCTTGAACTGTGATTCGTTTTTCCCTGTATACTCGGATAGATTTATCATTCCAAATCACTTTTCCTTCTCCATCAACTATAACAACACCTCGGTTATCCTTAGGCTTGTTGTTGTTGATGATGTTCTGTCTCTTGGGAGGTGAAGTATTTCTCCCATTGTGGGCTTTAGGAGAAGAGGCATTCCCCCTGTTTTGATGGCGTTTCTTATCCTGTTGGTTTTGTCGACGAGGTCAGACGCCATGTTGGAATCTTTGTGGCTGAGTCTGATTCCATCTTCCTGACTGTTGATGACAGTTGTTCATGCCCTGTTGTTGATTCATGTTGTGGCACGAATATCTCCAGCTGTTGGAACTGTTCCACATTGGTTGACTCTGATGGAACCTCTGGTTTTTTTGATGATGGAACCGATGTTGATTCTGATGGTTGAATTCCTGTTGGTTCGGTGATTCCATCTCTTCTGAGGTCGGTTCAGAGATTGGTTCTGAAGTCTGTTCTGATTATATCTCCGACGTCTCTGATTCCTCTTCTGAGTCTTGGAACATTCCCCATCGGTTGTTGTCCCAACTAATAAATTCTTTAGTTCTCCAGTCACAGCTCCCTTTCCTTTGTCAGCTGCAGTTTTCTTAGCTGGTTGTGCTTGCTGTGACGAGGAGGTTGGATTATGTTGGGGAGTTGCAGACTCAACCGGATTTGATTTGGCAACCGATTCATCCACAGCTTTGATGAAGGTTGCGGAAGGAATTCCAGTATCTTTAACCACGTCGTAACCGAGTCCAGACACGTCATCCATTTGTCTTTGGTAACTGATGAGATTCTCCATGATTTTAGATGACTGATATAGCTTTATCAGGTTGTCCTTCTCAGTTTGCAAATCCTTGAGAAGAACAGCTATATGCTCGGTTTGTGCGTCTGACTTATTTATCAGCTAGTCGATCTGAGCCTCTTGCTTTTTCAACTGATCATATTGCTTCTTGATCTGCTCCTTCAACTCCTCATCGGTTGGAGCATTAGTTCGGTTGGCCGCATTTAGTTGACTTTTGAGATTATCAATCTCTTCGGTTTGATTTTTGATCAGATCGTCCTTTTCGGTTAAGGATTCTTCAAGTCTGCCAAACTGTTCTTAAAGATTCTTAAACTCAACCGATTGCTGATGCAATTCCTCACTGAGTTCTTGAAAGTCACCCCAAGAGGGTTCCAACTCTTTATCCAATGTTTCCTGCATTTTAGAAGTATTGGAAGAATTTAAATTAGCAGGACTAGAATGTACCTCAGTATCATCCTGGTCAGTTCCAAATGCCATGAGACATTGATCCTGTCCGATAGCGTTGTTGGTGGAAGTCAGCTCATCCTCATCTTCAGTGTCGGTGAAGATATCCATGTCGTCAGCTGCTTCTTCTGCAACCATGGCCTTGGTCTTTCCACTTTGCTTGGCCCTCAACGCTTCTCTTTCTTTCTTTGAAAGATCTGGATAGTCAACTTTGAAATGTCCTTCTTTGCCGCATTCAAAGCAACCGTTGTTCATAGGCTTTGAGTTATCTCGAGTTCGGTTAAATTTGTAGAATCTCTTGTATTTTCCGAACCGAGCATCCATGTCAGCTAGCTTCTTTGACATGGCGACAATGCTCTGTTGCAGCTCTTCTCTGCTTGGCTTCTTCGTAGCTGTGTCCGCAGATCGTGTTGGCCTTGATGTTCACGGCTTGGAGTAGTCAGCTCGAAGTGCTACTGTCTTAGTAGTTGATCCTACATCTTCATGTCGACTCGTCTGAACCGAGGACTGAGATCTTCGTCGGTTCACCTTATACTCGTTTCCTTTCAAAATTGAGAACAGTCTTTCTGTTCCCATCTCTCCAAGATCAGCTCGGCTCTCATGGATGTTGGTGAAGTTGTCCCACTCAGCTGGTAGGGCTTGTAATACTTTGAGGTTGATCTCTCTCAAAGTATATTTTCCTCTTCGGATGGACTGAATCCTTCGGATGATATCCATGAACCGAAGCTCTAACTGATCAATGGTTTTCATCAGCTCGAAGACAGAAGTTGTCAAAATCTTGACAAGCATGGGAGAATTTGTTCTCCTTGGTTTCGTCACTCCCTTCGCTAAGAGATGCCAAAATATCCCACATCTCCTTAGCGGTGTCGCACTCTTCTATCCAAGGAAGATAGTCTTGTCCAACTGTGGACATGATGGTGCTCTGAGCCCAGATATCCATCTAGCTCACTTTAGCTTCCTCTGGAGTGAAGTCTTCTGGCTTCTTCTCAACTAACTCCTCAGTTGTATTCCCATCGTTGGGATTCATAGGAGTGTGAGTGACTTTCTCCATGATAGTGATCTGTCCGGATGTGAGTACTTGTAGAATCTTCTTCATCCGAGTTCTCCAGGATGTATAGTTCACAACTGAGAACATGACAATGATCTTGTCTTTAACATCCATCTGCACACACAAACAAAAGACAGATGCAAGCAGATATGCACTAGCGTGAAAAAGATATGTTCAGTTGACCACTAAAGAAAAACACCTCGATTCACACCTCGTGAAACAGAGTCAGCAGTCTTTTGAACCACCGCTCTGATACCACTTGATGGTCCCGATACAAGTTCTGGTGTATGGGGGGGGGGGGGAATACACCAGTTAAGAATTTTAAAAGCAACCCCCTGAAAATTATCACAACCGAGTAATAGGACTCAGCTGGAATCACAACTGAGTGAGGATACTCAGCTGGAAGTGTAGTGCTGTGCGGAATGTGGTGGAAAATAACAACTCGTATAAATATAACTCACGCTCAGATGCACGGTCGGTCAATAACCAAGACAGTTGATATGCAAAGATGCAGTTTTGTATGCTGGTTAGTTGGTCAGTTGAATATGCAATAAGAAATAACTGAACTGAAAACACAAACACACAAGGATTTACGTGGTTCGGAGATAACTCCTACGTCCACGGGGAGTTGTGAGTCCACATAACTCAGTCCAAGTTCTTCTGGACAAAAACCACAAAGCTTACGCAGGCTTTGCAACCGTTAAGATAAGTTTACGGGTACTTATCAACCTTACAGATAAGTTTACGGGTACTTATCAACCTATCTACTCAATTCCGGAAAGAGTAGGGTCCTAACAACCTTTTTAGGGGTGTATGTGTGAGGGTTGGTTTTCCAACTACTAGCTCGAACATGAAAGTGAGCTAGGATCTAACACTCTATGAACTCTCAACTAGTGATGTTCTCAAGGTTGGATAGAAAAACACCAAGACAGAATCTAACACTCTAGAACTCTCAACTAGTGATGTTCTTAGAGATTGAATTCAGTTTAGCTCGTTTGCGATATGAACTCTCAACTGGTGATGTTCGCTCGTCTAACTCTTTGCTCTTGCACTTGTCTGTCTCGTGTCTCCGTTGTCTTGGTGAATGAATGAAGGCCTCTATTTATAGGCGGAGAGAATCAACTAGCCATTGGAAGAGCCGTTGATCTCTGTTCTTGTGAAAACAATGGCTTGTCTCTCATCTCTGCAGACTTTCCGGATTTGGCAACTGTGAACTTCTTCTTTCCATCTGAGACAGCCTTGTGTTGGGCCAAATGAGGTAATGACAGAGAGTCAAACCTTCACGTGACTTCCTTATTTGAAATTCAAATTTCAACCTTTGACTCTTAACATTTGATAGTCGGTTGAGTCATTTGATTTGCATCTGATTGGTCTTCAGCTGATGTTCTATCTGATTGCTAACAGTTGAACTCTCAGCTGACTTGAACTTCATGCTGTTGATCTAACTGATTTGAGTCTTGTAACTGATGTTCTGAATCTTGAACGCTCAGTTGTCTTTCTGACGTTCTGAATCTTGAACGCTCAGTTGTCTTTCTGATGTTCTGAATCTTGAACAATTGGCTCGAACGCTCAAATGACTTTCTTTCATCTGATGTTCTCTTACATCTTCCTTCTTGAACGCTCAGTTGTCTTTCTTGCAACTGATGTTCTGTCCGAGTGAAGCCTTGTTGCCGTCTTCAGCTGGAGTCCTGTAAAGATAAAATCTCAACATTGCTCAAATAGCTAGCCTAAAAGCTAACATTAGGATCTGGCAACATCTACTCGGTTGGGGTCAGTTGGTTTTGGAATCAATCAAAACTTTACTTAAATTTCCCAACAAAAAGCTAGAGGGCCGCTCAGTGGGGTCACGCAGGACTAGGGTTTCCCCGTTCAGTGATTACACTATGGTAGAATCACTACCTTTGAATTTTAGACTCCCGGGAGATCTAGTGTATGATGGAATAACAGACCCCCAGGATCATTTGGACAGATTTGAAAATGTAGCTTTACTGCAGGGCTATTCTGATGGAATTAAATGTCGCGTATTATTGGCCACCCTGAAGGGTTTGGCTTAGAGATGGTTCAATCAGCTAAAGTCAGGAAGTATAGAGACTTATGATGATTTTGCGTCCTAATTAGAGAACCAGTTTGCTAGTGACCGTCGACAGAGTTATTATGAAAAGACTTTGATGAATTTCCAACAACAAGAAAAGGAGAGCCTCCGAAGCTATGTAACCAGATATAATGCCGCAGCCCTGCAAGTACCAAATTCAACGGATGATGTCAAGGTTCATGCCCTCATAAATGGGCTAAGGATAAAGACATTTTTCATGCAATGGGGAGCAAAGTAAGCAAGGATATGACAAGTGGATGGATAGCAGAATTATTAGCAAAGAGGCCTGAGATTCCAAATGTGCAGAAGACAAGGCCAAAAATAGAGATCATAAGGAGGATACTGTAGATAAAGGGAGAAGGTCTGACAAGCCTCGAAGGGGGGGTCCTGACAGAAGATTTCCTGATCACGGAAGATCTGCTCATAGTGAAAGAAGATCTAGGTCTTTCAGGGAACCTTTAGCTCATTTTCCTAGAAGCAGCTACCCCGGGAAGTCGTGGGACAGGGGATCTCAGCCCTATACAGAACTAATTGTTTCCCCATCTGAGATCCTAAGCATAGCTCCAAAACTTTTCAATCCGCTCTTATCAGCAGAGAACGGGCCGAGAAATCTGCCATCAGACCTTTTTTGTCGATTCCACAAAGATTATGGTCATGACACTGATGATTGTAGGCATCTTAAAAATGCCATCGAGAGACTCATAAAGGCCGGGAATCTTTACAGTTATATTACGCAAAATAGAGGATGTCGGGATGGTCTATGGAGAAAATAGGAAAGAAGAGGATATACCCCAGAAAAGAGAAGAGATGTCCCTAACATTCGAGAGCCCGGGCCCCTATAATTAGCAATTGAGGGGCCCAGAGCAGAAGAAGAGAAAATACATTACCCGAAAAAACAGAAGTCTATCATGATGATAATTGGAGGCCTAATTAGTGAAAATTCAGGATAAGCCCAAAAGAGAGCACAAAGGGCGGTCAGAGGTCCGAATATGTAGAATGTGGATGATGTGCAACCTAGAACTAGCACGCCTGACCTGAGTTTTAGCGACAGAGACCTGCGCGGGGTAATTACCTCTCAAGATGACGCACTAGTAATCACAGCTGAAGTTGCAGGGCATGATGTGGCTCGAATTTTGATAGACACTGGAAGCTCTGTCGACATCATTTTCCTGGGATGTTTCCAACTCATGGATATAAATGAGGAGCTAATTCTGGTTCCAGCAATGTTAACAGGCTTTTCTGGAGGTGTGGTAGCACCAATTGGGAGATCAAAGGAGATCAGATTAAATCCAGATCTTGTTATGCAAGTGAATTGAAGAGGGCCAAAAATCAGAAAGGCAAAAAGCCAAGGGAAGATGAGGATGAAGAGATTGAACCCAAGATCCCAGAGATGCACGACGCAGGTCCAAGCTCAATGTTTAGAGAAGACACTAAAGCTAGCATGAAGTTAGAAGAAGGAGACCCAAAAGAATTGGAAATAGATGAGGATCCCAAGCTAAGTATGAGGACTACTGAGGAAACTATGACGGTAGAATTTTTTGAAGATCGGGTAGGGTTTACCACCCGAGTCGGCATGAAGATAAAGCCAGAGGAGCAAGAACGTATCATCGCTTGTCTACGGCAAAATGCAGATGTATTTACGTTTGAATCAGATAAGATGCCGGGTATATATCCGTACGTGGCCACACACAAGTTAAACATAAATCCTATAGTTAAGCCGGTAAAGTAAAAACTTAGACATTTTGATGAAGAAAAAGATTGAGTTCTTAGTGAACAAGTACGGAAGCTCTTGCAAGCAAGATATATAATACGGGTCAAGTTTCTGAAATGGTTGTGCAACGCCGTGATGATTAAAAAGCCGGGGGGAAATGGCGAATGTGCAATGACTTCGGAGATCTGAATAAAGCATGTCCCAAAGACCATTACCCCTTACCACGAATTGACCAATTGGTTGACGCCACGGCAGAAGCAGAACTGCTGTCTATGATGGACGCGTGTCAAGGATACTACTAGATTCAGATGGATCATAATGTTGTAGTGAATGTATGCTTTATAACATCTATCGATACCTTTGGTTTCGTCACAATGTCTTTTGGTCTCAAGAACACAGGGGCGACCTATCAGAGGATGATGGACACTGTTTTTGCAGACTTGTTGCACTCGCACACTAAGGTATATATAGATGACATTTTGGTGCATAGCACTAAGTCTCTTTCTCATACGAAAGACCTAGAAGAGGTGTTTGCAGTAGCGCGGGCTAACAGGCTTAGGCTCAATCCGGCCATATGCATTTTTGGAGTAACACAAAGAAAGTTCCTGGGATATGTGGTCACTCCAGAAAGAATCAGAGTTAACGAAGCTAAGGTGCAGGCTATTCTGGAAATGAAACCACCTCGAAGTGTCAAGGATGTTCAGAGCCTGAATGGACAGGTAACAGCGTTGAGTTGTTTCATAGCCAGGTCGGCGGATAAAAGTTATCATTTTTTCCAAATCTTGAGGAAATGAACGAAGTTCGAATGGAGAAAAGAATATCAGCGCCTTCGAAGACCTGAAGAAACATTTGGCAGAACTGCCATTATTAGCTAAGCCCAACCCAAGAGAGGTGTTTTATTTGTACATTGCCACTGGTAAACAAGCTTTAAGCTCGATTCTGATCAAATAAGAAGGGCCAAAGGAGTACCCGATCTATTATGTTAGTAGAATGCTTCAAGTAAGAGCCCAATGAGTGTATATATATATATATATATATATATATATATATATATATGATAAAATTAGCAAAACTAGCATTTGCATAAGGGTTGAATTAATAATCACGCAATCCATGCAGGACCAGAGGAAAGATATACAGAAATCGAAAAAGCAGCACTGGTTGTCATGTTTGCAGCAAGACGCTTGAGGTAATCAGAGAAAATCTTTGGAAACTTTATACTGCCCGACAGAGCAATATAATTAACTAAAAAACAAAACAATGCAGGTATTACTTTCTGTTACACAAAGTCATCGTCAGAACTCAGAAGTAATTGGCCTTTCAATCAAGTCCTAGCCAGACCTGATCTCTCTGGGAGAATGGTCAAATGGGCGACAGAGCTTGGCGAGTATGATGTGTAATTCGAGCCACGAGTAGCAATCAAAGCTCAAGCACTAGCAGATTTCATACAATAGACTACAAGGGCAGAAGATGAAGAGAAGGAGTGGATTGCCGAGGTGAATGGCGTGGAAAGCATAGGAGGATGTGGAGTGGGTGTTATGATCACCAAGCCTAACGGAGAGGAGATACGCTTTGCTATCTCTTTCCAATTTTGGGCATCCAATAACGAAGCGGAATACGAAGCCTTTACCAGGGGCATGCAAATACTTTGGGAAATGGGAGCACGAACAGTGTTAATCAGATCTGACTAGCAGTTAGTGGCCCAGAAGTTAGAAGGAACTTTCGAAGTCAAAGACGAAAAGATGATGAGATACATAGAAATGGCAAAGGAGCTGAGAAGCAGATTTAGCAGTGTGAGAATAGAACAGATCCCTCGAGAAGAAAATTTTAGAGCTGATCAACTAGCAAAATTAGCCAGCACTGCCAACACTCCAATGGAGGGGCGCAGTCACGATGATGATAGTAGAAAGGAAATTGTATACCATAGAGCTGTTGGTCACTAAGAGGAGCGAGGATTGGAGGATCCCTATCACACATTTCCTAAGAACTGGGAAAAAGATAGAAGGACTGGACATGTCGGTCAAAATAAATTATAGATAATACTGCCTAGTAAGAGATTGCCTCATGAGAAGATCTTTTACTCACCCATACCTAAAATACATTGGGAAAGACGAAGCCAGATATACTCTCCGAGAAGTGCATGAAGGAGGCGCTGGGAGCCATTCAAGTTATAGAGACATGGTCAAAAAATAATCAGAGCTGGTTTTTACTGGCCGACCTTAGCAAAAGATGCCAAAGAACATGTCCGGAAATGCATCAGATGTTAGAAAAATGCAAATGCTATTCATGTTCCTGCAGAAAGGTTGGATGGATTGTATGCCTGTTGCCCATTTGATAAATGGGGAATAGATATAGTAGGTCTTTTATTTAAGGTTGATAGAGGAAAAAGATTCGTGATAGTAGCAGTGAACTACTTTAGCAAATAAGCAGAGGCCAAAGCAGTGACAACAATAACTACCAAAGCAGTTCTGACTTTCGTATGAAAAAACATTGTGTGTCGATTTGGAGTACTAAGGATTTTGGTCTCCGACAATGGGTCTCAATTCAATGGTCAGAAGATGAGAGATTGGTGCACTACAACAATTTCGTTAATAGACAACGGTTAAAAACCGTTGTCATTTACATTTTGGACCGTTGTCAAATCCAGTGTGGTAGTAAGTAACAACGGTTTCTCAATTCTTTTCATAAATTCTACGACAACGGCGGGGACAACGGTTTTCCATCGTTGTTGTAGACTCATATCTTGGAAAAAATTATGCATACAACAACGGTTGATAACGTTGTCTCTACTGTTGTCGTAGAATTTATGACAATGGTAGCAAACCATTGTCTATGACTAAGGACCTACTACAACACTAGATTTGACAACAGTCCAAAATAACTACAACAACAGTTTAGAACTGTTGTTGTAAATAAAACGGTTATTAACTGATGTGCGTATCGTTGTTGTAGAGTCTATGCAAGAATAAGATATGGCTATTACAATGCTGCAAAACCGTTGTAAACCCACACAACAATGGTTACTCATGTTGTCGTAGATTTATATTTAAGAACGATTTAGTGTTGTTTGATATATCACATCCTGTTGTTAAATAAGTATATTAGACAACATTTAATATTAATAATAATGTCAACAAAAAATAGAATTCAATTAAAGTACTAATATAAATAATGCACATTACAAAGTACCATTACATCACTTCAATAATAATACTACAAAACTACATGTTCTATACGGATCAACAAATCAAGCGCCTACACAAGAGCTTAGAGGCTAGCAGGATAGCTAATTTCTGTATCACCAATGAATTCCTCATGCAATCTGTCGTGTAGAAATAAGCATTACTATCAAGTAAAATTGTAATTTAAAGTTCCAATTCATGTACTTAATAAATTGGTATCAGTTGTTTGTAAAGTTAGATTAAATCAAGTAAAAATGTATATGATTTAAACATGGAGTTCAATTATCTGGTAAATTGGTTTAGCTACTCCTTTCCGAAGATCTTTTCTTCTGTCAGACTTGAGCTTAGTAAACCTCAAAACTTGGTTCATGTACCTGATAAAACTCAATATAATAACACTACCAATCAAGAAAAATCCAATAAAATAGGACAGAGTGATTCACTAAACATGTCAAATACTATGTTTATTATGCCTAACCTCTATTTATGCTTCCAAAATTACTGATATATACTCTAGGATCAAGAATCATATCCAAAAAACCAAAAAGTATAAAAAAAACTGAAAATAAATTAAACAATAACTAATAATAAAAACTGCCCCGACCCTGGAATATCAACAACCTGAAGAAATATTATGTGTAGCTAGAGGTGTTGTTTTTTGTTTTTTCGAGCAAGTAGTAGTAATTGTGAAGTCATCGATCCATCCTAAATTCTGCTGAGGGCATGACCAATTTTCCCTTTTTATGTTGTCCGTGTTTTTCATTTTCAATCAAAGTGTGCTATGATGGCAGACACATTAGTAAAAGTAATTTCAATTCTCATAAGCTCTGACTGAATTGGCAATTGAATTCCTTACTTGAAATAAATACAGAAAAACGAAAAATAAAAAACATGAGAAATTTTCCACTTATATTATTACATCAGCCACACAAGTGCTAATACAAAATGCAATGTATACCGCATGATAAAACTCGGAAATCTGATACAATAGAAAGATAAGTGCTTAGCTAAAAAGTCTACCTAAAAGACATATTGCAAGAGCTTTCGAAGTAAGGTAGCTGAGATGTTGGACGCGTATGAGGAGAGCCGCCTCGGCAGACCTCGCTATTGATGACAGCAGGAAACTGTCCTGGTAGACCTAATCGATGAAGGCAGTTTAGAACTGCCCAGGAAGACCTCATTGATAATTGGCTTGGATGCACAGAAGTGCAAAGATCTCCAGCCCTCCGGTCTATAGGGGGCATGAACCAAGACAACCTTGCCCTTCCTTACCGCTAGGTCTGTCACCGATGTTGCACCTGCTCGAGCCGATCTGCAAAGAAATGCAACCAGGGATAGAACCTAGTTCCTAGCCTTCGAAAGCATTAAGCCATGGATTTGCACTACTCAGGCAGGGTCTCAAAACCCCATGCACAAGGCAAGGCTCCAACTCTCAACCACCATAACAGTAGTACAAGGCGGAGGTGCTTGCTTGAGCATTTTTTGGGGAGAAGTAGACCTGAAGGTAGTCACAATCACGCAAAAAAAGCGCGATTTGAGGCATACCCCCCCATGAGCCATTCTGGTCCATTTTTCAGTTCACGCTTGGTGGATGGTGAACGGGCAGGGCGAGCCACAAGCCCAAGATGTTAACTACCAGACATCGATATGCCGCATCAGATGTCTGACTGTCACAAAGGTCATAATTCACATGTCTGACTATGACAAAGAAGTATGCAAGGAAAAACCTATGAAGTTCTGTAGAAGAGGGCAGGAAGAGGAAAAATAAAATAGAATTACAAGTCATGATCGAAGACGAAAGTATACAAGGAAAGCACTTAGAAGGAAGAGGGGCCGATTTTTTGACCCAATGGGTAGAATGAGAAATTGAAATAAAACCAAGGATGTTATAGATGAAAAAAGTAGCCGTGACATTTATGGAACAGAGCGCTCAGGGAGTAGTTACGGGAAAAGTAACTGACATTGTCAGTTATGGTAATAAACGCGCTTTGACTAGCGCCCTATTTGTTAATAAGTTAAAGAATGCAAAGCCCAAGAAAGCAGAAGATAAGGCCCAGCCCGATCCACTTGTGAGTTAAGCCCACGAGCAACACAGTTATAAATTTCCGAGTCTTAAAGGAAGTTTCAGGCGAGACCTGCTCATTGCAATTTGACATGTCAGAGCTGATAAGTATGTCTAAAAGGATTGATAATTCTCAGACTTAAATTTTTAGAAAGGGTGAAACCCAGCTCTGGAAGTCACCATTGTCAGACTTTCCATAATTCGTGATATCTCGATTAATAAAACAAATAACTTCATTACCATACAAATACATTTGGCCGAACTACCTAAAGAATACTTACAACAAACTTAATTTTATAAAAGTTCAATGCTCTTTTTTTTTAAAAAAAAAAAAAAAGAAAAAGAGATGAGTTGCCCAAAGATGAGCAACTCAGTACCGACTAGGAAAATTAATAATAATAATAATAATAATAATAATAATAATAATAATAATAATAATAATAATAATAATAATAATAATAATAATGATGACTTTATTCCCCCTCTTATGGGATGATAAGTAGCTCAGTATTGACTGGGATGATGAACAGCCCAAGGGTGCCCAAGATGGTGAGCAGGTCAAGTATGCGTGTACGAGCGCTGTTAAAACTCGAGAAGAAAAAGAAGTTGCGGTTTGCATAACCACTCAGATGTATGACTGTCACAAAAACCCGAGCCTGGAGCTGAAAATTGGAAAATAAACTTGTATACGAAAAAGTAAGAATGGAAGAAGTAGGAACATCGGATCCATGAGCAGTGAAAGAAGAACAAGTAGTAGGATTTATAAAGTAATAGCAATAAGCATTAAAGTATGGTGGTTGGGACAACAACAGTTAGCAATTATGAGGGTAAAATAATGGAAGCAGTATGGAAAGCGACAGGGCAACGACAAAACAGCCCTGCAATGAAGAAGGAACACACTTTCCAATTTTACTCTAATAGATCGGCAAAAGCTTTTTAGCTCTATTAGAGTAGAGGGGAGGGGGTATAGAGCCACAACCCTCAACCCTGGCAAAGTTGAGCAATCTTGAGAAGATTGATGAAACCACGTACAAGTACTAAAGGCTTAAAATATACAAGTTTTGCAAGAACTACGTAGTGACAAGGAAATGATAGTAAAGTAATAATATGATTCATTAAGTAATAAAAGGTTGAACTAATTGCCCACCTAGAAGGTATCGTCCAAAGGGAAAACGCACTACCTTTGACAAAAGACCGAAATTAAAAGCAAAATACCAAGCTGGGAAGATCAAGAAGCCCAGTGATCGAATAATACAAAGCAAATTCATACAGAAATGAGAAAATGTTTAGAAAGACATTAATATTGGTAAATACAAAAAGTTAGTTGGCATAGTTAGCAGGTTTCGGGGCGTCCGCAGAGCTAGCGCCGAATACTTCAACAACAAGAATTTTAGCATGGATGGAACTAGAACCCAGTTCTACAGTAGTCAAAGCATTGAAAAGCTCAGGGGGAAGAGGAACAAAGGGTTCTGCAGCAGGGAATCCAAAGTGGAGTTAGAACTTGACAGAAAACTCCGAACAGAAGCAGTAATCCCCTCTTGCCACCAAGGAAAACTGTGATTCTCAGGATTGTAGATGGCATTGATGTCGCGCAAAGGCCAATGGGCAGGGAAGTCCGGCACCGGAGCAGTCACTTTCAGTCCAGATGTGGGGGTACCTTTATGAGTATAGCCAGCTCGAAAGCCTTGGTTGAATCCAGAACTGTGAAAATGCCTCATATCGGGGTAGATATCGACAGTACTGAGCGCTGGATTGGTATCCCTCGATCATTTTATCCTTCAAGTCAGCCAGAAAGGCTTGACCCCGAGAGGTAGCAAGCAAGTGGTGAAAGCAATCCTTGATACCAGCAGTGACATTGAGGACGAGAAGAGGAGCGTCTGCAAGGAGAATCATGTTTCTTTTTTCCCTGTACCTCAAGCAGTGACATTGAGGATGAACTCTTGTCCAATGGCCTTTTCTTGTTTGAAGTGGCCTGGAGCTGGGGGCACACAGGAGAAGCCTTCGAGGGCAAGTGGGTAAGAGGTGAAATGGCAGAATTGTCAATCTTCGTTTTCCCCTCATCACCCTGCACTGGGGTGGCCATCTCAGCAGCTTTAAACACCCCATCCATTGTTGGAGGATCAGTTTCATTAGTGGACAAGTCTCCTTCTTCAGTATTCATGGCTTGTGCAAATAAGTCCCCCAAGTCCAGATCTAAACTGAAGTCCTGAGCCCATTTTTCATCGGCCATGTCTGCACCATCGAAATCGAAATAAAAAGTCAAAAAACATACACTAAAATGCGAGGACTGACAAACTATAAAGGATAATATGCAACAGTAAAACAATAACGCGAATGGAAGAAATGGAAATCTACCAGACTTGTCTGGCATGAATGAGAGTAAAATTCCACCCTCAAGGCCATAAAAGTTAAGAACTGCCGGTGTCCGCAACATCTGGACGGTATTAAACCTGTTGGTTTTCTTAGCCTTTTTCTCACTCTTCTCATTTACTGTTAGCATAAGTGATAAGAGCTTTCATCACATGAATATCACGAGGCGAGAGCTACTTCATGGCATCAGCACCCTTCAAACTCCTCGGAGAATATTTCTAGTCTCGAGTGGAAAAATTCCAATGAACGCTGAGGGGAATTGCCGCGAAAAACTTGCGATTCCATTGCTTGTCGATGTTATCGAGGAAAACTGCAAAGTGAGTAGGGCTCCCTATGCGATTCCGGAAGCAATAAAAATAGCCCGAACGTTGAATCTAGAAGCAACTAAGGAAAAGAGCAGGGCTAGGGAGGCACAAGTAAGTAGATGTTAGAATATAAAAACCAAAGATAGTACGGATGGCCGATGGAGTTAATTGGTTAGGCAAGATTTCCAGATCTGAACATATATCTGCTATGAAGGGATGAGCAGGAAAGCAAAGCCCTACTAGGATTTAGTTTTCCCAAAAGACCAAAGCTGGATATGCTACTCGGTTCGCACTATTTGAGGGAAGAATAGGGGCAAACAAGAAATTCTCAGAGGAGACACTTAATACTATGAAGTTCGTGGTCAAGTAGTAACGAATACTCGGTTACAGGGTCAGACTTGGTGTTAATCGGATTCTCCAAAATCTGTTGGAGCCGTTTTTTCCCTTCCAAAAGCCTAGCCCCTAATCTCGACAGTACCTAATTCGGGAAGAAGAGATTCTGATCGGTGAGAAAGAGAAACGCGAGAACGAGATGCACTTCCCATAACATAATCAACCATTTCTGAATCTACATTTTCAGAAGAACTAGACATAATGCAAAGGCGAAAATCGGAGGAGGAAGCTGCGACCGGTGAAGGAAATAATGAAATTACTAAAAATGCACGAATACTAAAAATCAACACCAAACAAAATGTAGAGGGATAGCTTCAAGGAATACCTGGATTTTGGTGGAAGTAATAAAGAAATGTGCGAAGCAAAGTTTTGGAAGCAAATGCAAAAGGGGCGAGGACGATTCGTGCGGCTGAAGAAAGAGTATAACATGAAGCAGAGAATTAGTGAGAGAAAAATAATGAAAGAAAATGAAATGATTGCCAAAAAGACTTTTAGATCGCCTCCTCTTTTTCAAATTCAAGGCAGTTAACACTTTAGCCAAGATCCAACGACCAGAAGATGAAAGGACTTCCCTTTTAAACGGCGCAGATGTAATGAGGCATTTTAGCACCACCCACCAATATTTCTTCTAAATAGTCAATACTCCCTCAAGTATACAAAGTGACTTAGCAATGGCACGTCACTTAGAGTAAAGGGGGGGTCTGGTTGATATGGGACTATCAACCTAGGCCACAAATACGTAATAGTAATGGCCCAATCTTTTAAAGGAAAAGGCCCAAGCTTAACTCACCCAAAAGAATCAGGCCCAGGCCCTGATCTTTACTCCCAAATTGTTCATTTTGCCCCTAAAGCTATGTCTCCTATTTAAAGGTAACCTCATTTCTTAGCAAGGCAATTCTTTCTTTTAGCTTTACTCTTTAGATATTTATCGCGAGATACTTTCTTTTTCTTTTCCTTCAAGCCACTAATTTGAGCATCGAAGAATCTTCCCCGGGAACACCCCCAGTGTGAGACTTCTTTTGCAGGGGCCACGATATTAAGAACTCGGCCAACAAAGAGAGAGAAGGTAGAGCGTTGAGTCAAAACTCGGATTTCTATATTCCAGAACCGTTTTCTTAGTATTTTTTTCCTTTTGTTGGTAGAGCTTTAACCCAGCTCTACCAACTATCTCCTTCTTGCTTGCTCCATCTTCTACCCTGTCCTACCGGAAGAACCAAGACGAGAATAGCTTAATAGGCCGGAACCATCTCAAGCGTGACCCTTGTGAGATTGGAAACCCTCAGCATTGACATCTTTATTGATGCCACATATCTTGGCTCACCTATTCCCCTACTGCTTGCAGCAGCAAGGGGTGATTCAGAATCGAGTATCTTCACCAAATCACTTCCCTTAATCTCTCTAGGATTGATAAATACTCATTTTATTAGCAACTACGCTTGTTTATCTTCACTTTTTGGCTAAGCTTTAGCCTTTTAATGTGATGTGTTTTGCATGGAATTCGTTATTTTGGATTTGTATCACGTTTGGCGGAGTTTGTGCATGTGTGTAGGTAAATTGAAGTTCTTTAAGTTGGAATAAAAGGTTCAAAGAAGAGCGGAATCGAAGAATCGGAATGAAGTAGTGAAAAATTGGACGAAAAGGAGCAAAAATCCAAACTGGTGCTTTGGAATGAAGAACCGGCGGTCTGACTGCCCAAATCGGCAGTTCAACCGTGAACCGTCGGTCGGACCGCCGAAAGTTGTTGGAGTGTGAATGATGTTGTTATGCAAATCGGCGATCCAACCAGCGCCCCATGGCCAGACCGCTGATTTGGTGGCTTGGACCGCCGGTTTGGCGGATTTTGCACCAAAAATTCCAATTTTGCCCTTTTTATGTTTTTAATATACTTTAGCACTTCTTGTATCCTATTTAAAGGGGAAACCAGCCCCAAAACGTGATATCTCTCTCCTTAGCTTAGAACTCTCTTTCCAAAGTTTCCATTTAGGGTTTAAATAAGCTTTTAATCATTGTAATCACATTAGAAGGTTGGATTTGGATTGTTTGAAGATTTCTCCATTTGGGTTCTTAGTATCTCTATTAATGCATTCATTTATCATTTCTTGTGCCATTTCTTCATTGACATCTAGCTAAATTTCCTTTTGTTGGTTGTGGGGATTTGAGATGATTCAATGGTAGCTTTGATCTTAGCTTTCTAATTCTAGTTGCCTTCATCTATTTGATTGTGGATTTGGGTCTTGATTTTATGCGGGAATTATTGATCATTTTTCTTGCATGCCAAGTGTTTGTGGAAATTCGTAATAGGTTTTTGCATTCATGGAAATCAAATTGTCACAACATGCATGGTTTTGAGACTTAGCAAGTGATTAATGCATGCATGGGAGCTTTAATTCTTTGTGCCTTTTGGAGTCGAATTGTTGTCTTGAGTCTTAGCAGAGAGAGTCGATAATTTGATCCGCTTTTGCTATCTGTTGAGAGAGGATAGTAATTAATCTTGTGAATACTTCTCATCTAGATGATTAAATATGGTTATGTGAATTAGGAAGTTAATGTCATGCCATCTAGAATCAAATCAAGTCCCTAGAACCAACATTTATCTCATATTGTATCTTTGATCTTTTGTTAATTGCTTAATTGCTTGCGATTGCCTTATTCGCCTTGCTTTTCTATTTGAGTATTTGAAACAACCAAAATTATGATGCATCTAGAGTTTGAATAGTAAGAAAGTGCATGAATTTTGGTTCCCCTATAAGTTCGGTCAAATGGTCCTTTTGGATACAAAATCTGATTGTTAATGCTACAATAACACGTTAGAGTTGCAGTTTATATTGCTAAGTAATTTAGTGATCAAGCATCAGCCTCACTAGTAGGGATAACCAACTTATAATATGTTCTCTTTCAGATCATGCAGCAGGTTCATCTCCATTCTGTCTGCAAATGGGGCAGCGGCCAGTAGCTAGAGTCCTCCAGCTAGAAATGGGAGAACATATAGCAAAACCCTAATAACATGTGTTAGGAATCTCTAGTAAGATTTTTATAATTTTATTTATTCATTCATAAATAATTGTTTATTAGGATTAAGCAAGAGATATTTAACCTCATTCTGATGTTAAGCTTCGCGCCCGGAATAGAGATAGTGGGATTTGGAAGATGAGGGTGAAGATTATTTATAAGACCTATTCCCTCCGACCTATTGAAATTGTCATGTTAATGTTCGGCATGGAGATTAAGACTAAGGGTACAAAGATAGAAAGTGAGTAGGTCTCATTACTTTTGATTGGTTAAAACTTTTTTTTTTCGAAAGATGGCAATATGAGTAGGACACCTAAAATAAGGGAAGGATGGCAATATGAGTGAGTCCGATGAAGTACTATTATGCCTTTTCTTTTCTTTTTTGACAAAAACTCATGTGCATATTCTGCACCGTGCAGATTGGCCCGACTCGACCCGCTCCTAACCCGAGTCGGACCCGCGCTTGCAATCCACGCGCTAGCTGAGGTGCGTGATAAACAAAGGTTTATATAAATAAACTTGAGAATGTAAGTACAATGTGTCATTTGGTCTAGTGGTTGAAGCTTCTTAGTATGTTGTGGTTGAAGCTTCTTAGTATGTATGTTGTTGATGGCCTGAGTTCGAATCCTCCAAGCGATCTTTATTTTCATTTTTCAATTTTCCTAATTTTCTTTTCTCATTTTTTTATTATCCTTTCTTTTCATTTTTTTTAATTCTTTTATATTCTCTTTTTAATTACTTTTTATCTTGATTATTTTTCTTTTAAGAAAAAAAAAATGATAGTGATAGTTTTGACGAATAAAAGTGATAGTATTAAAAAATGAAAACAACAGTCTTCACGAATAAAAGTAATAGTCCTAATATTATTTCAAAAGTTATAATTTTATGAATGAAAGTGATAGTCTTGACGAACAAAAGTGGTAGTTTTAATGGATGAAAATGATATTTTTTACTTTTATGTCTTGAAATAGATAATATATTTCCAAAAGTGATATTCTTCATCAACAAAAGTGATAGTCATTTGACTAATAAAAGTGATAGTTTTAATATTATTCCAAAAGTGATAGTTTTCATGAATGAAAATGATAGTATTGACGAATAAAACTAATAGTTTTAATGGATGAAAAAGACATTTTTTTACTTTTATGACTTAGAAGATAATATATTTCCAAAAGTGATATTTTTCATGAACGAAAATGATAGTCATTTGACGAATAAAAGTGTGATAGTTTTAATAAATAAAATGATACTAGTATTGATGAATAAAAGTGATAGTTTTAATATTATTCCAAAAGTAACGGGCAAGCAACGTGGCCATCTGAAGAAGATTGTCGTCGTCATTACGACAGCGAGAGCAACGCCGACTGGATCGGAAGCATCACGGAATTCGATTTTGAAGGAAACACCAAGTGACAATCCTAGAACACGCAAAGGAAAAGAGAAAATTGATGAAACAATACTCAGTGATTTCGAGCTAGCACAGAAGAATACAGACAAATCGAACACATTTGGAGCTCAAAAAAGGTTGGAGATAAACAAATGAACCAATATCGAGAATATTCCGACTGTACAACCTAGATTGGAAGAGATCTCGAGAAAGCAGTTGCAACCGGCTAAAACAAGTATGTAATTAGATTTTATAGAACCGACGTTGAAAAATGAAATTCCGGTGGCTTGCTTGGATAAGACTGATGTGGATCTAGAAACTGAGAAATTGAGGAATGCATTGATTTTATGTGATAGAAGATTCCCCCTCGATTTCTTATCTAAATAATTTCTTATTGAATCAATGTCAAATTAAGCAATAACCTGACATTTTCTTCCATGCTGAAGGGTATTATGTGATTTGATTCTTAAGTGAGGAAGATAAGAATGTTGTGCTTTTGTCTGGAACTCATACTATTGCAAGTAAACCTGTTATTATGAAGGAATGGATACCAGATTTTTTTCTTTGAAAAAGGATATTGAAAGTTATACCTCTTTGGGTCCAATTACCTAATTTGCCTCCAATTACCTAACTTGCCATTACCATGCTGGGGAATTGGATCCTTGAGCAAAATAGGAAGCCTCTTAGGTAATCCACTCTATGCAGATGACTGCACTACGACTCAAAGCAGAATCTCATTGGCTCGATTACTCATAGAGGTATATATAACAAGACCAATCAAACATTATGATTGAAGGACCAGATGGGGAAATGATGGAACACATTGGCATTTATATATATGATTGGATTCCACCATTTTGTCAAAAATGCCAATTAGTTGGGCATAATTGTGGTGATAAAATAAAGAAACCTCAACCAAAGCAATAACATCAGTGGAAGGCAAAAGGAGGGACAAAAGAGTAAGAAAAGCCTACTTCTCCAAAAAAGAATGCTAGAACTTAAGGGAATGAGGTGGAAACTAGGTGGTCTCAACTACGAAGAACTTATAATCAAATTGTAGTTGAAGATGCACCACTAGTGGACACTAACAACACTTACCAGGTGTTTGAAATGCAAGAGCAAGAAGGCAGAGAAATGGGTGGGGAACATATCCCCTAGGTGCAGAGATAAAATTACTTGTGTGGAACGTGAGGGGTTGTAACAAACCCCTCAAACAAAAGGAGATTAGAATCCTTTTGCAGATAAATAAAGTGATTGTGTAGCCTTGTTAGAAACAACCAAGCTAGCTCAAATAGAGTGTGTTCTTTAATTGATTGGACTATTACAAATGTCCACTGGTTATGTGAATATCAAGAAGCAGTGGTGGAGTTTCTTGAGAAAAGTATCTCAGATCATTGCCTACAAGTTATTTCACTTAACTCCAACTCAACTAGAAGGAACACTCTATTTTGGTTATTGAATGTGTTAGTTGAACATCCAGATTTCACATATTTAATTCTATAGGGATGAGCAGAAACTTGCATAGCAATCAGCTACTCAACATCTGGTATAAGCTAGGAAAACTAAAAGGGCCTCTGAAGAATTTGAATATACAGCATTTCAAAAGCATCAGCACAAGAATGATAGATGCCAGAAATGAGTTTAAAGAAATTCAGAAATCTCTGGTCCAAGATGAGGGAAATGATTTGCTTATCGCTAGAGAAAAGGAGGCATTGTGTTCATACGAAAAATGGAATCAAATAGAAGAGAAAGTGTGACATCAGAAGTCTAGGATTGACTGGATAAAACTGGGGGACTCTAGCACTAAGTTTTTTCATGCAACTATAAAAGCTAGACAAACTCTTAACACTATCAAGTTGCTTACTAGAGCTGATGGAACTAGATGTTCTAATCAAAGCCAGATAAAGGAAGAAGTAAGGAATTTCTATGTTGGACTTATGAGAAATGCAACAGATATTCTTCCAATGGCGGATAAGGACCCAAAGGAAACATTCTTGAACTATCACAACAACAGCAACTATGTGCTCCATTCACTAGCACTGTAATCAGGGCAGCCTTATTCAGCATGAATCCATAGAAGGCACCAGGTATGGACGGCTTCAATGCTTTCTTTTTTTCAAAAAAACTTGGTGAATTTTAGGAAAAGATTTAACTTCTGTTGTGCAAAACTTCTTTGAGACCGGCTTAATGCCAAGAGCAGTGAATACAACTCTTGTGACTTCATTGCCTAAAGTAGCAAGTCATGTCTCTATTAGAGAGTACAGACCAATTGCATGTTGGAGTGTCATCTATAAAGTGATTTCCAAGTTCTGACTAATAGGATGCATGGTGTGTTGAATTCTATATTTAGTGAACAACAGTCAGCCTTTATAAAAGGAAGACTGATCTCTGATAACATTCTAATTAGCCATGAGCTTATAAAGGGTTAAAGCAGAAAAGGGATTTCTCCAAGGTGCATGTTAAAAATTAATCTCCAGAAGGCTTATGATTCTGCAGAATGACCCTTTATATGGTTTTTATATACTGGAACTTGGATTTTCCAACAAGCTAATTGAGTGAGTAGTGACCTGCATTTCCTCAGTTTCCTACAGCATCAACATAAATGGGGAACTCACAGATCATTTCCAAGCCAAGAAAAAACTAAGACAAGAAATCTCATCTCCCCTTACTTGTTTGTACTGTGCATGGAGTATCTCAATCGATGCATGTTGGAGTTGAAGAGTGATTCTCAATTTTACTTTCACCCAAGATGCAAGAGATATGGAATTATCCATCTATGCTTTGTTGATGACCTCTTGCTATTTACTAGAGGGCATATTGAATCTGTCAAGAGATTAATGAGAGCTTTCAATAAGTTTTCCTCAACTTTTGGACTCCAAGCAAACAAAAAGTTATCTTTATTTTGGAGGTGTCCATGAGAGAATTCAACAAGAAATATTGAGAGAAATGGGAATGACAAGAGGTGAAATCCCATTCAGATATCTAGGGGTGCCACTTTCACCAAGGAAGTTATCAATAGGCCAATACCAATCTCTAATTGATAAGATTTTGGCTAGAATAAATTGTTGGTCATCTAAACTCTTGTCTTATGCTGGAAGACTTCAACTTATAAAATTTGTTCTATTTGGCATCGAAACATATTGGAGTTAAATATTCTTGATATAGAATGTGATAAGGTGTGATGTCTATGTGAAAGAGAAAATGAAAGTTTGACTCATCTATTCTTCCAATGCTCATTTTCATCACAAGTATGGAAGAATGTAGCTGGATGGTGTAGAATACATAGATCAGTTACTGATTGGGACAAGGAGAAGAGAATCATGGCGCAACATTGTGGATCCAAAACTAGAAAACAACTTGTAATGTGGAGAAGGTGGTGAAAGAATGCCAACTCCATATTGCAATGAAAGGTGCTAGAGATGTCAAAATTACTCGTTATTTGGAAAATTAGCTTTGTATAGATGGCATGCTTGTAGTGTTTGTACTCTTCCCTTGGATCACTTTTGGTAATAAAAATTATTTATTTTACCAAAAAAAGGTGATAGTTTTAAAATGGATGAAAATGACATTTTTTTACTTTTTATCTCTTGAAATAGGTAATATATTTCCAAAAGTAATAGTTTTCACGAATAAAAGTGATAGTCTTGACGAAAAAAAAACTAATAGTCTTAATGGTTAAAAGTGAAACTTAATTTTATTTTATTTTTCCTTTTACAAAATAGATAACATATACTACAATAATAATTCAAAAGTGATAGTCTTCATGAATAAAAGAGATAGTCCTTACGAATATAAGTGAATGAAACTGATAGTGTTCACGAATAAAATTGATTGGCTTAATGGATCAATATTTTCATTTTTTAATTATTTCAAAAGTGATAGTCTTAACGAATAAAAGTGTAGTCTTAATGGATGAAAGCGACACTTTTTCTATCTATATTTTAATTCATTTTAACAAAAAAGGTAAGATGGTACAATATTATTTCAAAAGTAACAGTCTTCACGAATAAAAATGATAGTATTATTGAATGAAACCGACATTTAGTTCCCTTTCTATTTTTGATTTTTTTAAGAAATAGATAACATATTCAATGTTATTTCAACAGTGATAGTTTTGACGAATGAAAGTGACAGTTTTGATAAATAAACATGATAGTCTTGATAGATGAAAGTGTTTTTTGTATTTCATTTACGAAATAGATAACATATACAATACTATTTTAAAAGTGATAGTCTTAAGTAATAAAAGTGATAGTTTTGATGAAAAAAGTGATAATATCAATGGATGAAAAAAAATTTAAAAATGAAATTCAAAAAAGTCAATTGTTGACTGTCGACCGGTCAAACATTGATTTGGCTGGATCCGGGTCGGGCGGGTCGTTAATCCATCTCCACTGTAGAGGCGTCTCCACAGGAGTGTCCCTAAGACATTTGATGCTCAACTCATATCATATTCTTGGATTGTGAATAGTAACCTCAATCTAAAAGATATTTTCGAATTCAAATTGCAATCACAAAATAATCAATCCATAGAATGAATCGTGCCATTTCATGTGCCTCATATATCATTGTGAGTTTTTTTTGGAAGGTTTTATCATTGTGAGTTGTGACGCTAGAATACAATCTTCTTCTGGTACCATCAAATTAAAGCATAATTTTGGAAGGTTGTGATTGAGAAACTTCGGAAAAAAATTAGCAGGATGAGAAAAGAGAACTCTTTCCTTGGAGGACGAATTGTTTTTCTGAACTCGGTCTTGTCAGCTTTACCATTTTACTACCTTTTCTTTTTCAAAGCCCTTTCGTGTGTTATTAAAATCTTGACCAAATTGCAACGAGACTTTTTTTTGGGAGGGGGGAGGAAAATAGCAATAAGATTTCTTGGGTTAGTTGGGATAAAGTGTGTAGAAGTAAGTCAGATGGAGGCCTTGGGATTAGAGATTTAAAATCTTTCAATTTAGCTCTCCTTTGTAAATGGTTTTAAAGATGGGTTAACAATAAAAATGTTCTTTGGCTGAGAGTTCTTAGATCTAGATATGGGGCCCTTGTCTATCAGTTCTAGGGGTCTGTCTAATGTGTGAGTATGGACTTTATTTGATGGAGGGATTTGAAGGTCTCTTAAACGGGGTCGAGGGAAAAAAAATTTGCGGAAACATCTCATTCTCATTAGGCAATGGGCTGTCTATTTTCTTCTGGGATGATCCTTGGGTTGAGGGAAAAATTCCTTTAAAACTTATGTTCAAAAATCTGTATCGTTTATCATCCCAAAAAAAAATTAAACTTGGGGAGATGAGTGGTTTTAGTGAAGGGAGTTAGGTCTCGAAGTTTAACTGGAATAGAACTTTTAATTCTTTTGAATTTATTGAATTTCTGAATATTTGGTTTTTATTATGCATGATCTTGCTCAATCTCTCAAAGGCAGACTCTATCTCTTGGAATGGCTCAGCTGCTGGAATTTTCTCAACCAAACAAATGTATTTCCTTCAGCACAAAACTCCCTTGATGGAAGAAAACATCTCGATTGCTTTCAAAACCCAAATTGTAAGTCACATTTTGTTTGGAAAACCTTCCAAGACAAAATCCCTACGAGAGGTAATCTTTTAAAGAGAGGAATTGTGCTCGAGAATAATAATTCAAGCTACCCCTTTTACTCATCTCAAGTGGAAACTTCCGACCATCTTTTGTTGTGTAGCTCCACTTTTGGTTTGATTTGGAATAATATTTGCAGCTGGTTGAACTACTCTCCACTCTCGTCTATACCAATTCTGGACCATTTTCTTGAGTTCGTTGGCTTGGGCAAGAACAATATTGAAAAGTTGATTCTCAACATCATTTGGCAATGTGTCTGTTGGAAGATATGGAAAATCAGAAATGAGAATTTTTTCAAGGATGGATCTATCGACATTGCTAAAATGGTGGATTCTATTATCATATGCACGTGGAGATGGATAAAAGCAACATTCACTAGTAACTTTTGTTATCCGTCTCAAGAGTGGTTTTTAGATCTTACTAATTGTTTTCCTTCCAAAACAAAACTAAAACATAATTTCTCTCACAAATTTTATCCTTTTTTCGCTTAGAAAAAAATTAATGTGCTTTAATTGTAATATTTATATTAGCTAAGTTGATAGAAAATTCTCTATTTGTACATACACCACTAAAATAAATATTTTGTTTCTAAGAGATTTGACATTTAATATAGATGTGGTACACATGCATATCCAATTTTAGGAGACAAATTAATTATGAAGCCTGGCCCAAAACTAAAAACCAATTTGGGCCACATGCACACAGTCTTTCTCATTTCTGGCGGTGAATTAATTGCTAATCGGCAAGACTTTTCCCAGATTTATCTTGAGAATAATTAAGCACTGTGTATTTGAGACTGACTATCAGTAATTCAAGAGAAGTTATGGGAAATAGCAAATAACAACTAGAGATTGTAGTGTAGTGGTATTCTACTACTCGTTAATTATTTAAGGATGTGAAATGGAAGTTCAAATCCACATTTCTTTCCTCAAAAAAAAAAAAAAAAAAAATGTTGGACGTATTACATAATATACAATATTTAACCAAAAATTATTCTCATGTGAAACTACAGAGCTTTAATTTGTCACTGAAAATATTAGGAATGTGTTGCGAAAATGAAAAATGGTGTTAAACTTGCAGTGTTTTGAATAATGTAAAAATTTCAAATTAGAATAAATATTATTGTGTTATTTCCAGTATCCCCATATTTCCAATTTATACCGCATATTATTGTGTGAGGACATCTTTTATTATCGGCCCTTCTGAATGTAGTCAAAGTCTTGCAAGTGGTTTTGATTTTTGAATTCCATCTTTTAATTAGTTTTCTAAGTGAAGGCTTGAAGATTTGCAAAAAGTTTAGTAGAATTAGATAAGACTATTCAATTCGTGCATGCCTGAAGAAGAGTCGAGTATTATCATTTATGTAGAATTTTCTAATTCAAATTTTTTTAATATCATTTAGCAGTCTAGCTATTTATCAATAACTATTTTGCTTTGTTTATTGATGTATTGATGATATAACTTTTAGATCAACTAATATAATTAACCATGTCCTATTGTATTTTTTTGCTGTTGCAATAAATATACTAAATCTGGACATTTGATCTTTTTTAATCAATGACAGATTTAACGATGCATTAAGTTATTATAATTTATGCATTATAATATTAATGTATTAAACTATTGCAGTTTATGCATTATATTTATGCAATAAAAACATTTCCGATATGATAAAAAAAACTTTAAAATATATCATTCTCACGTTTTCATATAAAATTTATTATATATATATATATATATATATATATATATATATATATATATATATATAAAAGAAAAGGAAAATTATACAGGTTTATTCAGAAACACCGTTTAAAACTTTCAAAGTAACCCAAACTAGACCCTATATCCTAGATAATTAGATGTATCTACTATTGACATTTGGCGGCTTTGTAATAGATCCATCTTTTTCTTCAAAGATTAAAAGTCATTCCAATCTAGAGTTTTCGGAAAGGCTGAAAGCTACACGATTTTGGAATAAACTCAATTTAAGAGGCGTGTTGCTTTGTTATTCAGCAATTATGTATTGTGACAATTAATCTAGGGCTACCTATTGAAACGTCTTCCGACCAAATGTGAATGCTGCAGAATTCTCTATTCTTATTATAGCATTACATATTCAGGTTATTTAGGTTATTTAGATATATACAGTACTAGTGTATTATATCACTAATACTCTCTCCGTCCCACTCAACAAGTCTCATTTGAATTCGGCACAGGGATTAAGAAAAAGAGTGTTAGATGATAAAAAGTATAATTAAGATAGTATTTTATTGATGTTAAAGTGTGTTGAGTGGAGAAACACTGTTTGACTGTGACATAAAGTGAATTTTAGTGTATTAATCTTTGCCAAAAAAGGAAATGAGACTTATTGAGTGAGACACCCAAAATGACAAAATGAAACTTATTGAATGGGAAAGAGAGTACATATTAATTAAATTCTTGTTTTTTTCTTACTGTTTTCTAGACGAGAGTAATCCACATTTTCAATTTAAAAAGCGCTTTACCTCATGTTATTTAGACATGGCTTGTCTTAGTTATTGATGTAATGTTATACATGTATGCCTAATGATGCGATCACATAATTTATTTTGCTAATATTAATACAAGTCAAAAATGACAGCATAATCAATCGAAATGGATACGAATAGGTCTCGCTGGAATATCATGTGTTTCGCTTTTTTAAGCATGTATGTACTAGAAATGTCTAGATCTATAATCAAGTAACCCTTAATTAGTAAAACCTCAATCATACATAACATATGATACAATCTATGAATAATAATGTATATTGCATTAATCTTTTGTCCGCAGAATTGGAAAATTAGATGATTCGGTGATTATTGAAACCTATATCTCTTTTTCTTTAGCCATGAGATTTCATCATTTATCCTATTGTATATATTAAGAGTATTGATATTTGGACAACAATTATCTGGATAACGGTACCATATTCGTAATTAAATACTCTTTCAATTTTTTTCAATAATTAATATAATTAGTGTTTTGTCTATAACACCATTTTTCACTTAATTGTATGCTAATTTTTAATATTAATTAAAATAAATTAATATCATGCATAATTTTTTGAAAATTCGAAATATTAATTAAATTTAAAAATTAACATATAATTAGGTGGGAAAGGGTATTATAGACAAAACAGTCTTTATATTAATTATTAAAAAAATGAAACTATTTAATTAAGAATTACACCGTCGTTGTCCGGACAACTGTTGTCCAAATTAGGGATGGCAACGGGTCGGGTTTTCGTGGGTATCCGCACTTCCCAAACCCTGATGAGACGGGTTTGAGAAATATTAAATGGTTTTAGGACGGGTTTGGGTCGAAATATGCAAACCCGTCACTAGTTTGGGTCGGGTTTGGGCAATTACCTCCGAGTATCCGCTACCCAAACCCATTTATATATAAGATAAAAGATATTATTATATGTATAATTTATTATATAATTATAAATATTAGTAGATTTAGAATTTTATCTGATTTTCTTAACCCACACACACATCCGTAAGAGTCAAGTCTTTAATGTTTCTCCTCTACTTTTGTAAATCTACTTTCGAAATATGACGACACAACGATAATGTAACATCAATAATTCATACTTCTAGTTATGTTTTAAGATTTTATAAGTTCGTAGTACTTTGCTTTGAGATTAATTTTAGTGAAATTTTCTGTTGATGGTTATGTTTTAATCATATTTCTAATATTTTGTTATTTGATGTTTACTTTTTAGTATTCGAGTTTTTAGTGGGTAATAAACGGGTATTACCCAACGGGTTTGGGTCGGGTATGGGTTTTCAAATTATTTTTTAATCGGGTTTGGGACGGATTTGGATATTGAAAATTTTCATGAGTTTGAGTTTGAGAAATGCTTAATGAATAGGTACCCGACCCATTACCATCCCTATTCCAAATGTCTTTATTCTTTAATAATTCATCAAGTACGGAGGGAAAGGTCCTTAATTAAAAACTAAAATGTAGTGGTTAAAATTCTTTTACCATTCCCAGCAATCTTTTCCTTAAAAAAAAAAAAAAAAAAAAAAAAAAAAAAAAAAAAAAGAAGAAGAAGAACATGAAGATCGGAATTGAAATTGTCTCATCTGAACGGGATCACGTAAAAAGGTTGTCACATTTTAGACCAAACATTAAACCAACCAAACTTTCATGTGGACGGAGATAATTTAGGAAACTGATATTAATTTTCACTCTATTATTTGTGGTGTGTGTTTGTCACGCACTATCGGAATGTTTGGTTCCATTTATTTTTTTTTAAATATTTTTATATGTTAGGTATTTGACTGTTACAGTCATTACAAGAACCACGGATAGTTCCAAAACTCAAGATCGTCGAATTAATGAAACTGCAAGACAATACATTATAAAATGATAGCGCTGATATTAGAAAAGTGAACTAAAAATGATAACACTGATGAAACAAAAATGGATTAGTGCCGGATCATACTGGTCCAGTTTGATGCAGTTTGAGCCTTTCGACATCATAATTGAATCAAATTCTAAAATATGTTCCCTTCGTTCAAAAAAATTTGGTTAAATTTTCATTTTGACTCATCTACGAAAATTATAATTTTTATATATTAGAAAATAATTTTCTACATTATTTACTTTTTTAATTTTATTCATTTTCATATTTATCTACCTTATTACTTCATTCAAAATATTTACCTACTTTTCAATTTAAAAGGGTGAAGGGTATAATAGTCCACCCCACACATTCACCTATTTTTTCTTAAAACTCGCACAGTAATTTCAAACTATTATAATTATCATAGACGAAAGGAGTACAGGAAAGCAAAATTGTAAAATTGAACTTGAATTTTTCATAAACCAAATCAAGTTATATTAATATTAAAATCAAACCAAAATTTAAACTATATTACAAAACGAGTTGCCGGTTAATGAATATGATACGATAGTATCTGAAGCCAAAAGATTTCATGTTTAAATTTATCATGGCGTGTCTTTTGAATTTAATGCTATAAATATAGTTAAAGTCCTCTAATAGCTTTATCCCATGGAATTGCATATTTTTAAAGAAGTACTAATTTGTTAACTGATGTACGACATTGAACGGTTAATGGTCCAAAAATATTATACAGTAAATATTTTGTCAAAGGCTCTCATCTATTTTGGTCCAGGAAAAATATGTAATCTGCTATTTTTGGTGGTTTATTCTTATTTTAATGTTCACATCTGTGTTACACTTTATCGTATTGATTCATTGATTGAAGGAGAAGATCTCAAAATCTACACCACGATTTTCGCGAAATTAATTTAAATCTCGCGAGCTCGAAGGTTCGGGTAGCAGAACACGTGCTTAAGCACATGAATATATCCGCCAAAATTCTGTTTTGAACTTGTGGCCACAAAAATTTTACGAATTATTGGTTTTTATATAAGAAAAAAATAAAAATAGGTCCATTTACATATGTGGTGGAGAACGTTGTAGTATTATTATTTTCTCTTTCTGCTTTGCAGTTTCAACTAATATTATTATTATTATTATTATTATTATTATTATGTACAGGCTGTATGTATCGCTCTCTGTCACGGACTAAAATAGACGTGGCGGCAATTTAAAATCTGTGGGGCGGCGAGTGGCAGTGACGTGGCGAAAAAGTGCAAAAAGGTCAGTCGCCACCACCTGAAGGGCCCACAGATTTTAATGGAGTTAATTTAGAGGGAGAGACATGTCATATCTTCTTCATCCTCATCTATGAATATGATGATCTCTACCAGTTACCATTACCACCCACCACTCTTCTTTCTCATCCACAATTATTTGTCTCTTCCCCTCTCTTCCCCTCCCCCCTATTTTGGCTTTTCCTTACAAATATCGTCGGCCAAAAATAATGGTATATTTCAGGCTAGCGAGAGAGAGTCGTTTCGATTTATTATTTGTTGGATCTGGATAATGTAATCGGGTAGGGACGTAGGGTAGTCGGACGTCAATGCTTCTTAGAGCTACGAATTTAAAATAAACTTCAATTAATATAATCATACAATCTTTCAATAAATAAATTATAAATATAATGATACATGTACAGTACAATCTATGCTATAAAGGAACATTATGACTGTAAAAAAATTATGACAAAGTGGGAAATTATTCATAAATAGAAGTCTAAGAAATTTTTTTTTTTTTTTTTTTTATAATTTTAATATGCATGAACAATACATAAATATTATAATTATTAGGTACATGTATTGCATAACGTACGTGGAAATAACGTGTAAATTGATTTATTTCACCTTCAATATGTAGAGTCAATCACTTAAAAGTAGATACGTACGTAAGTTTAATTTAAGGTTGCATACAAATTTCAAAAGTTTCATGTGAAGAAGGTATAAGTTTGCTTAACACATTGGAAATGTTTTGGATTCAAGAAGAAGATGATCATATAAACGAGCTATAGAAGACAAGCAACTTAAAAGATGTGGTTACAACAAAAAAGATGATGTCATTGTCACAAGCAACCTTAGACAAATATTTTAAATCAATCTAAATCTACTATATATATATATATATATAATGTTATTTATTTTTAAATAAAAGTGTATTTCTTTAAGATGGGACCTTAAAAAAAAAACTCCATCCCTCCCATATAACAACGGATATTTATTTTCGGATCCCACATAAGTTGGTCGGTTTCCTTTTTGAGCCAAACAACTTTTCTTTATTACATTATTACACTATCAAACTCCCATATAAAAAATAAAACAACTCTATTACACTATTACAATAATAAAATATTTAATAAAAACTCCATCAAATACATTTTTAAATTTAATTCTGTTTTTCTTAATACTCGTATCGAAAAGAAAATGACCATTATAAATAGAATGGAGGAAGTATGAATTATGACAAATATGGAACTTATGTTATATATATATATATATATATATATATTTTTTTTTTGGAAAGCGAAAAAATACGTGATAAATGGATAAGCGCCAGTGGTATATTATTTCTCATCTTTTCATTTTAAATCTCCAAATATATATATATATATATATATATATATATATATATGTATATATATATAGGAGAGAGATCATATGAAAATAAATATTATCCTAAAAAATGAGAATAGATCTCTACCATAGATATATGGGTGATGGAGGGTCAAGATTTAGCCTAGTTAAAGCGGGTCAAATTCGGGTCAACCCGTTGACTTTCTTTTTCGTTTTTTTTTTTAACTGTCACCCAAGATGCACAACTTCCCATATTCGGATGCATCATTCTATATAACTAGATGCACCACTAAGCGCATTTAGATGCACAAAATTTTCAGTTTTTCTTTTCATTTTTTTTTTCTAATAAACAGTCAGCCAAGATGCACCACTTCACAAATTCGGATGCACCACTCTACATAATGAGATGCATCACTATGTGCATTGAGATGCACCGAATTTTTCAATTTTTTTTTTTAAGTTTTCAGATTTATTTTCCCCCGTTTTTTTGTTTGCCTCTTCGTTTTTTTGTTTGTCGCTTCTTCTTTGGTCAAGATTCGAGCGAGGGGAGCCGAAGGCCTCGAAGCGAGTCGAAAAAGTCCAAATTATTGCCTGACGATTATCCTTATATTAGTAATCGGAGCAAAGGCGGAGCCCGGAAAAAACATTTGTAAAAGAAAAAAACTAAAAAAAAAATCTGGAAAAAAAAATGAAAAAAGAAAACTGAAAAAAAATCGGATGCACCACAATGTGTAACCAGATGCACCATACAGTATAACTAGATGCACCACATAGTATAACTAGATGCACAACATTCTACGAAAATATAAAAAAAAGAAAATAAAACTAGTTCATCTTAATGCACTTAGCGGTGCATCTCATTATATAGTGTGGTGCATATAAATACATGATGTAGTACATATGACCTGACAAAAAAAAAAAAAAAAACCTTAAGATCTTGTGCATCTCAATGCACTTAGTGGTGCATCCAAATATGTGAAGTGGTGCATCCGAATATGTGAAGTGGTGCATGTAAGCTGAACGTAAAAAAAAAAAGTCAACGGGTTGACCCAGGTTTGATCCGGTTTGACCCGCTTTGACCAGGTCAAATCTTGACCCTCCATGTAGATATAATCAATGGTAAAGATTAATTTATAATTCTCACTTTAAGATCTCTTTGTATGGGGAATCACTCCCTATATATATATATATATTGAATTGTTTGTATTCCATTCTCTCCTACAACTATCTATCTATCTATCTATCTATTATATAAATGAAAACGACTTTCAAATAATCCTATATGGCACCCCTCAAATTTCTTCATTCTCATTTATCTAAATTCTTAAATTTTTGAATTTAAAATCAATAGTTATCATATTTTATTATATTAAACATATATATGGTATAGATTAACAAAATCAAATCTTTATTTCTCCATTCTATGTTTCTAAATTCCCTAATTTTTTGAACTAATAATATGTTTCCTTAATATAAATATGCAACATTCAATATTTAATTTATTGGGTTTTGTCATTTTCATATTAGTGTGGATGGCATGCATGCATATGATATCTGTTTTTATTCTTTACTTAAAAAATTTATGAATATTTAAAATTAATATATGTTTTCCTCATCCTTTCCAACATGCATCAATTTAATTTGACCTATTTATTGATTGGCCGAAAAAATAATTTAATAAATTTAATTAATTTATCTATATATTATATAAATGAAAATGACTCTTCATAAAAAATCCTATATGACACCCCTCATATTACTCCATTCATATTTATCTAAATTCTCAAATTTTCTAAATCTAAAATCTTTATTTATCATATTTATATTCTATATTATCTACAACATGGAAACAAAATTTTAACAAGATCAAATATTAAAAATCAACAAGACAAAATCTTCAAATTAATTCTTAGATATTTTAATAAATGTTATGAGCCGAATGGACAATATTAAAAATATTTGTATCCATAGTTAGCTTATATATTTCAATTCAAATTTCTAAGCATGATGGTATTTGATGCCTTGAAGAATTTTACCGTATTTCAAGGTATCACAACTCACAAGACACGAAAATTTCATATTATTATTATTATTATTATTATGCCAAATAAAAATAGATTTGAATTTGTTACCTCTCAACGTTCTAATAAAGTTGCACATGCTCTAGCTCACTCGTGTCCGAGTGTTTCGATTGTTTTCCCATCTTGTGGTAATTTATGATGCATTTGATCAATTGTTTTATACATTTACTTCCACTTAAATGAAGATGTATGTATTTTGAGAATATATATGGTGAGAATGAATTTTATATGAGAACATGAGAATGACACATTTTAATGCATTTTTATTATATTGGTAATGCATATACTGCAGAAACCTAATACATAAAAATTGTAATGCATAAATTACTACAACAAAATGCATCATTAAATCTGACCCATTGATCAATGAAAATCAAGGATCTAGATTTATACTCATTTCTCACATAAGAATAAAAAAAGTAGATTTCAAATAATTTTTTAGGCTAATTTATTAGTTGCCAGAATAATAATTTTATTTTATTATAAAATTTTAATTTGGATTCCCAAACAATTTTATTTTACCAATAGTTGACCGAACAAATAATTTTATTGGAGTGATCTTTGTTTTCTTTGTTTATTTGTTTTCTTGTATTTCATGTTTTATTGTTTATTTGTTTTCTTGTAGTTTCTTAGAGTGATGTTCGAGATCGCCTCTGTGTGGTTCACCCTAAGTAGCTAACCGAATCGGAACTGACTGAAAGGACTGCAAAGAGGATCTAATTGTTTAGAGCCAGAACACTAGATGGAGAATAGGTTGCAAGAAAATAGGTTCTTCTCTCTTTGAATAGTCTCATCCATGGCGAATGGTATCGTATATAAGAGAAGGGCCGCTTTTAGGAAGGATCTATCTATCTAACTATAAATATCATAAGAGAAGAATCTTACGCCCAAAAATCCCCTTTCTTTTAACTAACGACTTCTCTTAACAAGTCTCTCCTCGTTTTTATTACCCTACATCATGGTCGACGGGCTAGTTCCGACCTGGAACCGTGGTGGGTACATGGGTCGATTGTAGAACCCATGGTCGACGGGCCGATTCCGACCTGGAAATCAGCAAGGGTAGATAGGCCGATTCCAAAACCGTGAGGATAGACACTTTCTAGCAGATTTAGCGTCACCTTCAGTTTTAAAGACACTTTTTATATGAAATCGACGTAGTACAATCTATTTGAGAACATAAGATATTTTTATTCAACATCGATTTTAAGAAGAAAAAGACCTTTAAAATAATCTGTAAAAATAAAGGAAATAAATAAAAACAATATCTAACTCATACTATTACATATTACATTTAATAATTTATTCGTTCAATCAAACAAAATTTTCCGTCGATTTTCGACGGCTATACACTAATTAACTTTTTTTACACCAAAATATTCCATTTCTTGATTTTATGTCAAGACAAGAAGTATTACGCGCGTGTGATAATCTTGGATTGAATTTATGATGTACAAGTGAAATGTCTTTTTAAAAAATAATGGTATGGTAATAATGCGAGAAAATTACATGATCTTGTCTTTAAAATTTAATTTATAATTAAAAAAAAAGCGAAGTGTCTTAAGAAAATATAAAATGATATACATATGTTATAAAGACAAGACTAAGAGCACCTTCAGCAGTTTGCAGCAGAAATAACACTAAAATGCAGCAAAATTAGCAAATCATTTTTAACAATATGCTCTATGTTTTACGAAGAAAACATAGAGTATTCTAAAATCTTTTAATTTATTTTGTTTAATCTTAAAAATATAAATAATGTATTTCAATTAATGAATAATAACATGAAGTGTAAAGTGAGTAGTGTGAAATAATAGTTTGATTTTAAAATATTTTGTTTTTTAATTGTATTTTATGTAATTCTATTTGCCAAATTCTATTTGCCAAGCAAGTTTATATAAATTTATTGTTTGTGTAAAGTGTGATTCGACATTTAAGTATTTCATATACTTAAAATATCTTATTTTTATCTAACATTATTATTAAAAGTATTAAAAATTAAAGTGAATAGTGATGGATCAGTGTACAGTGTTGCTGCAAATTAACTTATTGCAAACAATGTCCAAAACTCTCAAATGCACCAGCATTTGCGGTAGGGCTGAAGCAAGTTATTTGCTGTGTTATGGAGTTGCACTTCATTTTGCAATTGTGTTGGAGATCTCTAAGAAAATAAGTGAGTGGACAATATGTGTTAATTAATACATCCAAGATATTTTATTCATATCCGTAAATAAATTCAGCCTTAATCCCTACCTAAACTACTGCTTGTAATTAAAGCTATTAGGCTATCTGCAACGCTCATCGAGCGGGGGTGCTCGAGACCACATCGAGCAGGGGGTGGCTCGAGCACCCCGCGTGGCAGACGGCGAGAGCTCGAGGCATGCCCGAGCGCTCGAGACGAGCTCGAGTCCGGCGCGTGCTCGTCACGCGCGAGGGCGGAGGGAAAAAAAAAATAAAAATTTACGGCCCGTGCATTGCACGCGCCTAAAGTATATATTCGAAAAAATTTGCCCGTTGCGGCAACGGCTATGCCGTGATTAAATTTTTTTTATTTTTTTTATTTTCTTCACCTATAAATACCACCACACCTCCTCATATATCTCACACCATTTTATCATCATCTTTCTCTCTCAAATTCAACCTAAAAAAATGTCTTCATCGGAGGAACTTATTTTTTCCGATTCGTCGGAGGAATATGTCGAGGGCGGCACCGACGACGAGGTGCTGGAGATGATGGCGGACGTGGATCGCTACATGCGTGCACACCAAGCGGAGCAAAAAAAGAAGAAGAAGAAGAGGGCGCGAGACTTCGTCGACCGCGACCGAGAAGCGGCGTGTGCGATCCTCCACGCCGACTACTTCGCCGACCACCCCACCTACGGCGAGTAGTTTTTCCGACGCCGTTTCCGGATGCACAAGCATCTGTTCTTGCGCATCTGCAGGACGTTGGAGGAAAATGTCCACTTCTTCACGCATCGACAAGATGCACTCGGGCGATGCACTCGGGCGATGGGGGCTAACGGCGGTGCAAAAATGCACGATGGCGGTGCGACAACTGGCGACTGGTGGTGCTGCCGACTCGTTTGACGAGTATCTGAAGATCGGAGATAGCACGGGCCGGCTTTGCCTCAAAAAATTTTGCCGGGCAATCATCGACCTCTTCGGCGAGCGGTACTTGAGGAAGCCCAACGCTGCCGACACTGCGCGTCTGCTCCAAATGCACGAGTTGCGGCATGGGTTTCCAGGGATGCTCGGGAGCCTGGATTGCATGCACTGGGAATGGAGGAACTGCCCAAAAGGGTGGGCGGGTGTCCACACTCGCGGCGATCACGGCGTGCCTACCTTAATCTTGGAGGCGGTGGCGTCGCAGGATTTGTGGATCTGGCATGCCTTTTTTGGGGTTGCCGGCTCCAACAACGACCTCAACGTCCTCAACCAGTCGCCCTTGTTCACCGACGTGCTTGAGGATAGAGCTCCACCGTGCACCTTCACCGTCAACGGACACCGCTACGACAAGGGGTACTACTTGACCGACGGAATCTACCCTTGTTGGCCTACCTTGATCAAATCGCCGAGGCTTGAAACCGACCTAAAGACAGCGAGGTTCAAGAAGATGTAGGAGTCTGCTAGAAAGGACATAGAGCGAGCCTTTGGAGTGCTCCAAGCCCGATGGGGAATAATCCGCGCTCCGGGTCGGTGCTGGTACAAGAAGCATCTCCGAGACATCATGTTCGCGTGCATTATTTTGCACAACATGATCATCGAAGACGAGCGGGAAGATGTGGAGAATTGGAGAGAGGACTCCGACTCTCCGTCCAGTAGCGGGGTACACTTGCGGACAACTCCGATCTGCTTTCGGCAATTTATGCAACGGAATGCCGACTTGAGAGATCAAAAAAAGCACCATCGGCTTACCAATGATCTCACCGAGCACCTCTACCAAAAATTTGGTCCTCTTCGGGAGTAGTCTAGCATTTTTAATTAATGTAATGTTTTTTATTTTAATTATTGTAATATGTTAGTTTTATGTTTAATGTTATTTTTATTAATGAAATTTTATGAATTAATTTAATAAATGAAAATGGGGAATTTTTTAATATTAAAGATAGAGCACCCTTAGAGCACCTTTGCGTTGCAGGGATAGAGTGCTCTAAGGGTGCTCGAGTGCTAGAGCACTCCTTAGAGCACCCTAGGGTGCTCTAAGGGATGTGGATAGCCTTACAGGGTGTTTAGACTAGGATCAAATTAAAATATGGGCGTTTAGACTAGGATTCCAAACCTAACTCGATTTCCAAATGAAGGAAATGAAAGTGTAGAAGAGTTCAATCCAATGCAAAAGTGAGCACATGCATGTTGCATTTAAATCTGAATTGATGCGTCGATCAATCAAGACTTAACCTAATATGGGTTTTTAGCTTAGCCATGTAAAAATAGATCTCTATTTTCAGTTACTCGGTTTTGATAATAGCAAACTTTGTCCCTAAACGGAACATTGCAAAAAAGCAAGAGTTGTCAACATAAGTTACATCACATCATATTTTGGTTAACATGTTATTTCTTCAATTCTAATTTATATAGACTCTCCATCCGCAAAACAATTTCATACTTTACTTTTTGGGCAGTTCATGAAATAACCTCTCTCTATTTTTGAGCAACAGATTACCCTGTTACCAGTTATCCTTACTTTATAAACTTATTTACCTAAATATCATGCATTTTTTCACTCACAATACTACACTATAGTAATTATATACTCCCTCATATTGTCATCATTTCCATATTTAGATGTCTTACTCATTGTCATCTTTCAAATAAGGAAAGTTTTAACCCTTTTAAAATTCGTCAAAAGTGATGGAACCAACCAACACTCTACCGTTTTACCCTTATTCTTAATCATCGTGCTAAACAGTAACATGAAAATAACAATAAGTTTTTTTCTCCACTCACAACACACTCGCGCACCATTTTATTAAACCTCGTGATACTCCCTCCAAAAAAGTTACTATTTCATGGAATGAGGGAGTAATTATTTAGGAATTGGTTCCCATACAAAATATGTTTCCTCTAAAAAATTAATAATAATGCATTTTATGTATTATTACAATGCACCGTCATAATAAAGCGTTTTTGGTTTACTACAATTGTTATGTCCGGGGTCGAAGTAGGGAGTGATCACCGGTGCACAAGGCACGGATAAGGAGTGGCTCCGATTAGACTTCCAAGCAAAGAGGGATAGGAATGAACCGAAAAACACTCGTACGAGAGAGATTCTAAGAATATGTTGGAATATGACGACATATTAGAGGAGAGCTTAAAGAAATTGATAGGTGCTACTCATACCATCAAGATGCATCTTTTTTTCTGGTGCCTATCCTGAAAGAACTTTGAGGTTAAGCGTGCTTAACCTGAACTTGTGATGGTTTGTGGGATCAGCCGTCAATCCGGAAGCTAGGCTGTTACAAGTGGTATCAGAGCCGAACCTCTCCCATGTAAGGTCTGGTTTGGGGACAAATCAAGTAGAAACTGGTGGGCCTGTGATGCAATAAGAGAAAACTCATCAATATCAAAGAAATCTACACAGTGACAAGCTATGATCACGTCACCTATCTATCTTAATTCAGATTTCAATTCCCACTGTTTATTTAATAAGGAAAATATCACACTCAGGCTCGCATATCAACCAACTACACAAATAAGCATAACTTTACTTAGTGCTATTTTATACGAATATATAAATATATAAATGTATTAAAAAGATAATATAACACCTAATAAATATTCTAACTTCAATATACACGTATTCCTTAGCCATTAGAAATTAGGGAACTCAACATATTAATACAAATTAGTACACGCAATTAACACCCACATTAAGTCTCGGATAAATTCAACCATACAGTAAAGAATTGTCAAGTTTTATTATTGAATAAAATATATTCGCATACAACTTGAAAGGTAACAATTAAACAAAAAAAAAAAAAAAAGAAAGCCAATAGGATAAGGATTGTTAGAAGTGCCCAAGTCTTGAATCTAAGTTGGTACATGTTATGTTAGTGTTCAATTTATTAGACTATGGCAAGAAAGGTGTTAGCAGACGTTAATAAGAGGAACAAGAATCAGAACAACCTGACTAGTCTTGCGAACTTGAGCACTAGCTTTGGGCGGGGTAATTCCCCAACAAGTTAACTCTCAGCAGCAAGAAAAATGGGAATGGAGTGGTCGCGGAATTCCGAGGTATCCATCACCCATTCTAAAGGATAACAAAGGACTGTTAAGCTGTCTACAACCCTTGGAAAATGGGTGAACTGAAGGATAATAAAGGACTATAAGGCTGTCTACAATTTTTGGAGACCATTAGTGGTCTTCAAGGAGTCTCCAATACTCCATTTCTCACTAGAGACAGCTACCCCTACAATCCAACTGCCTATAAACTGTCTCTAACTTTAATATTAAATAATTCGATTTTTCCATTAAATAAATACATATTGGAAAATAACATTCATTAAAAATTAAAATACACTAATTCGAATTTTTCATTAATATTTGAAAATTAGAAAATTACATGCATTCACAATTAAAAAAATACTAATTACTAAAAAATTAAAAATTACAAAAAAAAAAAGAATTACGTCCATCCCCAGCGTTCCTTCACCTCTTGCACCATCTGCATGTGATCGTGGAGCTGCTCCGACATCATGTATCTCGTATCTTTGGAGATAATTTTGCAGTCGGTGGCATATTGTCGCGCCCGAGCCACTTCGATTTTCTCCCGAGCTAATTCGCACATTGCCTCCGCGATCCCAACCCTCCGATCACTAGGCATGTTGGGACCTGCATGATCACTAGGCAATCTATCTGCAATGCTATTTCTCAATCTACTGCCAATTTTTGGTGGGGTGATTCGGAGGAAAAAAATCGACTCCATTGGACAGGTTGGAAGAAGATGTGTCGACCAAAAATGCTCGGAGGGTTGGGATTCATAGATATTTCCTCCTTCAACCAAGCTTTGCTTGCCAAGCAAACTTGGCGAATTATGCAATCTCCCGACTTGCTGGTGTCGCGGATTCTCAAAGCTCGCTACTTTCTCTCGTCCTCCTTTTTGGAGGCGAATGTGGCATCTACATCATCCTTTGTGTGGAGATCTCTTTTTTGGAGTCGACACTTGATTCGAAAGGGTATCCGTTGGAAAGTTAACAATGGCAAGAATATTCGTATTCTCAAAGATCCCTTTGTTGATGATTTGTCCTCAAATCTGCCATTTGCTCATAACACTCTTAATGAAGATACTAAAGTTGAAGCTTTTTTGTTAGATGACCATATATGGGATGAACAACGCCTCAACTCTTACTTTTGGCTAGGATTCGCTTCAGCAATCTCCAGAACAACATTTGGAAGACGGAACAAAGAAGATTGCATGTTTTGGAAATTCACAGAAAATGGGAGATACTCAGTTAAATCTAGATATTTGGCTAGCATTGGCTTCTATGATACTCCAAAATTTATGTCACACAATGGTTCAGATGATTGGAAAAAATTAGTTTGGGGGCGCCACATCCCGCCAAAGATTCGAATCTTTCTTTGGAGAGCGTTCTTAGATTTAAGGTCTCATCATGTTCCTGCAGCACCCCTGTACACTCTTTGTGGAGAGGATTGGGCTCAAACAAACCACTATCTTCTTTTCTGCAAGAAAATTTCTATTTGCTGGAAAGAAACCTCCTTTTGGCCACTCTTGAAAAAAATTCAGCAGCTTCCTTTGATGGAATTTGGCAGACGAATCTTTGAAAAAATGGGAGTAGAAGATTATGAGATTTGGGGGATAACTTGTTGGATGATTTGGAACTATGTGTGCGGCTGCCTGCACAACAACGACAAGGCGACCTTTCTCCCCACCATTGAACGCGCATCAAATTTTAGACAAAACTTCTAGGAGGCAAGAAAATCCTTAGCTTCGAGACTCACAATTGGTGTCCCTACAGGTGATTATAAATGGTTTCCTCCCGTTGCAGGAGTCTTTCGGGTTGACGTCGATGTTGGGTTTGACAAAAACAAAAATAAATGTGGAATTGGAGTTGTGGTTCGTGATTCCCAACGTAGACTTATTGTAGCTTTGGCCAAACCTGTTTATGGTTCTAGATCAGTTTTGGGTGGAGAAATCCTTGCAATTTTGAATAGCCTGGTCCTATGCATAAAGGCAAAAGTGGCTCCCGTGATCATTTACTCTGACTCAATCCTAGCAGTGAAGGCTCTTACTGATACGAACCCTTCTAGCTCCGTGCTCGACGATGATTCGCAAGAAATTATGGAGTTAGTCTCTCAAGGCTTTGTTCTCGGTATTTTTCACATGTATAGGTCGGCAAACTGTGTCGTCCATACTCTAGCTTCATTTGCTAAAAATTGTAACCTTGAATCATCTTGGTCATCCGACTTCCCTCCTTGGCTAAAAAAGGTGGCCGCGATGGACTCTGTTTAATGAATGAAATTCTTTCTTTTTAAAAAAGAAAAAAACTAATTTTGACAACTACTATTGTGAGCAGATGTCAATACAATGTATATCATAGTATAAAATCAAGCATAATTATCAAATAAAACTACTTCTCACGGGGCTTTCTAATTCTGATATTAAATTTGCCATTGAAGTTCAGATAATTGAAACCTTTTAGAGTAGTCAGCTTATCAAAAAGTGACGTTCACTGTTCACAGAGATAAGTTTGTAACGTGGAATCTTTCATTATTTCCAACGGAATTTAATGTTTCCCAATTGTATAATTGTCCTCTCTATGTTCCGTTATTATTAATCTGTATTAATTATTCTTTTTCTTTCATTTGTAAGAGTTAGAGTACTCTTTGTACTTCTCGATCTATATATCTTTTTATTTGACCTTTCAAAAAGAAAAAAAAATCTGTATTTATTTGGAGTGTCTCGTTATTTTTGTTCTATCTTTTTTTGGAAAATAATTAAAAGATAATTGGGGTCTCATTAATTTATTAAGCAACTCATTTTGCACATTTCATCCTATTTTTTCACCTTATTTTCTGTGTTAATAGTATTCTTCTTCTTCTATCCATTTTATTTCACTATTTACTCTCTTTCTACTCACTTTATTTCACTTTAAAAACTCCACTAAATATATCTTCTACTCTTAATTGTTTTCTTCTTAAATTTCGTACTCATAAGAAGCCTAGTGAGACTGAGGAAGTACTGTTTAAAATATGAGTGTTACTGATATTAATACTATAGTAAACTAGTATAAGTCTACAATACAAAAGAAGATAAATTAAAAAAATGTAGGACAATCTCCTACCACATAATACTTCTAAGCAATATCCCAAATTCCCAATGGGAAATCCATAAATAAAAGAAAAACAGTTCTATTTAAGAGGTGGTCAGATATTTTAAGAAATATATTTATGTGAGTGGGGATATTTATGTGGGGTCTTGCAAGCTGTGAGTGAGAGACAAAAGCAAATGTAATCGTCCCAGCAATGCTAAGGTAACGTGTATGTGGGCTGCCGATTTATTTAATTTCTGGTTGACATTTCCATTCAAGCGGTCGTTTTTTGTTTCCTCCTCTATATAATTTTTTGGGGCTCCACCTCCACTAAATTATTTTAAAGTTGCACGGCCGTTGGATAATACTTAAGAGTACTAGTTACATTCCACTATTTTAATTCTATTCGTTATCTTTTCAGTAATTGTGGAATAAGGTTTGTATTACTATTGACACTTTGTACCTCAAATAATTAGGTTATTGTTATACCATGCATCCTCGGGGATTTTTAATAAAAAATTACCAAATATTATCGTCTCTAAATACACAAGTTTGTGTGAATTTTGGTATATAACATCAACTTAAAAATTACTCCTAGTTTACATAACTTTCTTCTTTGCATTTTTATTTTGTCACGACGATTTGATTTTTCCCAAATTAAAATCTACGTAGAAGTTGGAATTGCAGACGTGGATATATATATATGAGGTAAAAATGTCATCCTTTCGAAATTGCAAATCGAAAAATTCTTACATGGATGTACATGTAGTACACTCAGATAAAAATAGTTTAATAGGAGTTTGTATCCTAATCATGAATGTCCCAATTAGCATATAGCACCCTTGAATCATATAGGGGTGGCATTTTTATACAAAAAGAAACAAAAATTTGGCATTTCACACCTATAAATTATTATATGGATGTACATATAATACATTCACACCTTACATGATAATATTTTAATAAATGTCACATGTATCGTATAAGAATTTCTAGGTGTGAAATGTCAAATCTTTGTTTTTTTTTAATAAAAATGCCACCCCTACATGATTAAAGGGTGCTATATGCTAATTGGGACATTCAAGATGATTAGGATACAAACTCTTTCACCGGACCGGACTATTTCAAAAGGTGTAAAGAGAAGTAAAAGTTTCATTTATTTAACATTATCTAATTTTGTTGTGGTCAATAAATTTAAAGGATTTTTCCTCAAAAAAAAAAAAAAAAAGGATTTCACTGACCTCAGAATCTGAGAGCATTATCTCCTGCGCGTATCCTTCGTGCAGATTCACCCTCTTATTTTATTTTTTCATTAAAACTTCTTAATCAGCATCTCTTGTATCTTGTTCTTAACTATTACTCCTCCCTTCCGTATCTTTTCGTTAAGGTTATTTGGTTTGGCATGTATGTTAAAAAAATAAATTATTTATAATAATTAAAGTTGAAAAGATAAAGTAATTTTTTGGAGATATTTTTATCACATCAAGTAGGAGAAAATAAAGTTAGTAGTTTTTAGTAGCATAAATAGTAATTTATGAGTTATAGTAGGATATTTATCATATAGTGTATTCTCATTTTAGGAAATGAGCTTAATGAAATAATACGTCCAAATAAAGTAAAATGAACTTAATGAAAAGATATGGAGTGAGTAATATTTTAGTTAAATGACAAATGTTTCTATACACCGGTTGTATACTATATAACCGATTTTGTTTGACCCGCAAAGCAACCCTTGCCCATAAGTCGGGCATGTGGGGTACACGCGCCCCTTACAGCGTGTTGTGGATCTGATGTTTGTGTATGATTGTATTGGATAATATATGTAGGATCTTGAATAAAAATGTAATCTTGATATTAGATAAGATATGAGATATGGAAGATAGGGAAGAAGAAGAGAGAGGGAGGCAGAGAGAAAAATAGGAGGAAACAAATATTCATTCTTAGGTTTACACATGCAGCAGCGTACATTATATACCTAGGTCCCCACGTACGGAAATTAGATACTAAAGTAAATAACTATATAATAAAGATAAAAATAGTAAGACAACATTTGGAACTAGCAACTCTTTTATCCAAAATGCGTCTTCTGTCTCCAGCTACTTCCATCTGCTTCAGCCACTTGGACGGACGAGATCACCCCGAACCTGCTCTTCTTTTTCAACGCTGATCTCACTTTGGTCAAAAACCCCCTTCTCTTCTTCCTTATCCTGCCCTACTCTTCCTTCTCGTTCAAACCCAGATTCTTTCTTCACCTCCTCTCCTCGCTTCTTTGATGATTTCAATTCCAAAACCATGACAATACCCCCTTCTGAATTCGATCCTTGACCCCAAGGATCAAAGGTTGGAAATCTCCGTCAGAAGATCTTCTCATCTTCCCAAATTGCTGAATCGCGATCCCCATTCTCCCACTGAATCAGTAGCTGGTTGACATCCTATCCGGTGCGGTTCACTACACGACGCTCTAGAACAGCCAAAGGTAAGATCTTGAATCCCCTTGATTGTCGACCTCGGGAAGTTCTCCAGTAGGTACCACCCATTTTCCGACACATTTCTTAAGCAAAGACACATGAATTACATGATGCATTTTTTATGTTTCTGGTAAGTCTAACCTGTAAGCTACCTTACCAATTCTTTCCAGAACTTCGTACGGGCTGTAATACTTAGATGACAGCTTCAAATTCCTTTGAAGAGAGACAGAATGTTGATGAAAAAACTGCAACTTGAGGTAAACGAAGTCACCAACTCCAAACTCTCGTTCGCTTCTTTTCTTGTCTGCATAAAATTTCATACGCCCTTGTGCTTGTTGTAAATTCTCTTTCAACTCACTAACCATACTCTGCCTATGAGCGATCCATTCTTTCACTTCTTGATTATTGGAGTTTAGATAAGCACCCAAACTAGTATGGGGTGGGGAAATTCCATATAAGGCCTGAAAAGGTGAGCACTTGAGACTGGTATGATAATTAGTGTTGTACCAGTACTCAACAAGAGGCAGCCATTTCAACCACTGCTTAGGGTGAGAACCAACCATGCACCGTAGGTAGTTTTCTAGGCACTGGTTGAGTCTTTCAGTCTGTCCATCTGTTTGGGGATGGTAGGCTGAGGACATCTCTAGTTTTGTTCCCATTAACTTGAACCACTCCTTTCAAAACATGCTAGTGAAAATTTTATCCCTGTCTGAAATAATGCTTGTAGGAGGTCCATGCAACTTGTACACATTATCTAGAAATAGCTTAGCCACCATTTGAGCAGTAAATGGATGAGATAGGGCTAGGAAATGGCCATACTTACTCAATCTGTCCACCATTACCAAAACGACATCCTTGCCTGCTGATTTCGGCAGTCCCTCAATGAAATCCATAGACACATGAGTCCACACCTTGCCTGGAATGGGCAGAGGTTGTAGCAGACCAGGATAGGGAGCATGATCTGATTTATTCTTCTGACAAACATCACATTGCCTGATTAAAGTTTCCACATCCTTCTTCATCAAAGGCCTGTAGAAAAAAGATTTGTCTAGAGTAGGTAGCATTAATCCCAGAATGGCCACCAAATGGTGTGCCATGAATCTCCTGTAATATAACTCCCCTAACTCCATGAGTTGAGCCAATTACCATTCTTCCCTTGTATTGGATAACATCAGACACAATAATAAATTCTGGATAAGAGGTAGGATCAATAGCAAGAACTTTAGAGAAGTAATCATCAACCTCAGAACTCAGTTTCATCTTCTGCATCCAAACTGGAATAGTAACTGATGTAGCTAAGCAATCAATCCACTACTGGGGTGCCTGGACAGGGTATCTGCTGCCTTGTTCTCTGAACCCTTCCTGTATTGTATTTCATACCTCAATCCTAGCAATTTAGTCAACCATTTCTGCTGGACAAGATTCATGACCTTCTGATCTAACAAGTGTCTCAGTGCTTGTTGATCAGTCTTTATGATGAACTTGTTTTCCTGCAAGTAAGTCCTCCACTTATGCACTGCTAAGATAACAGCCAGGAACTTCCTCTCATAAACTGATAGTGCTTGATTCTTGGGACACAGTGACTTGCTCATGTAGGCCAAAGTTTTCTGATTTAGCATTAAGACTGCTCCTACTCCCTTACTACTAGCATCAGTCTCTAGCACAAAAGGTTTACTAAAATCAGGTAAGGCTAACACAGGGGCTGTAACCATAGCCTTTTTCAAATCATTGAAAGCTTGAGTAGATTCTGTGTTCCATTTGAAACTGTCCTTCTTCAACATATCAGTGAGTGGCTTACTGATCATGCCATCGTTCTTGACAAACTTCCTATAATACCCTGTGAGCCCCAAGAAACCCCTTAGCTGTTTAATATTTTTTGGTTCTGGCCAATCTCTCATACATGAGATCTTTTCTGGATCAATACCAACCCCCTTCTCAGATATGATATGCCCCAAATACTCAATATGCTTCTGCCCAAACTGACATTTACTTTTCTTGGCAAATAAAGTATTCTCTCTCAAAATTGTTAACACAGTCCTTAAATGATGCAAATGCTCTTCCCAACTTTTACTGTAGATCAATATATCATCAAAGAATACCAGCACACTCTTTCTCAAGTAGGGTTGAAATACTTTATTCATCAAAGACTGAAAAGTAGCTGGAGCATTGCACAACCCAAATGGCATGACCATAAATTCAAAATGGCCATTATGGGTGCTGAATGTTGTTAGGTATCTATCCTCTGGTTTTACTAGGATCTGAAAATATTCTGACCTCAAGTCCACTTTGGAAAAATATTTTGCCCCATGCAACTCATCCAATAGCTCATCAATTAGAGGAATAGGATAATCATGCTTAATAGTCAGTGAGTTGAGGTACCTGTAACCCACACACATTCTCCATGACCCATCTTTTTTCTTTACCAGTATGACATGGGAAGTAAATGGGCTTCTGCTATGCTGAATAACTCCTGCACTCAACAATTCTTGTACAATTTTTTCAATTTCATCCGTATGTGCATGTGAAGTTCTGTATTGATACTGATGTTTGGGCTCACTTCCATTCTTTAATACTATCTGATGCTCCACTCCCCTTTCAGGTGCCAATGATTTGGGCTTAGCAAAGACATCTTGATACTCAGCCAACAGACTCTCAAGTGTGGTAGACTTATCAGAAATAATTGGTAAATCCTTGGGTTGCAACAGGTACATTTCTTATATATCACTGAAGTTGTAATGCACGAGATTGAAAAGACCTTCAGCTGATATCATTTGAAACTGGGTATTATCAGTTACAGCCTTTAGTTTTACCTTTCTTCCCCCAGAAAAAATAGTAAAGGTCATCTTCTTATAATCAAGAGTAATAGGGGTGCAATACTCTAGCCAATCACTGCCTAGTATTAGATCATAACCCTCATTCCTTAGAATCCTTCTAGAGAAAACAAAGTCATGCCCTTGCACAAACCATGAAAAATCAGTAGCTACTTTAGTGCTTACCAACCTGTGCCCATTTGCTACTTTCACTAATATAGGCCTAGCACTGTCAACATTCACCCCCAACTCCTTGGCAACCCCCTCTCGAAGGAAACTGAGGTTACTACCTGTATCCAACAGGATTTTCAACCTCTTTTCACCAATCTCCCCTAATAACCCTCATAGTTCTTGTACTAGGATCTCCCATAGTTCTTGTACTAGGATCTCTTCTACAGGTTCCTCTCCTTCAATCATTAAGTCTGTACCTTCTTCTTCGTGTTGGATATGCTCTATCTCCTGTTCTTCATCCATCTCCATGTAGACGACCTTGTGTTTGCACTTATGTCCCCTAACATAGGCCTCATCACAGTTATAACACAACCCCTTATCCCTCCTAGCAGCCATCTCCGCACTAGTTAGCAAGCTCACAGGAGTCTTGTTGTTGATTGGATTTTGAGGGTTTGGCATAAATGTTGCTTCAGTTTTTTTGTATCCACCACCTTGATTCTGGAACATTCTGGTAGAGGGTTTAACTCTTCTGGATAGGGCTTCCAAGGTGAAGAGTTGTTTCTGCCCCACTTCAATGGCTTCAAGCACTGTCTTAGGTTTAAATAATAGCATAAACCCATGCATCTCATCAGATAGCCCACTAATGAAACTAGCAACAAAATACTCCTCAGAATAGTTCATGTTACTACTAATCAAAAGACATGACTTAAGCTCCTCAAACTTCTCAACATATTCCAGATAAGTACCAGTTTGCTTAAGATTCTTAAACTCCATTATTATCTTCCCCTCAATCAAATCATCAAACCTAGTTACCACTACTTCCAAAAACTGATTCCAAGTTATAGATAACATGTCATCAAACCCAACATTTTGAAACCATTGTAGAGCTTTTTCTTCAAAATTATGAATGGCCATCTGCACCATGTGTTCATCACTCATAGATGAAGTAAGCTTAAATAACTATTGCATTTAATGATCCACGCTTTAGGGTTAGATCCATTAAACTTAGGAAAATTCACCTTATGCAAAGAGTTTCCAGAACCATTTTGTGATGAGTAATCAGTCTTAAATCTGGATGTAAAAGGAGTTTGAGAGGACTGACTACCTTCAGTTTTGTCAGGACTCTTACCAAGAATCGAACCTGTTCTGCTCTGCCCCTGATGCATAAGCTGCAGCTTGATGTCTGCCAACATAGTAGACAGGTACTTGTATTTATCATCAATTCCAGTCAGTTTCTCTTCCACCTTTTGATCGATATTGCTAATTTGCTCATGCAACTTTTGTTCTGCAGTTGCCCTCTCCATTGTTTCAGCCTGGAGAATCTGATCAAACTTTTTTTGCGCCTCTATAAGTTCCTTTATACGCGTGTCGTCCGCCATGCAGCTCAAGATTTGCTAGAAATAAGAGAAACCTTGCTCTGATATACCAACTGTTGTGCATCTGATGTTTGTGTATGATTGTATTGGATAATATATGTAGGATCTTGAATAAAAATGTAATCTTGATATTAGATGAGATATGAGATATGGAAGATAAGGAAGAAGAAGAGAGAGGGAGGCAAAGAGAAAAATAGGAGGAAACAGATATTCATTCTTAGGTTTTCACATGCAGTAGCGTACATTATATACCTAGGTCCCCACATACGGAAATTAGCTACTAAAGTAAATAACTATATAATAAAGATAAAGACAGTAAGACAACATTTGGAACTAGCAACTCTTTTATCTAAAATGCGTCTTCTCTCTACAGCTACTTCTGATGGGACACCTACGGTACGTCAGGTTGCCTAATGGCAACCTTCCACTAATACTTTCAGTATCCTTTCACTCGAATGGCAACCTTGCCTCAATGTTTGGGACAGTGGGGGGAAGTCTGCCTAGAATGGGAATAGTGGAGGAAGTCTGCCTAGAATGGGAATAGTGGAGGAAGTCTGCCTGGAATAATGGAGTTATGCTTCTTAGGGAAGGTTGCCTTGTGGTAACCTTCCCCAATTACACTTTATGGATAGCTGGTATAAAGCGTTGTACGGATTTGCCTTCTCAAGGCACAAAATATCTCGTGTCAGACGTCGGTACCAACCTGTCACATCGCTTGAAGTAGGGAAGCTTTCCCTATCAAAGGCGGTTGAGAAACTTCCCAAGTTTCCTCAAAATGACTGAAAATACCCTTATTTCTACAGGTATATATATTGATTTCTACAACAAATATCAGGTATGATACTCATTATCTCCTACATGTGACAGAACTCGTTGAGATAGCTTGAGCTTCGTGTTGAATACGAACTAACTTGATCGTCGGAGACGCGACGCCGACATACAACCCGGCGTTACACTTTGTAGGTCGAAATTCAAGGGCGGAACCCACGTGGAGAAGCTATTCTCAAACATAATCTCGTCGATACAAGGTACGTATTATGTATTAATGATTCTTAAACATCTGTATGTTTAAGGGTTGCAAATCGTGACCCCATCAACTGGTGCCGTCTGTGGGAAATCAAAACTAAGGCGTGAGATCCGTTTTATTGTTTTCTTCCAAAAACATCTTGAATACCAAGATCGATATATGCATGAACTCGTTTTCTCAAAACCATATTTGCATATATGATGAACTTCATATGGATAAACCCATGGATGAGCTCGAATATTGTTATATCTCTCACATGCACATGCGTTGAAATATGACGAAGCATGATAATTTGCTGATAAAGAGCATGATAATTTGCGGATAGGAAGCATATAATTAAGAATATCTGTTGTAAGTGATATCTGTTCTTATGATTATTCGTTGTCAAGAAAAATATGGTTACGAAGCGTGGCAAAACATGATTAACTGCTGGAACTACATGATCTCGATGGATGTATTTGGATGTATATTCGCATGGATATTATTTAATATTGTTTGGATACCTATTATCTGCACAAGCCATGAAAAGGCGAAGTAGATGAACTGAAGTTATTCCTCGAATGTTAAAGATAATAACAACTCTCCCCCGGAATCTAGGACATGACTTCGAAGAATCTGTTACACCGCCTAGTCAGATAACCCTGGGAGGCCCTCCCTCTGCTACTGGGGTCAGGCAAGGAAGCTTCCAGAGACCTTTGACTCTCAGAGAGGAGTTAGGGTTGTCGGCATTGCCCCGGAGCCAGGCTGGTCAGGCTGTCTATCCGGGCATGGTTGCCTCGTCTTCAAACTCGGATCACATGTTTGGTTTGGATCCTAATCAGATACGATAGTTATTGAAAAGATTGCTACGTGAGAATGAACAAGTCCAGAGAGAGCGTCTAGAGACAATTCCGAAAAACCTTAGTCAAGAGCAAAGGGAACATTCCGATGAGAGAAGGTTCCCCTCCCATGAAAGACAACCTTCCCGATATGACTTGCGATCGCAAGTGCCTTATATTCCTGAGAAGGGGCGTATGAACGGGAGAGAATGGATGGAAGCTACTTCAGCAGCACGACTAGATGATGAGGATCAGTCAGCATCTTATCAACCCTATTCCGAATCAGCATCTGCCACAGGCACAGAGGTAGCTGTGTCGAGGAGGGAAATGAAAGAGATAAAGAGGCGTTTAGTGAAGCCTGACTTACATGATTTTGATGAGATAGGCTCCCTCTTCAGTGATGCCGTACTGCAGGAAACCTTGCCTATAAACTTTAGAGGAATACAGGAGCAATATGACGGAACTACAAATCCGATGGAGCATCTTATGAGTTTCGAGAACAGTTCCACTCTTCACCAGTATACCGATGGAGTCAAGTGTCGGGTTTTTCTCACAACTCTCACCAAGTCGGCGCAAAGGTGGTTTAGTCAATTGAGTCCAGCATGCATACAGACCTTTACCGACTTCAACAACCTTTTTCGACACTAATTTGCAAGTGCTAGGAGACAATGCCGTACTTCAATATATTTGATGTCATTGAGGCAAGGTTCCCATGAAAGTCTCAGAGATTATATTCGGAAATTCAATTCTGCCACATTAGAAGTACCCACTGCCATTTCAGAGGTAAAGATGCCTGCCTTAACGCAAGGCTTATGTGATGGAGATTTCTTCAGATCTTTAGCCAAGAAAACATGTATTTCCTTTGAAGATCTCTTGACTAGAGCGGACAAGTTCGTAAACTTGGAGGAAGCGAGGGGGATGAAAAAGGAGGAAGACAGAACTATCCGCCCCTGTCAAGACGCAACCTTGCTTGGAGTTCGTGGGGTAGAGGAAAATAAGGAAAAGAATGATAGAAGAAAAGAATCCCGTAATTTTCCAAGAAAGGAGAGATTTGACAAGGACAATTATACTTACACTCCTCTCACGGTAGCACCTGCGGAGCTCTTTGCAATATTGTCCAGGCAGCTGATAGGTTTTCCTTTGCCTCGAAGCTATCGGAGGAAACCTCAAAATCCTAGAGTGGGCCCTTATTGTGAGTATCACAACGAATTTGGTCATGAAACAAATCAATGTAGACATTTGAAGGATGCCATAGAGCGATTGGCGAAGGATGGCAAGCTAGTAGAATTTGTGAAGAAAGAACGTGGTAAAAAAAGAAAGGAAGATGATAGGAAATAATACCAACGCCCCCGATCACCCAAAAGAGAGTATGACATCCTAGGTCTCCGAAGAGAGATGAACCTCCCCAGAAAAAGGGACACATCCACATGATAGTAGGTGGGCCATCAGGAGGAGATTCCAATAATGCAAGAAAAGCCTTCACCAGAGTTCCCGATATGATTGAAGTGGAACGAGTACACGAAGTAGGGAATGTGAGGAACTATCCCTTAATTCAATTCAACCCCAAAGATGAAATTGTTGTTTTGCGCCCACATGATGATGCCCTAGTGGTCACCACAGAGATTGGTGGATACGATGTCTCCCGAGTGCTTATAGATACTGGGAGTTCGGCAAATGTCATATTTGCCCATTGCTTCGAAAGCATGAGACTAAATGTGGAATTGCAATCTATAGAGACTCCTTTATATGGATTCGCAGGAGGTGCCATGCATCCTCGAGGATTGGTATCATTACCCATGGCCATGGGAGAGTTCCCGTTGAGGAAAGTACAAATGATAAAGTTCTTAATAGTGGATACTGCATCGTCTTACAACGTAATTCTAGGCACACCTGCCCTCAACGAGTTTGAAGCAGTGGTGTCCACCTTCCATATGAAGTTGAAGTTTCTAGTGAAAGATAAAGTGGGAGAATTAGCGGGAGAACAGGATGCTTCCCCAGCATGCTATGTCAAAGAAGTTAAGGTATCGGGTAAAGCCGCCAAGTAACCCAATGATGGATTGGGAGATTCTTCTAGAAAGAAAATGAAACAGATGGAAATGAAGGAAACGCACCCAGAGATGCAAATGTCCCTGGAAGAGGAGCTTATGCCAGTGGAGCTCTACCCTAACAAGCAAGGTTTTACCACCCGAATTGGAACACAGATGGCGCATGCGAATGCCGAAGCTGTGATAGCTTGCCTACGGAAGAATGCTGACTTGTTTGCTTTCAACACAGATGATTTAAAAAGCATTGATCCCAAAATTGCCATGCATCACTTGAATGTGGACCCGGCTATTCGCCCCGTCAAGCAAAAGTTAAGAAGATTTGATCCAGAAAAGGACAAGATTATCATGATTGAAGTGGAAAAATTGCTCAAAGCTGAACACATTGTGAGGGTACAGTACCTTGAATGGATTGCCAACGCAGTCATGGTACCCAAAGGGGTGGGCAAGTGGCGTATGTGCATCGACTTCCGGGATTTGAACAAAGCATGCCCAAAAAACCACTATCAACTTTCCATAATTGGCCAATTGGTAGATTCCACCTCAGGCTGCGAATTGCTGTCAATGATGGACGCTTACCAAGGATATCACCAAATTTTGATGAATCCAAGGGATATTCGGAAAGCTTGCTTCATTGTCGGAGAAGGGACATTTGGCTTCAAGAAGATGCCATTTGGTTTGAAGAATGCAGGGGCAACCTACCAAAGAATGGTGGATCTGGTGTTCCGGGAACAAATTGGAAGAATTATGGAAGTATATGTAGATGATATGCTGGTTAAAAGCTTCAAAGTTGTTGATCACGCAACTGATCTGGAAGAAGTATTTGGAGTAATCAGGAGCAATGACATCCGATTGAATCCTGCCAAGTATGCTTTCGGAGTGCAGTCAGGAAAGTTCATGGGTTATGTTGTCACACCCAGAGGTAATGAAGTTAATCCTGCAAAGGTTGCTGCGGTACAAGAAATGCAAGCTCCCTGCAACTTGAACGAAATTCAAAAGCTTAATGGCAAGATTACCGCGTTAAGCCGATTTATCTCTCGATCGGCAGAGAAGAGTTTACCCTTCTTCAAAATCTTGAGAAAAGGTAGCAAGTTTGAGTGGACGGAAGAGTGCCAAGCAGCATTCGATGCCTTGAAAGAACATCTGACTACGTTGCCTTTACTCACAAAGCCTGTGGTTGGAGAGGTGCTTTACTTATATTTCTCAATGGGAAAGGAGTCATTGAGTTCAGTGTTGATAAGAGAAGAGGGCGGTGAGCAAAAACCCATCTACTATACTAGCAAAATGATTCAAGGCCCTGAAGCAAACTACTCAGAGGTGGAAAAAGTAGCTTTGGCGGTCATGACCTCTACTCGGAAGTTGCGTCCTTACTTTCTGGCACATAAGGTAGTTGTAAGGACAACCTTCCCCTTTAAAAATATTCTGAGCCGACCAGATTTATTGGGAAGGATGGTAAAATGGGTCGTGGAGTTGGGAGAGTATGATATTTAATTTGAGCCAAGACCTACGATAAAAGCTCAAGCACTGGCAGACTTCATTCAAGAAACTACCCGAAGTGTAGAGTTGGTTGAGTAGAAAGCTTATGTGGATGGCTCTGTTACCAAGAAAGGATGTGGTGTAGGAATATTGATCATTCCTCCTACCTCAGAAGAAGTACAATTTTCAATCAAGCTGGGATTCAAGGATTCAAACAACGAAGCCGAATATGAAGCGTTAGTACGAGCTATGCAAATTATGGAGGGATTGGGAGCTGAGAAAGTCTTGATATGTTCCGATTCCCAACTGGTTGTATCTCAAACAGAAGGAACCTACTTGGCTAAGGAGGAAAGGATGGCTAGTTATGTAGCTAAGGTGACGCAATTGAAAGCAAAGTTCACAGAGTTCAGGATGGAGTAGATTCCCCGAGAAGAAAATACTCGGGCAGACAAGTTGGCAAGACTGGCCAGTTCCATCGAAAAGGGAACTCTTGGTCCAGTTACATATCTTGAAGAGGAAGAGAGAGTTGCTACCTTGGACATATGAGCTATTGATGAGATCAGAGACTGGAGGGTTCCCATCATACATTTCTTGATGACAGGAAGACGCATCGAAGGTTCCCAAGCATCTAAACGGGCTTCCTATGCTCACTTCTGCATGATTGGAGATCACTTGTACAAGCATGCCACTACTTACCCCTATCTGAAATGTATATCGGAGGCAGAAGGTGCAAGTGTTCTACAAGAGATACACTCCGGGAATGGAGGAGGACACACTGGAGCAAGGGACGTTGCTCGAAAAGTGTTACGAGCTGGATTTTATTGGCCTAACATCAGCAAAGATGCCAAAGAGTTTGTTAAGAAATGTTCCCAATTTCAGATACACGGGCCCTTGATTCACCTTCTAGCTGAGAAATTGGGAGTTATGTATGCTTCGTGTCCCTTCGATAAATGAGGGATTGATCTAGTGGGAAAGTTGCCCACCGCACAGGGAGGTATGACTCATCTCATAGTAGCTGTGAACTACTTCTCCAAATGGGTGGAAGCTGAACCCGTTAGCAAAGTAGATGATGCAACTATCATAAAGTTCTTGTGGAAAAATATATGTTGTCGTTATGGAGTGCCTCGAGTCTTGGTGTCAGACAATGGTGCCCAGTTCATTAGCCAGGGAACCATAGAATGGTGTTCGAAGTTGAAGATTGAACAAAGATTTGCAGCAGTGGCTCATCCCGAGACAAATGGCCAAGTAGAAGTTACCAACCGAACAATTGTCAATGGCATCAAGGCAAGGTTGGATGATAAGCGTGGCTTATGGGCAAAGGAACTTGATTCAGTGTTGTGGGCTTACCGTACTAGTCCTCAAAGGGTCACCAACGAAACCCCTTTCAATTTGGTCTATGGATCTTCAGCGGTGATACCGACAGAAGTAATCTCAGAAAGTCACCGGATTCGGTTCTATGATGAAGACTGAAACCAAGAACTCCGGAGGGAAGAGTTAGATCTCGTGGAAGAAGAAAGATAGCAAGCTTGTTTGAAAACAAAATGGAACAAAGAACAGATACGTAGTTCATATAACAAGAAGGTGCGAGTTCGTCAGTTTGGCAAGAGAGACCTCGTTTTGAGAAGGGTTGATGCCTTGAAGCCAACTAGGAAGTTCGAGCCCAATTGGGAAGGACCTTACAAGGTTGCCGAAGTCCTGGCTGGCGGAGCCTACGAGCTAATGGATGCCAAAGGGGAAGTTCTATCTCGCCCATGGAACATCAGCAAGTTGAAGAAGTATTATGTGTAGAGGAAGATAGCCCCTATTTTTTGATCACTTATCGTAGATGACTCATTCTTGCCCGATGTGCAGATGTTGCTTTTCTGCTTGTATATACAAGATCGGATTTTTGGACGTAAATATGATGCTACCCTTTTCTTTTGAAGTATGTGATTATTTAGGCTCTAGTATTCAGAAATAGGAGGAAGGTTGTTGATGAGCAACTTTATTTCGTCGGAACCGGAGTGTTCCTAGGGTGAGCAAGGTTGTCGGCAGGCAACCTTGACCCGACAGTGGCTACATGCACCTCTGGAAAATTCAGGATGAGCAAGGTTGTCGGCAGGCAACCTTGACCCGACAGTGGCTACACGCACCCCTGGAATACTTATTCTAAACAAATTGATGATCAGGAATACTTATTCTAAACAAATTATTCGTTTGACAAACTCCTACTTCTTTAGAAAAAGGAGAGGGGGAGGAGAACACATATAAACATATTAGAAGCAGGCAAAAATTGCATATAGAATGCCAAGACAAGATGCGAAGCAAAAAGCTAATTATAAGGGAAACTGCAAGAAAAGTTCCAAGTACGATGACCAAAAAGCATGATTGGCATAAAGGCTCATGGGCCATAGATTGTTTGAACAAAATGCAGTAAAAACAAAGATAAAGAGGCGGCCATGGGGCCATTGTAGAAGAAACAGAAATAAAAAGTGGCTAAAAAGCCATTGTAGCAGACATCATTGTATTATAGATTACAAGAATTCACCCTACGCAGCGAGGTTATCGAATTCTTCACCATCAAGCTTCTCCTCTGAGGCCGAGTTGGTGGCAGCCTTATCTCCCTCCTCAGCCAAGTTGATGGCAGCCTTGTCTCCTTCCTCAGCTTCGTCTTCCTCCCCTGTTGATTCCTTCTGAAGAGAGAGAAACCCTACCTCTGAGGTAGTCTTCTCAGCAGGAGGAGTGGTAATGTTGGGCACAGAAGTATCCTCGATGGATGGAAGCTCTATCATATTGGAGCTGGAGGCACCTGCAGAAAGATCATAGAAAGGGTTGTCCATAACAGTCAAGAAGGGGTCAAGGATATGGCTGAGGGCAAGTTTCCTTGTACAAGTCAGCACTACTGGAAGTTGATATCCAGGCCCTGGAGGATGGTCGCTCAGTGGCTGCAGGTGAGGAGGAAGCTCAAGATTGTCCATGAGGGCTTTGGTGTTCACCTCTCCGGAGTAGGAAGGTTCCCTCATCTGTGCAGCAAGATTGGAAGCTCCCTGGCGGACGAAGTGGCGAATGGTGCGGCTTAGATCGTGCAAGTACTGGCCACTCTCCTTGTATGCCTCCACCAACCTTTCAGCCAACTCCTTCAGGAAGGCTTGACCAGCAGCTGTGTGGAAAAGTCCTTGATGGCAAGCTTGGATGCCACTCTTGTAGCCTTATTGACAAGCTCTGACCAAGCTCTCTGCTTGATTCTTCTCTAGGGAAGCCTTCTCATCCTCAGTCTTAGCGAGAAGTTTGCTGAGGGAATCCACCTGCACTTGGGCGTCGGCAAGACTGCCCTCCATCTGCCTACACTTAGTTTCCAGCTTGGAAACTTGAAGGAGAGCTTTGACAATCTCCTCATTCTTTGCCTTGGAGGAAGCAGAGGAACCTTCCTTTCTCCTTTCTTCAGCCTCAACCAAGAAAGCACCGGCTTGATGAAAAATCAAATAAGTTATATTATCCCTAAAATGATAAGATTTTATGACTACGAATGGAGAATACCCTAACCTAAATCAAAGTACGCCCTATGGCATTGTGGAGAGCTTCAGTGGAGAACTTAGAAACTTGATGTCATTCAAGAGAGTTGGTCATTTGGCGGAATAGAGCTACACAGTGGGAACTTCCATCGACACTAGTAGCACAGGGAGATGAACCTCGAGCTCACTGGAGAATTGCTGGACAGACATGGTGGAAGCCTTACCCCCGGAAGTCTTCTCTCCTTTCCCCTTCTTAGGTGGTAGAGGAGGAGGCAGATCAGTCATGGCTCGACTGCGAGTCCTATTGCGCATCCCTCTCGAAGAAAGGTGCGCAGGAGAAGCAGGAGTAGACTTGCTCTTGGAAGATCCCCCCTTGGAAGATTGCTCCCCGACAACTATGCCCTCAGGAATGTTGGCTTCGATTTTTGGAAACTGGGGAAGGGGAATAGAGCTGGGTGTGGATCCCACCACAATAACATCATCATCCTCCTTAGCGCCTTGAGCCGTTTTCAACCAATCCATTACTGTAAAAATGACAAGGATAAAAATGGTTACATTTTGCAAGATTTACCAAGTGTTTGAATTCAACCAAACACTGGAGCGAACACCTACTCATCTTCGGAGTGGAAGGATGACGAGGAGAAGGAGCCAGACCAAAGTAGGCCAAAGTGGAAGAATCCATGAGAAGGTCACGAATACTGAAATCATTGTTGGAATTAAGACGAGTACTCAATACCACCATAAGCTCCTCATCTGAAGAAGGAATGGGATGCACTTCTACCTGAGAAGGTTTCTCAAAAGAATACCACCAATGTTGCACGGTGAAAGGCCAAGAACTATTCACGGGAGTGACAAAGATATAGTAAGGTTGCCAAGTTTTGTCATTCTTAGATCTTACCCAGAAAGTGAGCGGGACTATTGGTTCGAGAGCTGAACATAACCATCCCCCTTTGGTATTTCATCTGATAGCAAGCATGGAAAAGTTCCGGGGTAGGGTTGCCTCCGTTGGCCTTCAAAACTATGTAAAAAAATGACAGAGCGGTCCTAATGGAGTTGGGGATAATTTGACTAGGGCAAACTCTGAATAGATCACAAATGCGAACAAGGTATGGGCATATGGGAAGCCTAAGCCCTGCCTCGAAATGTTTTTTCCAAAAGGGTAATGTAGGGGGAGTGGTGTAGTTTGGCCGCTCGCTAGGGCCAGGAACCCTAAGTTGAAATCTATTCCTAGATCAGTGATTAGGGCTTGAACTTCGACCTGTTTAACTAAAGATGCAGATCTAGAAATTAAATTCCAATTATCCCTACTTGAAGAAGAACCGGGTTCTACGGGTAGAGAGACGGATGCAGACCCCGACCCTTCTTTCTTAGGGGAAGCAGAGGGTACGAATATGGGAGCAGAGGGAGAAGAAGCCTCTTCTCCGACAGAGTCACTCCGGCGAGTAGACGATTCGGAAGGGTTTAGATCAAACCTCCCCCCAAACCAGGCCAGAAAGACATTGCAACTAAAAATACTAAAGGAAGTAAAACCTACGAGGAAAGTAGCAACGAAGTACCTGAAAGGATGAATGGAAAAGCTAGGACGGCGGCAAGGAGTTCCGGCGAAGAGGAAATGTTGAAGAAGTGAGAGCGAGAGAGAAAGAGAGATGGAGCGCGAAAACAAAAGTGAAATAAATGAAGGAAAACGGTAATAATTTGAATTATAACCGTGTAGGGGTGGTTATCCCCCAATGATGCTCCACATGTGTAACGGAGGGACGTGGGATGTCCCATCTCTGGAAAAGTGGAATTCGCAGAGGCAGAGAGAGAAAACTCCTTAACTGCTTTGACTTATCTGAACATGCAAGGTTGTCTTGAGGGAATATTGCTACTGAAAATTCCTCACTTGATCAGGACAATGTTCCTCTATTCAGACTTAAGGGGGGATGAGTTGATGGGACACCTTCGGTACGTCAAGGTTGCCTGATGGCAACCTTCCACTAATACTTTCAGTATCCTTTCACTCGAGTGGCAACCTTGCCTCAATGTTTGGAACAGTGGGGGAAGTCTGCCTAGAATGGGAATAGTGGAGGAAGTCTGCCTAGAATGAGAATAGTGGAGGAAGTCTGCCTGGAATAATGGAGTTATGCTTCTTAGGGAAGGTTGCCTTGTGGTAACCTTCCCCAATTACACTTTATGGACAACTGGTATAAAGCGTTGTACGGATTTGCCTTCTCAAGGCACAAAATATCTCGTGTCAGACGTCGGTACCGACCTGTCACGTCGCTTAAAGTAGGGAAGCTTCCCCTATCAAAGGCGGTTGGGAAACTTCCCAAGTTTCCCCAAAATGACTGAAATACCCTTATTTCTACAGGTATATATACTGATTTCTACAGCAAATATCAGGTATGATACTCATTATCTCCTACATGTGACATAACTCGTTGAGATAGTTTGAGCTTCGTGTTGAATACGAACTAACTTGATCGTCGGAGATGCGACGCCGGCATACAACCCGGCGTTACGCTTTGTAGGTCGGAATTCAAGGGTGGAACCCACATGGAGAAGCTCTTCTCAAACATAATCTCATCGATACAAGGTACGTATTATGTGCAAATCGTGACCCCATCAACTTCTATCTGCTTCAGCCACTTGGACGGACGAGATCACCCCGAACCTGCTCTTCTTTTTCAACGATGATCTCACTTTGGTCAAAAGCCCCATTCTCTTCTTCCTTCTCCTGCCCTACTCTTCCTTCTCGTTCAAACCCAGATTCTTTCTTCACCTCCTCTCATCGCTTCTTTGATGATTCCAATTCCAAAACCATGACACAACGGTCCACGCGCCCATCAATTTTTTTTTTATTTCTCTCTGCAATAAGATATACTATATACTGATATTTGTGGATGCAGTGCATGTTGGGCTGCTAGCCCAATGGAAAAGGTGTTGGCTAGCATAAGCGCTCACCTGGGTTCGACTCCCAGGTGATGCAAAATCGGGTTCTTTTGTTTTGTTTTGTTTAATATTCTGGTTTTTTTTTTTCATTTTTTTTCTTCTTTCTTCTCTTAATCCTTTTTATTTTCCTTTGCATGCTTTTGTATTTCTTTTTTTACATTTACCTTTCTTTGTTCTTTTCTTATTCTTTTTCTCTTTGTTTTTAGTTTTTTTCCTTTCTTTATTTTTTTCTTAATTACTTTCATTTATTTATAAATTAATAATAATTATTAGTTACTTTTACAACTATTACTTTTGTTCACGATAATGTTGACTTTTATTTATGATAACTTGTACTTTTAGTTATTTAGTAAAGTAATTATCGTCGTTAAGAAAAGTAACTATTGATATGAAGAAAGGTAATGTTTCACAATCATTACTTTTTTCACGACAATATTTACTTTTATTCACGACAACATATACTCTAAATTATTTGGTAAAGTAATTATTGTCGTGATTAAAAGTAATAATTGACATGAATGAAGGTGATGTTTCAAAAATATTACTTTTTTTACGACATTATTTACTTTCATTTAAGATAACTTGTACTTTTAGTAATTCGATCAAGTAATTATTATCTTAATGAAAAATAATCATTCATATGAACAAAGGTAACGTTTCTAAAATATTACTTTTCTTCACGATAATATTTACTTTTATTCACGACAACTTGTACTTTTAATAATTCGGTCAAGTAATTATTATCGTAATGAAAAATAATCATTGATATGAACAAAGGTAATGTTTTAAAACTATTACTTTTCAAACGTAAATAATTTTAAGAAAATGAAAAATTGAAAAAATAAATAAAATGAATAATATGACACAACATAATCAAAGAAAAATTAAGAAAAAATGGAAAAAAATTTACTTTAAAAAAAGATAATATGAAGAATAAATAATTTAAAAAAAATTAGAAACAACAAATAAAATGAATAACATGTATGAAACAACATAATGAAAAAGAAAAATTAAAGAAAGAAATGAAAAAACAAAAAACAAAAAATTAAAAATAACAAGGCTTTAAAAAGTAAAAGTTCAATACCTATAAATAAATATATGTACAAGTAAATCTACAATAGAAGCGGCAACCTAGTGGCCTAGTGCTGCAACTTAAGGCTTTATGGTTCCAGAGGTTGTGTGTTCGATACCTGTGAGCAGCGCTTAGACAATTTTTTTTTTAAATTGAGCGCGGATCAGCGAGTCAAAACCCGACTCGTCTGACTTGATTGCATACTATAAAACAAGTGTATGGAAAGACGCCCCTAGCTAAAATTATTGCATGTAAATTTATCAACAAGTTGTAGGAAAAAACAGATTTATTTATACTAGTATATATCAGTATATCAAAAACTTCAAATAAAAATCTCAAATTTATAATTTCTCATGGTGGTATTATATAAGTTTTCTATTAATTCATATCAAATATGGTTTATTAAGGTAAGAAAGATAAATTGTATTGATATTATCTAGTGCAACATGTTTGACATATAAATGGAAAACTGTTGTCCGGACAACTAATCGATTTTGAGTTTGAAAATCGGTCCAACCAATATTATTTAAAATCGTCGGTTTTTTTTTTTTTTATTTTCTTGGTTTACTGTTGTATCCCTTAATTAAGCTCGAACAAAAGGTTATGATAAAATCGATTAAAATATAATTTATAATCAATTAATAAAATTATTTACAAAAAAGAAAATGATGAGTATAAGGAATTGGTTGGATCGGTTTTCAAGAAAAAAAAACTGGCAGTTTTAAATAATATTAGTTGAATCAATTTTCAAGCCTAAATCCGGTAGTTGTACGGACAATAATTGTCCGTTTGTCATTATTGATAAATATTTAGTGATAATAATATTTGCTTCACAAGTAGATCATCATGGATGGAGGACAATAATTTATGCTTAAAATTACATTTATCATGATTTATGACAAAATATATTATACTTATTAATTTAAGATCGTAGTAGTAATAGAGTAACTTATAAGCGTAGATAAAGGTATTCGGATCTTAGATTATTGGAGGTACTTTGATGTTCTTTTTCGTCGTCAAAAATATCCAAATATACAATATCTTAGCTAAATTTGCATATGGAAGAGGAGCCACCACAAATAGTCAACACATCAATTTAATTATAAATTCCATTTTCAGCCAGTCTTATGTTACCCCTTGAGAAAACCAGCCCTCCACTAAAGCTCCGCCGCGTGGCAGACATTCTGTGGCGAGTACATCAAGTGCTCTCCATACGCGCGAGTAGGGGCAGAGTAGTGGGGAAAAAGCGAGATAAAAAGCGACTGTCCTTGGCTGACATCGACTCGCCACGTGTCTTAGCCTCTCTTTCAATTAGAGCCACAAGGTTCCATGGAATTCTTGATTATTCTACCCTAAAACCCCTCAATATTTCGTTATTTACGATTCCACCCTGATGATGTGGCGCCCACGGACATCCTTCTCCCCTGTTCTTTTCGTTCCCTCTTATTAAATCTAACCCCAAATGACACAATTTTCTCTGCTTCACAGTTCTCACTCTTATCCTTTGCGACTGTGCTAATATACTCCTTTCTATTTCTCAACTCTTTTCTTAGCTGAAGAGAGAAATTTGTTCTGCGTTTGTCTTTTGCTGCAATCTCTTTGCTTTACTCAATCGTCTCAGATTAAAAAAATAAAAAATAAAAATCCGATTTCCGAAGTGTTTCTTCCCCATCTCAACCTCTTTTTTGTGTTTTCTAACCGCGTCTTGTTCTCGATTATATACGGAATCGACAAGTTTCGCTAGTTTTTTTTTTTCGTCTGAGCGTATAATTCCAGAGTATCCCGTTGAATTTTTGATGGGAAAAAGTAATTTTGTGCGATCAAGGAGTTCAGTGGATCTTTGAGCTGTCAAGCATTGGAATTTGCTTAGGGCATACATAATTCGGAGAAAGTGATTATTTCTGCAGCTATGGTTGTAAAGGTGAGCTTTTATCTGTAGATTTATGTGCTTCATCTTTACAAATATGAATATTGCTTTGTTTGTTGTGGGGGGTCGGGGTGGTTGGGGGAGATACGAAGGCGGGGAAAAGCCAGGAAAATTATGTTTCGCTACTTCGTATTTCATGATGAAATTTTGAGGTTTTTCGGATAGAAGTTAGGAAGATCATTTGAAAATTGTCTTTTTTCTGAAAGAATTGTTCAATCAATCGCATTGCCTCTTAAGCTAGCGATGTCGTTTGGGAAGCAAAATTGTTCTTCTATCAATTTGTGAAATGAGGTGTGATTATGTGTAGCAAGGTTGTGTTTTTTGGTTAGATGTTGGTATAGGAAGCGAAGTTGACTTTAGTCGTAATTTGTTGGATGGTTTTAGAAGGTTGTTGCTACGTATGTCTCACTTGTTGTCCTAAGATTCATCATATATGGTAGATCTGTTTGTGTACATTTTGATTGAATGAATCTGCAGAACATTTATGCTTTCTTGAATTTGCTTATTGATTTTCAAAGTTTTTCTTCTGTAGGAGCAACTGGAATGCCTTGTTCCTGGCTCGCCTCTGCTTACGAATGATCAAATTTCGTTAGATTTAGAGGGGCAAGACGTTACGGATATCCAACTGAAGGAACAGTTGAGTGGTGGGGATGACTTGGCTCCCAAGGTTTGAATGCTTGCTAGTAGTTGATTTTGGGTAGTAGCAAACACAGATGCATGTGATCGCCCGTCTCTTATCTCTTTGTATTCTGGTTGTGTATGTAGGTCAGGAAGCCATACACAATTACTAAACAAAGAGAAAGATGGACCGAAGAAGAGCATAAGAAGTTTCTAGAGGCATTGAAACTTTATGGTCGAGCATGGAGGAGAATCGAAGGTATTATTAATTCATTTGAGCTTCAATGATTCCATCTGTTGTATCTTGTCGATTTCGGAGTGTTCTAACTCCTAAGGGTTTCTGCCCTTTGGTTTCTGCAGAGCATGTAGGTACCAAAACCGCAGTGCAGATTCGAAGCCATGCTCAGAAGTTTTTCTCCAAGGTTCTATCCTCTTATAAGTTATAACAGTGCCATTATATCTATATGCCGCCTTTCAAGTAAGTCATATCTCTTATGGCACAAAGGCGCGCAATATCTACATGTTGGGAACTTTGTCGTAGCAATTGTATTGATACTTGAATGTCGTTGGTGTGTTTAGGTTGCTCGTGAGTCTGATGTGGGTGATGGAAGTTCAGTGAAGCCAATTGAAATTCCGCCTCCAAGGCCTAAGAGGAAACCGATGCACCCTTATCCTCGTAAGCTCATCTCTCCGGTCAAAGCGGGTATCTTAATACCTGAGAAACCAGAGAGATCCTCATCTCCAAATACTTTGGGGCAGGAGAATCAATCTCCTACATCCGTGTTGTCTGTGGTGGGTTCGGATCAATCTGTTGGAGCTGATTCGTGTACGCCTAATGGCAGCCTGTCCCCAGTCTCATCTGCACCTAAGCTTCTGTCTGACGATGTTATCTCGTCGTCTCAGTCTGACCGTGAAGATGAAAATTCAAGTACAGATGAAGAAATGCAATTGGTACTAGCTTGGTTCATTTTAGCAGTTCCGCCAGCCCTTTTGAAATCATATAGATCTTACTTAACTGACTCTGTTTACATTTACTCTGCAGGATTTTGATCTTTCGCCTAGAAAAACTTCTTATGTAAAGGGAGATTCGAATGCAGCCGCTATGCAGAGCTTGAAGCTGTTTGGTAAGACATTATTAGTAGTGGATTCTTCAGGACAATCTTGTTCAGGAGAGGGGACTTGCAAGCCGGAGTCGTTCTATAGAAGAGTGGAAACTTCATCGTTTCCTCTGAGAGTATTGCCTTTAAAAGTTCCTAGCAATAACTTTAAGCGACCTTTGATGCAAATCCACAGTAGTGAAATGGAGAATGATCTTTTGTACATAAAACTTACGGGTGACGCGGCGAACGTTACCAATGCTTGTTCTGCAGATCCTTTTCCATGGTTGAGTCTTCGCACCGATGCATCATCACATCCAGCTATGGAAGTGCACAGTCCAACCCCAATTAGAGCTCAGTCGATGTACCCTAAGAAGGAGAGGTTGGATGACGACCAAAAGGAGGGGTCGTCCTCTGATTCAAATACTGATTCAGAGGACCGGAGTGGAAAGGAGGAGACACCTTTCTCGTCTTACAAATTGAGTAAGAGAATTTCAGCCAAGTCGTTTAACTGTAGTAGGGGCTTCATGCCGTACAAAAGATGTTTCATGGAGCAGGATTTGACGGTTTCCTCAACAGAAACTACTCAAGAGAGGGAGAAACAAAGGATCCGCCTCCGCTTGTAGCTCTAGTGTAAATTCTCTCTCCCCAAGAACATTGAGACTTAAGTGACTATTGACTTGTAGCAGTGTTGGCAGCTGACAGACTCGATTGCGCGGGCTCCTCTGGTAACTACTTTTGGTGTTGGTCTCGATCTTGACGATTTGAAATGTATGTTGCGTAAAATTTTTGTTCATCTGCACTGTATTACATCTGTGGAAACGGACGACTCAGTTTCCTATGTAAATGGTTGTATGATTGGGCTTGAAGGAGCTTCAAGTATATGAATATTTCTCAAAAGTTAATGTGCTATAATGAGTTCTATTCTAAAATGAAGTTGTGCATCTCTCCATTTGTCGTTTGTAGAAAGTTGGAGTGACCAATCATTGGTGGGGCTGATAAAGACACGATTATTTGAAGTTGGGACATACTTGTGTTTTGTATTGTAGGAGAGGGGTGGCTTTATGCTATAGAATTGATCTTCACCTACCGGACCGGCTATAAGGGTGCGTTTTTGGTAAATTCTAGTGCATTCTTGGTACATGTTGCTACTCTACTTATTATAGGCTAATTGAGGGTGCGTTCTTGGTCAATTCTAGTGCGTTCTTGGTACATGGTAAATCTTGCTATTGAGTGAGTTTATGAGTCAATAAGACATCATATGTGATCTAAATAAGCAAATTTCTCAAGGAATGCCAACATAATATGCGACTTCTCAACTGATTTCATGTGTTACAACAATATAGTATGTAATCTTGCAATTCTTGAAAAATGAGAGCTTTTATTCGTAGCTCATTCATATATTTCGTTACTTGATAAACCTACAAATAAAAGCTGTCAAGTGGGTTTGATTGAGCAGGTTCTGCGGTTTGGGCCGGATTATCCCTTTTAAATGAGACCATGTGGGCATTTTTTAAAATGGGTTCTAATTGGGCTTATAGCTCATAACAATAAAAAATAATGCATTCATTCTTTAATGGATGATGTAAAATAAATATGCGTATGGCCTCCACATAACATAAACATATTCTCGTTGCTACACGTCATGTGTTTTGTTTTATCACTTGTCTGGTGTCAATGTCATGTATATATTTGTTATAGCAGTCAATATAATAATATGATATTTTCAGTACACCTCCCTCACTTGTTCTCATAATATTGAAGCACCGAAACATGAAATCTAAAACTTAAATAATCAGACAACAAATGAGGGGAGAGAGAGAAATGAACCACCTTTTTCCTTTGGGTTTAGAGAATCCGTATTGATGACTCGTTATCAGGCTGACTAGCCTCATAACAAGTCAATATGGATGAGATCGAGCCTTTGGCTTTGGGCTTAGAGCATGACTTCTCTTTTTCATAAAAAAGTTGAAATGTTGTGAGAGGGGTTTGAACTTCGACCTCGAGCATGAATGTCATACTTCTTACAATTAGTTGTATTATATTATATTTAAATACATTCCCAGCTCTCTCCATTTTCACTTTTCTCAATTTAAATGTAATTCTTTTTAGGGTAGTGATATTTGCCCACACTGTGGCCGACCACACAAGCTAAAAATAGTAATATAAGTTTTGAAAATAGAAATACACCCTAATTAGGAAACATAAACCCTAGGGAAATGTGATTATTTCCATTTTTAGAGTCAACTTTCCTTTTTTGACGCATGTGGCTGGCCACCGTATGGCCGACCATCATTACCCTTCTTTTTATTTCTTTAACTAATGTTAATCTTAAGTTAATGTAATGTTAGCATTTATGTTTAATGTAATTTGCTTGGTTTCAAATGATGTATCTTTCGTATTTTAAATTAAATGAAAATTTTACAACTCGAAATTATTTCATAGTATGAGTCAGCGGAGAAGCAAAACTAATACAACATCTGACTCATAAGTGATAAAATGTCATTATCAAGCCAACTTGAGTCTCAACCATTACTCATGCTCTTAGTGAGCCATTTTTGCTCTTTCAAAAACCTACTAGTATTTAAAATTGGCTTCTGCTATGGGGCTAAAATGCGTACCCAAAAAATATGAAGTGGTAATTACTCCCTTCGTCCCAAAATAAGTGCATAGCTCGTTTCTTTTGGATACGGATATTAAGGTAAAAGGTTAAAAATAATTAAAGTGATACGACTCACAATTTTTGAAGAGATAATTATTTTCTCATTTGGAAACGCGCCACTAGTTATAAGACAACCAGATATGGTAAACGAGCTACTTATTTTGAAGGTGATGGAGTTTTTTTTTTCTTTTTCTTTTTTCTTTTTGATGATAATTAATTACAAAGGATGTTCGAAGACGTACATAAAACAAATTTAGGGAGAAAATAAAATGCCAAAACTATTTAGTTAATTCTAGAAGGGAAACATCTAATATGATCCAAAAATAAATCATGAGCTGAATAGCAACAATGAGAAATATTGTCTTGATCTATCTCCATCTGTAAATAATAATATCAACTGTTTTAAGACGTACAATTTTTAAGGGAAAATTTTAAAAGGATTAATTCTTTTTTGGGCAGTTAACAGAGAGATCATTTAAAAAAAAAAACAATACCACACATATATTCTTTATTTAAACCTCAAAATAATTGATTACGTTGGATTGTTTTTTCGTTTTAAAAACAGCTATCAACTACTATTTGTTAAAATCCGTGGCAATCTCGATGCGATATATTTATGTTGGACGGATGGGGTAAGAAAGAAAGGTAACCATGACTCATCTTACATATTGATCTTAGCTTTCTTTCAGGTGCTTTTCTTAGATTCTTAATTTTCTAAAACTTTAATGATTCTATCCTCGATTATTTAGCACTTTTATTTTCCTTTATAGATACCCGAATGTTTATCCTTTATATTGATTTGTTGGGATCAGGATATTCTTCTTTCCGTCTTCATCCCATATTTAATGCTCATATCTATGGAATTTGAATTAATTTTTAGCGGATGGTTGGTATCCATGAATGGAATGAAGATGACAAATGAATGAAGATGAAATGAAGAATAATTTCTCGAAAAAAAAATAATAATTTCTTATGGATGGTACACACAAAAAATGGAATGAAATTTTTAATTATTTTTTCATAAATAATTAGTTTAATAATAATTGTATTAATTAAATAATAATAAACTATTATGTTAACATTATTTATAATTTTAATAATTGATATGTATAATAATTTTAACTGTAATAATATTTATAATAGTAATAATAATAAGTTTTACTAGTTACTACAATAATAACAACAATAATATTAATGATAAAAAAATATAATTTATTATTAATTTAATATTATTATAATGCCTGTAATAGTTAATTAGTATAATAATATTAATATTAATGATAAAAAATCAATATAAATTATTATTATTTAATTAAAATTATTAGAATTATTTTGTAATAATAATAATAATAATAATAATAATAATAATAATAATAATAATAAAGTTCATTAATGAAGATGTGGAATAGCTAATACTAAGGAAGGGAAGGAATGACTAATTCCATACTCATGGGATTAGTCATTCCTTAAGGAATTGTCATTCCTTATGCAAAAGATAAACAAACAGTAATGACTATTTCATTCTCATTCCATTCTAGCGTACCAACCATCAACAAAAATGATTTTGGGACAAAATGTCTTAGACATAGTAGGATTTATTTCATCAAATCATAATCTATATAGTATATATTAAAGTAAAACCAAAACCCATCTAGTTTCCCGCCCAAAATTTCACCCCACTCAGCATGATTTTTTGTCATATAAAATGTACATGTGGTATTTCACTACTCTTTCTTCAGAATTTTTTATTATATAAATTATACAACCCTTTTGCATTCCACATACTTTTCTCCAACAATTTTTCAGCTGGTAGTGAATATACACCTACGACCCATTGAGTTCTCCAATGACGCACCCCCAACCAATTTCGCTACTTCACATCTACAGATGCAAAAATCTGAAATCCATAGACCATAGTCTAAAATCTGCAGAAAACTCATAAATTTATCTGTCCATTGGTTTTATGAATTAAATATGCAAAAACTCATAGATTTAACATCCTTTGGTTTTTCTAAATTGATTTAATAGTTTCTCCGAAAAGTATCTCTCGACCCCCCTTCTTCATCTTCTTCACAGCTCCGGCCAAGACTCTGCCGTTTTATACCGCTGCCGCCGCATTGACTAGCTCCCAACTTCTCTGATATCAATAGCAAACAACTTAGAACAACAACAATCCCCAAATCACAACCAAGAATAGCATCCCGTCGTCGCCAAATCGATGTTCTGCTTCCAGACCACGACCGTGCCGCTTCAACCACCTTTTTCGAATTTTTTGTAGAGAGACTTGGCAGTTTTCATATAGCTTCTTGCATTGTATATACAGTAGTTATATATAGCTTCTATTAGCCTTTCAAGATATGTTATATTAACCCATATTTCTTCTGCGTATGCAGCTCGATCATGTGATGATTGCTCAAGTATTTTTATTTGATTAATTTGCATTTTTCCAACCGAAGATTGGCTATGAAACTCCACTTATTGAAAATTAAGCTCGCCAGGGGGAAAAATAAATTATTGTGGGCTTGAGTTGTTAACTTTTTCTTTTTATCTATGTGTTTAATTATTATTGTAATTAATACTACAATTATTGTGGCGTGGATCACACTGTCACACAGTCCTTTTTACTTTTTCATTTATTCTTGTAGTTATTACAAACAAATAAAAATGAACCATCGTTAAGCTCATCATCTTAAAAGAAATAATTACAACCTTTTAACAATACATCCTTAATCGTCACGCTTATATCGCAATCCTATACTCTATAATTTGCTTCTTTTATTTAATTTTTTTTTCCTCCTTACAGTTTTGCTTTGTTCTATTTTTTTAGGTATTGACAGGGGAGATGATGGATGGTAATGAAAGGACGTGGAAGAAAGTTCGGCTCCTATCTCAATTTTCTTTTACTTCTTTGTTGCAATACTTTTTAGGCCCAAAATTATAATGTTGATTGGGTTTTACTATTTTTTAAAGGTTGGTGACTTGGTGTAACAGTTAAACTTTTGTCAAGCTTTTCCCTGATTTTGTGTTATTATCCCAATTGATTTTTTTTTAGAAAAAAAGAGAATTTTATAAGTACACGAATATGGAATATAAAGAAGACCCTCCACAAAAGATAGAGGTTCATTCCAAACATAAAGTATATCAATATTAATTGCGGGCTTTGTTATTCTATGAGCACTTGCGGCTAACATACTTGACTTTTCACTACGGGTACATTATCATCTCTCTACGCAGAACATGACATAAACTGCGAGTTCCGTATCGTTTGCATTGCATGAGATGATAGCATCACAAGTTAGCTTGCTATCAGACTCTATCCAAACTTGCATCACAATTGAATTATTAATTAGTTTAGAAAATTATGATAACTATTTATTCATAACTATTTCCACCAAGTAAAAAAAACTTCATTGATATTAATAATCCACTCTAATTTAAAATTGGAAACGAAAAAGATTAATTAAAGAAAAGAAGCCAAATTGACAAAGCAAAGAAGAAGCTGACGCGCAAAAACTGTTATAATTGAAAACATAACATATAAAGTTATATAAACTATACAATAATATATGAAAAAGAAACATATAGCATCTAAATAAATTATATTTAAACTATACAGCCATATAGAAGTACATGAATGTCACCAAAATATAACGGTCATAAATCAAAAATTAATTCCAACTAAAAAAATGTGGCAATTCAAACTCTCTCTCAATGTTTTATTATTTGTAGTTACTATCTCAAAGATAGTCACACTGGTATTTTCTATTTAATTAAATTTAAGTGATATTTACCAAATTAATATTGAGATAATTAAATTTTAATTATTTAAATTTAATTATGATTAATAAATATTAATAATATATTTATTACTCTCTAATTCTCTAAATTACTTCAATATTTTTAATTGTTTCAATGCACATACAATTAGCCATACTCAAATCACAACTCTACAAATCTAAAAATTAATTAAAAATGATTTTTTCCACGGGCGGAATACTAGTTAATTATTAATAGGAAAATAAACGGTGCTTACCCCTTGGTGCTTCATTCTGATTTTCCATTATTTTTCGTACTTTCTCCATTATATATTCATAATACACATGTATTTCTTATTATATTCAAATATAATAAATTCTCACGTCTCATATGTATATCTATTATTGTTATCTTTATCTCTATTATTCACACTTCTTTAAAACTTTGTGCATTATTAGTTGATAATATTAGTCTCAATATTATATACTATATCTCAATTCTTAATAGGTATATATTCTCAAATTCTTAATACAAATTATATAACCATTTTCATTCTTAATTATACGTTTATTATGATTTTTTTTAAGTTAATCAATATGTAGCCAATAATTAAATTTAAAGCAACACAAAAAGCAAATTAGCATTTAAGAAACCAATAGTAAAATTGTAATCGAAAATCCCTACAAAATTTAAATAAACATCTCATATCATATTGAATTTAATGTATGATTAGATAGCTAAACAAACAAACAAAAAAATGAAAATAAATTCTTTGGGTGTTTATAAATCTTCCTATATTTGATTTACAATTAACACAAACAACATAATAACTTTTAAATAAGATATACAACTATTTTTAAATAATCAGTCAGTCTTCGGAGAGGAATTCTAGAACGAAAGTGAAAGGGAAGTGTTGAGAGAAAGAGACAAATTTTTTCAAAGTTATAATAATGTATGTTTTTTTATTGTTTATCGTTTGTAATATGTTTGTATTTCTTCTCTAGCTTACTTTGATGAAATAAAATATTGTGTACCAAGAAAAACTATTTTAAAATATATATATATATATATATATATATATATACATATAGATGTAAACATAGAATTATTAAAGGAATTATAGTTGACTTGTTGTATAAATAAAACTGATAAAATTAAATGGACTATAGAAGTTATTAAAGAATCACAAAACTTCCATGCACTCAGTGCACTTGCTGAGACGGGTTCCGACTCGGCAACCCGATTCGTGCATGCCTGCACTCAATTTATAAAAGAAATAAAAAAAAATAAACAGACGATGAATGTACATATAACGTTGTGCGCTCAAATACTTGAATCTATAGAGGAATGAGATGAAAAATGACTAGTTAGATGTCACAACCCCAAATCCCGAGGGACGGCAAAGCCGGGGTGCGACTAGGGGTTGGATTAAAGAAGCAGGGAAGAAGGGGGAATAAATATTGAATAGATGCCTTAACTAATAATAATAAACAAGATGATATCTATGAACCGATTTCATTAACAAAAGAGAGTCGATCTCGATGGATCGCTCGACGAAGTTGTTATCAGAGTAGACTAGGTTTAAAGTACGAAACTTAAACCAAAAAGTTATACAACAAAAAGTGCAGTAGTTTGCAGCGGAAAAACGTAGAACTGAATATACTATTCTTCATTCCTATATACAACCTCTACTCAACTTCCGCCGTCTTCGTCACTCAACCTGCACATTTATAAATACATGCATGGCTAATTATAATCATACTTAGTTGGCACAGTGCCGAAAACATATCATAAGCTTATAGATTAATCAGACATTCTCAAAGTAACACAACGAAGTTTTTCTTTCAAAGGCCCGTGCTTACTAAATACTTTCTCTTTTCATAAATCACTCGGCCAAGCATTTTCTGACTGTTGTTACGTTCAACTTGCTCAAATTCTGTTTCAACACCGGGGGAGAGTATACTTCTTCCGCGCACGTTCCTCACCGTGGCTGGCTACCCCTCAACAGAGTACCACGCACAACGGCTACCGTGTACACTAATTCTGGATAGCACTCTGTGGGCTAACTCATAATCCGATCGATTAGTTGGTAACTCTGGATAGCACTCTGTGGGCTAACTCATAATCCGATCCTCTGGATAGCACTCTGTGGGCTAACTCAGAATCCGATCGAACCAACACAGAATGGCACAAAAGAACTCACAAAAACAAATTCTTTTATGCACTGATAATCAATTTGAAAACACACTTATCAAAGCAGTAAGTGAACATTTTCGAGCATCGCTCATTTTATTTGATATATAGAAAAAGCCCACCTTAACCTATTACAGAACAAACACGAACTTCTGTCTTCGGTCTTCCGTCCTGTCTTCTAATCTCGACTTCCTCCTTTTTAACACAAAGAATCAACTTTAGTAAATGGTCGAGACGTTTAAAGAAAAGAAAACGAATTCGGTTAAGTCTTTTAGGCATTTGCACTTTTAACTAATCTCTTTTAATTAACGAAGAAACGAGACTCGAACACATCTCGTTTAAAACCAACTCGGTTCCCTAATCGACATTTAGATTAGTTAATAAAGGAAGTCGATAACTCTTAACGACTTAAAAGTTCTTAAAGAATTAAGTTGAAAAGAATTTCAACTTAAGAAAATGAGTTTTAGACATTTTCTGTACAAGACAGCAAGTCTGGAGCCTCTGTAGAACAGAATACTTCGAAAAAGGGGATGTGCCTTATGTCATAAGAAAGACACGGATGTCTAGTTTACTGTCCAATTTATGGATCTCGATTTCGTTAAACGAGCTAAGAGTTATGGCCGTTTTCGTGAAGGGTCGCAAAACTGCCGAGAAACCCTAATCACTCGTAAAACTCGACGCACAATTCCCTAGGTTCGATCAATGCTATACAACCTTTATGTGCATGAAATTTCTAACACGTAACAATCAATACACACAATCATTTAACGTGCACACCTTCACGTTTCTCGATTAACAAAACGACAAACACTTTCTCGTCTTTTCATCTAACCAATTATTTAACAAATTTCATTTCAAATTCAAATCATATCAAACTTCTAATTTATATTTCATAACCTATATAACATCATCATCAACACTCATGCATATCATTACTATATTTCACTTCATGCATATATTTATAGATCAAAAGTTCATACTTGAAAATAGCCTACTACGGGTCCGTTTTCATAACTTTTGATTCTGACGTGTGATTTTATCGGTTCAAGTTTCTATCATGCTTCAAATAATTCTAATTTCACTTATCAATCATCAAACACAACTTATAACATGTAGAAATCATAATTTATTTAATATAGTCTTAATTCCATCTACTTACATACAAATATTCTTATACTTGTTCAATAAATTCCATTCTTAATCTTATCATGCATAATTAACCTAATTATGATTTTAGAAACTTATATCATGATCATCTAACATGTGAAGCACAAAAACATAGATTTAAAGTTCATATATGCATCGATTTTTCATAATTGATAATTAATTCTCAATTAATTCTACAACCAACCTAGCATACCAACAATCACTAATATTCGATTAGTTTCCTCGTTCGATTTTCCTATCGACGATTACGCTCGACTCTTCGTCTCTTACGAAAAGTTCGACGTTCTTAGATTTCATTCAAACTTTACAATTATCATCATTAACTACATAGATTAACTAATATGCAAACCATAAGTCCATATCAACATCAAAACTAATTCTATCGACGATTCTTCGTCTCCAACGATTTCGTTTTTATTTTTAGAAAAATCTAAATTAAATATATGTTGAACTACATGCTTCCTACATCATATATATCAAATCATATCATCAAAAACATAACAATTGCTCAACCAAAATCCTACTTCTTCATCTCTTACAATCTTGTTTTTATTTTTAGAAAATTCTTAAACAATTCATGCATCAATATATCAATACCTAGAGTGATAATCCACCAACCAATCATCTAAAATCATGAATTTAAAACATCAAACCATATCCCTCTAAATTTTCGGTTATTACAATATAAATAAGGAGGATGATTTCTACTTGATTCTAACCATGGAAATCCATTCCTAAGCATACATAATCAAGTCATAAACATAGAACATCATCTTCTTCCTCTCTTACTAATTTCGAAAATTTCAAGAAGTGAAGGAATGGAATTTTGTTTGGATAGTAATGAAGAGAAGGCTCTCACCTTTCCAAATATGTAATCGGAATTGAAATCGATCGGTAGATGAATAAGTTATGGAACTTTGAATGCTTGAAGAACTTGATGAACACACTTGAAGATGAAGAACAAGAGAGAGAAGAGAGAGTTTGGGGGGGAGGGCGGTTATGAGAGGGAAGAGAGAGGAAAATGTAAGGTGTTATGTTGATATTTATTCCATAAAGTAGAAAAAATATCAAGAAGGATGACTAAGGGTGTAGGTGGCGGTTTTAAGAGGGATTTTTATCCCAAAATATCTCGATTACGGGTCTAATACTGCGTATTGAAAATGAGAAATTAATTTCCTAGACGGTTACGTTTCCGGCGAAAACTAATTCGACTATTAGATCGGAAATAATTTACTTAGTCGAAAAGCATGATTCGATTTCTGAAATCCAAAGAAAAGTTGAGACATGACAGTCTAAATTTTGCCCGGAAAAATAAATAAAACTGACTTTTACCAGTAGACTCGTATCGCAAAATAAGTGAATATAAAGTCAGACGGTTTTTCGATCTGAGTTCTCGAACGAAAATTCTATCGGACGCAAAAACCTTAATACAGTAGTCGGTTGAACGACTTCTAGAATTTATTTTCAGAAAAGGATTTCACCGTTAGTCTTAAAACTGAAATTCCTTAACTTAGAAGTGCAAAGTCTTAATTTCTTAGAAAATTTTTATTTCTCGACGGAAAAGAAAAGCCAGGTATTACATTCTACCCCTCTAACGAAAAATTTCGTCCCGAAATTTACATATCTTCTTCAAACTGTTCGGGGTACTTCTTCCTTATCTTTTCCTTGAATTCTCACGTGGCTTATTCTTGCCCGTGGTGATTCTTTAACACTTTTACTAACTGCATTGACTGGCTTCTTAACTCTCGCACTTTTCGATCCAAGATCGATTGCGGTCTTTCTTTATAACTTATAACTTAAATCGGAATCAAGAACTACGTCTTGCTGATGAATCACATATTTAAAAATCGAACACGTACTTCTCAAATGAGATACACAAATATAATAAACATTCCATAGACTTGGCGACACGGCCAATCTATACACATTAAAACTATCTTTTTCAAAATATCTACTAATCATATAAAGCTTTTTCTAAGTTTATACTTGACATGAAAAATAATTACCATCCTTAGAAGGAAAATCATGAGGAAAACTTGTCCTCATTCTCTAAATTTAAGTCTGATCGACATATATCACATAAGACTTTCGTCACCTCTAGACTTCTTTCTTTCTGACTCGAATCTATCGAAAGAACATATCTATCATTTCACTGAGTGAATCCAGTTCTAAATTCTTCCTTTCATCTTACTTCATTACGAATACGGCATAATTCATATGGACACAGAGGAGACTAAGGTTGTGGGTAGCAATGCGCTCGAGCGCGCGCTCGTGCGCTCGCTCGCTACCCCAGAGAGCGCATTAGCCGAGCTTGATAAACACTGCCGAGCGCCAAGCTCGTGCGCTCAAGCTCGATATAGCGAGTCTGCGCTCACCCATGCCCGATGCCACGTGGTGACCGCTGGTTGGTCGCCGCCATAACCGTTGTGATCGCCAACGGTCACCATTCAATTTTTTTTAATTCTAATTTAAACACTATATATATTCAATCCCCACCCACAAATCACACACTACACTCTTTATTCTCTCTTCTCCACACTCTTTTCTCTCAAATTTGCTCCCAAAACCGGCGGTCACCTTCTCCGGCCAAGCCCTCCGGCGATCACCTACTTCTAAAAAAAAAATGGATCCAAATGCCAATTTTCACTCCAATTGGCCATTCGCCAAAAATTCGCCTAGGCCCAACCCCTCTCGTCCATCCCCTCGACAAAATTTGTTTTCTCAAATACCCCAACGAGATTTATTCTCGTCGCCTCCAGCTCCGGCTTTCGCTCCACAATTTTCCACGGCGGGAGCCTACGTTACTCACTTTCCGGCGAGTGCCTTTGCACCGTTTCAAGGCTTCGGAGCTTGCAATGCCGCCAATGCCGTCCCCTCAATGCCGTCAATGAGCACCGGCTACCCCACGCACCCTGCGCCGTCGCCCGAAGACTTCAACTCGGCGGTAAATTTGGACGACGACGACGACGAGGTCCAAGTCACGTCACCGACAAAGAGGAAGGGGAAAAAGGCGGAGGCCTTCGGCAGTGGTCGTCGTGGAGGCGGTAGGGCGGCTATGGTGGAGTTGGTGGATTCGTCTTCCGAAGGCGAGGACGGGCTGGCGGGATACACCGAGACCGAGATCGAGATCTTGGCTCGGTGTTAGGTCGACATCTCCTACGACCCCATCGTCGGCAATGGCCAACGGTTGGATTCGTATTGGCGCCGTATTTTGCAACGTTACCGCGAGCTCCGTCCCAAAAACACATCGAGGAGGAACCCGCAAAAGCTCCGCAACCATTGGGATCGAGTGAAGCTTATCTTAATGGAATTCCAACAAGTTTACAAGGAGTGCGAGCAATCGAGTCGAAGCGGTGAGAGCAATGAGGACATTTTGTCCAACGCTCTCAATTCATGGCAAGAAGCGAAGAAAGCTGCTTTCAAGCACTTGCCGACGTGGCGGGTAGTCAAAGATATGTCGAAGTTTGCCATGGTCTACTCCGCAAAATACCATGCGGCAAAGAGAACGAAGACGAGCGAAGATGGGAGCTATACCACTTCGGCGCAGGATTCGGCAGTAGGGAGCAATCCGAGCGGGAGCACACCGCGGTCCCACTTTCCGGCAGCGAATTTGGGTCGGAGCACTCTAGTCGGATAGAACGGCCGATGGGTAGAGACAATGCAAAGGCAGCGGCAAGAGGGAAGGGGAAGGCCGAATCAAGCTCGGGTAGCGGTTCGGCATCTGGTGGTATACGAGAGGAATTTGTTCAAGCGGCCACGAGAATGTCGCAGCAAATGGAAGAATTTATGAGGCAACAAGACTATCATATCATCACGAGAAGCACCGTCGGTATGGCACCGGCCCAGAAGGAGTTCCACGATCGATGGGTCAAGGATCTTAAAATAAAATATGGGTGGCCCGTTGATGATGAGTAGTTTTTTTATTTTAAGCTCTTGTTTAATGTAGTATTTTAATTTTATTAATGTAGTTTAATGTCTTATTCTAATTTTAAGTGGAATGAGATTTTTTTTAATTTCATTTTATTCGAATAAAAAAAAAGATAAAATGGCGAGCTTGGCGAGCTCGCCACTGCACTTCATTTGGTGCGGGCACCATGGGCCCACCAAAAAGGCAAGCGAGCGAGCTCGCCAAGCTCGCCGCTGCTAAAGGCCTAAGACTCTTGGCAGCGGCGAGCTTGGCGAGCTCGCTCGCTTGCCTTTTTGGTGGGCCCAGCAAGCGCGCACCAAATGGTGTGCAGTGGCGAGCTTGCCAAGCTCGACATTTTCTTTTATTTATTTATTTTTTTTTTCGAAAAAGATGAAATTTAAGAGAAAAAATTCATTTCATTAAAATTAAAATACTACATTACACTAAAAATTAAAATACTATTACAATATAATTAAAATACTACATTAAACAAGAGCTTAAAATAAAAAACTACTCATCATCAACGGGCCACCTATATTTTATTTTAAGGACCCTGACCCATTTCTCGTGGAACTCTTTCTGGGCCGGCTCCATACCGACGGTGCTCCTCGTGATGATATGATAGTCTTGTTGCCTCGTAAATTGTTCCATTTGCTGCGACATTCTCGCCGCTGCTTGAACAAATTCCTCTCGCATACTTCCCGATGCCAAACCGCTACCCGAGCTCGATCCGACCTTCTCCTTCCCTCTTGCCGCTGCCTTTGCCTTGTCTCTATCCGTCGGGCATTTCATCCGACTAGACTGCTCCGACCCAAATTCGCTGCCGGAAAGTGGAGTGGAGGACCGCGGTGTGCTCCCGCTCGGATTGCTCCCTACTGCCGAATCCTGCGCCGAAGTAGTATAGCTCCCATCTTAGCTCGTCTTCATTCTCTTTGCTGCATGGTATTTTGCGGAGTAGACCACGGCAAACTTCGACATATCTTTGACTACCCGCCACGTCGGCAAGTGCTTGAAAGTAGCTTTCTTCGCCTCTTGCCATGAATTGAGAGCGTTGGACAAAATGTCCTCATTGCTCTCACCGCTTCGACTCGTCATCTCGCACTCCTTGTAAACTTGTTGGAATTCCATTAAGATGAGCTTCACTTGATCCCAATGGTTGCGGAGCTTTTGCGGGTTCCTCCTCGATGTGTTTTTAGGACGGAGCTAGCGGTAACGTTGCAAAATACACCGCTAGTACGAATCGAACCGTTGGCCGTTAGCGACGATGGGGTCTTGGGAGATGTCAATCCAACACCGAGCCAAGATCTCGGTCTCGGCCTCGGTATATCCTGTCGGCCCGTCCTCGCCTTCGGAAGACGATTCCACCAACTCCACCGCAGCCGCCCTACCGCCTCCACGACGGCCACCACGGCTGTCACACTCCAACTCCCGAGGTGCGACTTAGGACACTAACACTACTAAGCATCCATCAACTCAACTCAAATAAGGAAATCATGCTCGGAAAACAAGTGAATATTGACTGAAAGCGATTAACAAATAAGAACATGCTTCCAAGTCACAATGAAAATATCAAACGAGCATGGGTGATTTTCATAACAATCCGAAATGGCATAAGAATATCAACTTCTCAAAAACGTAAACCAACAAAAACCTTAAATTGTAACGAGCATAATGCTCTCAATCAACAGAGTAATAAGTATGGTTCAACAAATATTAACAAACATGGTTTATCAAAACATAGCAGCGGAGACCTCAACTCCATCCCAACAATCACATGTATGAAGACATGCAATTGCCAGTCCAACTTCCGACTCAAAAGAAACACATCACCAAGCTGTCCACGCCATCCACATCCTGCTAACCTGCACGTTTAGAAATACATGCAGGGCTGAGTACTTCGTACTCAGTGAACACATGCCGAAAATATTTGAAAACTTGCTCTTAGAGCTATATCAATTGAACTTGCCTTGCCAAAGCATCACAAGTATTAATATAATAAAAACAGTTTTACTTGTGAATGCAAAAATATTTTTACTTTCTTGAAATGTCAGTGCTGACAAACATATTATATACTCAAACAGTATGTATCATCTACCACATTATCGCACTCTCTATGTCGAGAAGTAGGCCTCCTTCTCGAACACTGTGACCGGCCCAACCGAAGCAAGGCTCACAGTCACCTCAGACTATTCATATACCACACGTGGGTTTCCTGCCTCACACAGGATTCCTACCTCACACAGGATAATAATATCTTATTCAAGCAGATGATAATTCAAACTCACATAAAACGGCAAGTCAATTGAATTTGAAACTCACATCATAATAATACTCAATAACCAAATAACGATAGCAGTCATCGGAGTTTTGGTTTTAGAAAAGCCCACCTGACATCCGAAGACTAGCTAGGCGGCTTACTCTTGAATGTCCTCGCTACTTGTCCGTCCCGCTCGGTCCTTCATATTTTGACATCGATAAAAGAAATAAGACTCGATGCGTAAAGACGTAAAGTAGATGCGTGTCTCGGCTGGAGGACTTCTACATTACTCGTCTCTCTCTATTCTTAGTTTATTTTTTTTTTCTAAGTCGATCACTCTCTCGACTTCTTCGTTCTCGGTTCTCGATTCTACTCGATTGCTAAACATTTCATCTCGTGTTCTCATTAATAACTTATCAATGGTAATTGTTAATGGACAATCGGTAATGCTAAGGCATCTCTTACTTAATTAAAGAAATATCATTTATCTCAACTTCATTACTCGAATTCTTAATCGCATTCTTAACTCAACTACGTCATACCAAATCAACCACGTTGCACATAATAGCATTCTCAACAATTTGAACAAATCATAACATCATAAATAAAATATAAATGTCTCACTCAACATAAGCTCGTTCAAGCATAATCATTTATTCAAGCACATAAGCTCACTTAAGCATAACAACTCACATAAAAATTCAAGCAAACATACAATCTCGACCAGATTCATGTTTCAAGTTCAATTAATAATTATTCAACATAGCTCGACTCTAATTTTAGAAAACATTAACTTCAATCTCATAAGTTAAATTCTCATCTTACTAATAAAACGAACACAAGTTCAAGTACTAAGAATTTCCTTGAATTCAAAACTCAAATAATCATCTAATATTTCTCGACTCAAAATACGGCGTTGTTTCCAAAATATGTCGTCTTTTCTCAACTTCATATACGTATACAAGTACATACTATTATTTATTCTATTATTATAATTTCTCTTTTCTTAATTCTCAATTAAACTCTTATTTTAATAAAACTCGTTTTCTATTTATTACTCGACTTTTAGAACTTCATCTCATTCCTTTTATTTTATGAAAACTCGACTCTAACTCCAAATCACGACTCAATTCTTAAATTAATCAAAACTCAATAACTTAATTTAATACACAAAACTTAATAGCCTAGTTGATTTATTTCAAATTAAATTGATTTGAAAAACAAACTCGATTAAATACTCAAGCATCATTAATTATTAAATACTCAAAATAATATTAATAAACAAACACTTAAATACTCATCATTTAATAGACTCGATTCTTAATTCAAAAACAACTCTGATAAATTTTCTTCTCGTTTCTCTAATTCTTCTCATTCAATTTAATAATCAACTATTAAACTATTTTAACTCAATTTCATTATTTTAATGAATAACATTTACTCGATTCTATACTCATAAGCTTCTCTTACTCGACTTATCTCCTCATAAATTATTATTTGATTATCTAAACTTGACTCGATTTATTACTCTTATATTTTATTATTTCTTATTCAATTAAGAAATTCCTCTTATATTGATTAACTCTAACTTTATTATTTTTATTTCAAATTCCTCAAATGATCTATGATCAAATGAGTAAACGAACTCTACTCGATTAAACTTCTCACTAAGTTTCTTATGCTCGACTCCTCTAATCTTTTCTCTTTTAGAAGAGAATTTATTTAATTTAAAATTCAACTATTATTATTATTATTTCTCGTTATTTTATGTTCAATTGAACGACTCGACCTCGACTACTCAACTCAAAATTTACACTCGACTTCTAACTCTATTTCTTTAACTCTAACTCCTCTTTTAATTATTTTTTGATTATTATATCCTCCAATCTCTATTATTTATTTAACTCAATTTTTCTCCTTTTAACTCTATTTATTTAATAAAGAACTATTATTATTATCCTTTATTTTCTCAAGCTAATGACTCATCATTAACTTTACTCTCTAATTTCTATTTAATTTTTATAATTAATTTTAATGATCTTCAAATCTTCATAATTCTCACCAAGAACACCTAGAACACACACTAATCTTCAAAAATTCACATCCCTCGATTTTTATGTCTTTTATGCCTAAAATTTCATTTTCTTCATTTCTCAAATTCTCCTTAAACATCTAATACTCTAAATTAAACATAGACACATACAAATCATCCATAACATCAAAATCATTCAAAATCATCAAAATTTATTTTTCCTTCTATAAACTAATTTAGTTCGATTTTTCTCATAAAAATAACATAATAAATTAAATCATTCATTCCATCATAATCTCATACTCATAATAAACTCATAAACATCATCAAATTATCAAATAATAATTAAATCAAATATTTCTCCATAAACCCTAAATTTTCGATCATCATAAAAAAAATAGGGTAAATGATTTCCTCAACTTCTTAAGCATATAAATCATGCTAAATGTCATCAAGAAATCATCAAGAACTCATAAAAATTTATTTTTCTTTCTTCTTTATACTCATTTTCGGTCATAGTAAATTTTATAGGATTATTATTTTTCTTTTCTTCTTAATTCATAGATTAATTTCCTAAGCTCGATTTGCATAACGATTTCCTCACTCGATTCTCACCTCGAATCCCTAGTTTGCCTATGCATAAATTTAAGTATCATGCATGCATGATTCTTTTCTTTAGAGATTATAGGGATTACATATATACAATTAATCAAATAGATAAACATACTTTAATATAATTTAAATCAAACTCCTCCTCTTGATTTCTTTTGGCCGAAATTGAAGAGAAATGGAGGCTCAACTCTCTAGCTTGGATTTCTCATGGAAGATCTCATCTTGAACCTCAAGAAAAATGATACAACAATTAATCATCCCTTCTAGAGCAATTATGCCGAAAATAATAAGAAACAGGGAGATGATTTTCTTGAAATTGAATTCAAAAGTTGATGAACTTGTTTACCTCTAAATTAGGGTTTGAAGAGCTAAAGATGATGATGATCTCTTGAAGTTTTAAGGCTTGATCTCTAAGCTTCAATGGAGGTTCTTCCCTACTATATGTGTGTGTGAAAGTGGCGGTATTGAGAGGGAAAAAAAATGGAGAGAAATTTTTCTTCTTTCTCTCTTAATAAGTCACGGCAATGAGGGATTGAGGGAGAGAGACATTTCTTCCTTTTCTTAGTTGATAAGCCACGTGAGAGAGAGTGTTTGAGAGAGAGATAGGATATGGATGAATGATGAAATGAATTGGCTTCTCAAACAAGACATTGACAAAATGAAAGAATATAATCATTATATTCTTGTAGGTGTTGAAAATAGGGGCTTTGGGAGAGAAATTAGGGAGAGAGAGATATGGAGGTCGGTGGTGAGAGGGAGAGAGAAGAGAGAGATATTCCTTTTTACAGAAAAAATTTTATCCGGACGGAAAAAGTTTTTCAGTACAAATTATCCGTATTATTTCCTTTATACTGAAAACGACTCTAGTCTCTCCTCGTCTCGTTTCCAACATCGAAAATACCTCGACTCTATCTCATGTCCCACTAAATAAATCAAGGATTCCGATTATCAAATTTTTAGGTTAAAATTCCAAGTAACGAAGAAAACCTAAAAATTTATTCGGCTAAATAATCCGTTAAGGACTAAACTCTTAAAATTCTCTCATGTGATCTCGGATGAGCTTCTAAGTTATCTCAAGGGTCTTAGAATAAATTCTAGATTCAAGAGACACTAATTAGGTCAAATTCTGAATTCATCGGTGAATAGTATTTTTCTCGATTGTCGTTACTATTCGCTAATAAGTAAAAGTTTTCGGATTTCTCTGAAAATCATACTCGTGCTCAAACTCATATAAATATGCTCAATCAATGCTTCACATGCTCAATTCGAATAATCAAAATACATAAACTCACGTTAAAGCACACAAGGGCATTTTAGTCATTTTCAAGGAAATATCTTTCCTTAAAGAATCTCTTCACTCAAAACTAATTAATTAAGCGTTTAAACTTATTTAAAGCATACTTAAGGCTCATGAAAGTTTGGGGTATTACAACGGCGACCACGATGACCACTGCTGGAGGCCTCCGCCTTCTTTCCCTTCCTCTTTGCTGGTGACGTGACTTGGACCTCGTCACCGTCGGAGTCCAAATTTACCGTCGAGTTGAAATCTTCGGGCGATGGCGCAGGGTGCGTGGGGTAGCCAGTGCTCATCGGCAGTATTGAGGGGGCGGCATTGGCGACATTGGCGGCTCCGAAGCTTTGAAACGGTGCAAAGGCACCCGCCGGAAAGTGAGGAACGTAGGCTCCCACCGTGGGAAATTGTGGAGCGAAGGCCGGAGGCAACGAGAATAAATCTCGTTGGGGTATTTGAGAGAACAAATTTTGTCGAGGGGATGGACGAGATGGGTTGGGGCTCAGCGAATCTTCGGCGAACGGCCAATTGGTGTTGAAATTGGCGTTTGGATCCATTTTTTTTAACGGATAAGATGATCGCCAGAGGGCTTGGCTGGAGAAGGTGACCGCCGGTTTTGGGGGCAAATTTGAGAGAAAAGAGATTGGAGAAGAGAGAATAGAGAGTGTAGTGTGTGACTTGTGGGTGGGGAGGGAATATATATAGTGTTTAATTGGAAGTAAAAAAAAAATATTTGAATGGTGACCGTTGGCGATCGCAACGGCTATGCCGGTGACCAACCAGCGGTCACCACGTGTCCTCGAGCGTGGGAGAGCGCAGCTCGCTCTATCGAGCTTGAGCGCGCGAGTACCGAGCTCGGCAATGGCTTGCGAGCTTGAGGACAGAGCTCGCTAGGGCAGTGAGCGCGCTCGCACGCGCGCCGCTGCCCATAGCCTATGAAAAAGGGCATTGAGTATAAAGGAAATGTTTAGTGTAGTGTGAATGCGATATTTTAAAATGTTAATAAAGTTATTGATGGGATGGTTGAATGTGTAGTGGGAGTAGGTTAGTGGGGTTTAGATGAGAAGGTGGGTCATGTACATAAAATTGTTTCCTTTAAAGGAAACATGCCAAGTATGGTGGGACGTCCCAAAATGGAAAAGATGCCATATTCAGTGGGATGGAGGGAGTACTTTTTATCACGACAATTTGTACTTTTAATTATTTGGTGAAGTAATTATTGTCGTAATAAAAGTAATTATTAATATGAAGAAATGCAATGTTTTGAAAATATTACTCCCTCCGTCCCGCTCATTTTGTCTCCTTACTATTGGGTACAGAGATTAAGGAAAGTTGTTTGTTTAATAAACTAGTGGATGAGATTGGAAATGAATGAGAGAGAAACTCTTACAACCACTCATTATGTCTATATTTGGATGTAGACAAAATGAGTGGGATGTCCATTTAAGGAAAGGGAGACAAAATGAGCGGGACAGAGGAGTACTTTTCTTTACGATGATTATTATTTTTGTTTACGACAACTTGTACCTTAGATATTTGGTCAAGTAATTATTGTCATAATAAAAAAATAGTTATTGAGATGAAGAAAGGTAACATGTCCAAAATATTATTTTTGTTCACAATAACTTGTATTTTTAGTGATTTCATCAAGTTATAATTGTCGTAATAAAAAGTAAATATATTTGAGTTTACTAGCGCATTCCTCCAAAATTGATCGCGTGTACATACACAATTAATTTGAGATTTCATAATGTTTGGTCGCATTAAAAATTGATCGATGCATCGACTATATTCAATTAAAAATATATAAATATATTATTTTCAATACATTCAAAGAATTATGTACAATTTATTTCTTATCATGATCTTTATATAAAATATATTTATTGAAATTGAAAAAGTCACTCTTTTAATTAAATAAATTATTAATTTATCGATATTTTAATATTTCTCTAAATTAATAAAGTTTTATGATCCCAAGATGATTAATTTATAAAGATTTTATTGTACCATTGAAGTGGAGAGATTATTAATTGGGGCATAACAGTGAAATAAGGATGGGCCGCAACATTAAAGAGGGCTACCGTGATAAATAATCTCGTCTACCAAATACAAGATAGTCCAGATAAATAAGCTAGTGGGGATTTATCTAGGTTATCAAACACACAACTTAATGTATAGTTATAGAGAATATGTTTGACAATATAAGCTTCTCTATTTATTAAAGTTTTACTATACAATATATATGTCAGACAAATTAAATTTTAAATCTATCATAAATCGAGTTGTCTTTCTCAATCTTCTGCCCAAAACCTAATCTTCATGCAAAATTAATTGATTTTCTTATATTAAATTTGGTATCTCAAATGTTTATGTTTCTACTAATTTCATATATCGTAGGTTGTGTAGCAAAACTCATATCCTTTTATATGCTATTTTTAACGAGCACAAGTATTTATTATGTATTTTTACCCTTTTAAATAAGAGACAACTTATCAAATACCCATAATGAGGATAAAAACTCAATATATAGCCACTTTTTTAAAAAAAATACAAATTTTAGCCATTTTTTTGAATTTGGGACAAAAATACCATTAATGAAGGGCGCGTGAGTCGGGTTAGGGCGCGGGTCGGATTGGATTCGGGTACAAGAAGTCGGGCACTTTTGACACTAATTAGTGCCAAAGTGCCAAAGTAATACTTTGGCACTTTGGCACTAATATGGTCATTAGTGCCAAAGTACCAAAGTACTAAATTACTTAGTATATTTTTTGTGCTTTCTGTTGGTACTTTGGCACTAATATGGTCATTAGTGCCAAAGTACCAAGTGATGTAGTTTCTTTTTGTGCTTTCTGTTGGTACTTTGGCACTAATATGGTCATTAGTGCCAAAGTACCAAGTTATGTAGTTTTTTTTTGTGCTTTCTGTTGGTACTTTGGCACTAATATGATCATTTGTGCTTTCTGTATGATTGTCTACTCATGGGTGGCACTCATGTATGTTGTTCATGTATGATTGTCTACTCATGGGTGGCACTCATGTAGGCTATTCATGTATGAATGACTACTCATGGGTGGCACTCATGTAGGCTGTTCATGTATGATTGTCTATTCATGGGTGGCACTCATGTATGTTGTTCATGTATGATAGGCTATTCATGAGTGGCACTTATGTAGGTTGTTCATGTATGAATGTCTACTCATGGGTGGCACTCATGTATGCTGTTCATGTATGATAGGCTACTCATGGATGGTACTTTGGCACTAATTGGCGCATCTTAGTGCGAAAGTACCAAACATACTTGGCAAGATTTTGAATTTTGGAGGTACTTTGGCATTAAAATGCACCAATTAGTGCCAAAGTACCAAACATACTTGGCAAGATTTTGAATTCTGTTGGTACTTTGGCACTAATTGATCCTTCTGATTTTCATTGTGGCATTTTAGCAAACACCTGGTGTTCAAAATCTGTTAAGTGAGAAGATGCATATCCCTGCAGAGAGATAAGATAATACTCCACATTATTGAGTTGAAACAGAAAACAGAGATAGAACACGCCACATTACACATCATGATGTAATAAATAATATCTCCTTGTTCCATAAATCACAAGTATCTAAAAATGAGTTACGTTGCCTCGTTTCTTGCTGAGAAAATCTCTAAAATCATCAGCCAAGAACTCATGCGTACATTTCGTTATACCTCTGCGTATATAAAGAAAGAAAAAAGTAGAGTATATGAATTAATAAACAGTTGAATACATGAAGCAAGTCAGACGCCTAGTTATCTGGAAACATTCAAGGCCGATCGCAAATTAGCGAAGTCGAAATGAAATCCCATCAACCGTGAGTATTAACAGCTTCCCAAATCAAATTCTTGGAAGCAGGGGAGGCCATATCCCTAGCCTCCATAGCTGCAGTCCTAAGAGTCCTCAGAGTCCACCTATTGGCCTTGACGAAAGACAAGCTTATATAAGGCAAGCCATGCTTGTTGCAGAGCTCCTTCACCAATGGAGATATCTTCCTCAAATGGCACCTCGGCAGCCTCGGGAAGAGATGATGCTCCAGCTGGAACTGCAACCCCCCGAAAAACCAGTCCATTTGAGGCGAGCAGGCGATGTCGATGGTTCCACTCGTCTGCTTCTGGAACCAGTCATTACCCTTGGGAGCTCCGACGTAGACACTGGCGGCGAAATGGTTGAGACAGAACTGCACGTGCTGGATGGCGCACACGCAGAAGCTGGCGAGGACGAAGGCGAGCCTCTCCACCAAACAAAACTGTAACTAGCGAATTTCATGTTTTCACATGAATTCAGAATTCGAGCTTTCACATTTGCGATAGTGGAATGTACGACGAGGTTTGAGAAGAGAGAGTTGTCGTGGTGGTCGGAGAGGACGACGATGAGGCTGTACGAACTGGCGGCGCATGTATGGGGGACTTTTCGGAGGAGTCTGTGGCAGAGATGGAGTGGAGGATTGAGTTGTGGAGCAGGCAACAGTTGCATAGAGAGAGAAAGATAGAGAGATGGGTGAGATGTGAGGGTTGAGATATGTGCAGAGAGAGAATGAGAGAGGGGTGGAACAGATCTGGATGAGAGATTGTGAACGGAGCGGGTTTGGTATAGGATCCGTTAGATCCGCATTAATAAGGGTAATCATGTCCTAAATTCAAAAGAATGGCTATAATTTGTGTATTTTATAAAGGTGAGCTATATATTAGGTTTTAATCCCCATTGTGGCTATTTCACTGTATTATCTCTTTAAATAATCCCATATTTTAGAGATTTTACAAATTTCATATCTCACAGGTTAAGCAACAAAACTCATATCCTTTTCAATAAAGCTATCCGAACATACTATATTCGGATATAATCGGTTCGATCAAGTAAAAAACTAATACCCTTTTATATGCGCTTTTTTAACGAGCACAAGTATTTACAATGTATTTTTACCCTTTTAATTAATCCCATATGTTAGAGATTTGCATGTGGTTTTACCTTTGCAAATAGTTGACTTTGGTAGATCAACTTTGAAATTATTTGTTAGGACAAATGAGCTATAAGAATCGCACATTTTGATAAATTTTAATAGAAGTTGGATTATTGTTGGAGCATAAATATTTACATAATATTATTATTTTGTAATTTAATTTTTTTTTGTACAATAATGAGATTAATATTTATTTATTTATTTTTAAATATTGACCGATCCCGCTGCAACGCGGGGTACAACTAAAATCTAAGCAAAATATTGATATCTCCAACGAAATTTAGCATTTTTTAAGTAAAGTACGAATATTAAATTCTTAGAGGGTGTTTGACTAAGCTTTTAAACTTCTTAAAACAACTTATAAGTTGTTCATTATTAAAAATTTAAAAACTTTTAAACTGTTTTAAAGAACTTTTAAACTTAACCAAACATCCTTGTAGTCATCCCTCAAAACATAAATGATTAAACCACTATTTCGATCATGATTCTCAATATTACAAGTAAATTTTATTCCATTTCATTATTACAACAATGCAAGTTGTATAAATAAATAAATATCTCACTTTTAGAAAATACCTACTCCTACTACCATAGATAGTTTGTCACTTTTCTAGATCCTTTTGGTCTTGATTGCACACGTGTCATTTGAAAAACTTAGTCGTAGTATTAGAATTGAACTTGACAGGAGCAATCATAAAACGCTTAAATTTATGTATATAGATTTTAAGAAAATTGAAAATATAAAATATTACTCCTCTCGTTCAAATTAAATTATAGTAGTAATTTTTAAATTATGGTGTGAGTTTTAAAAAAAAAATAAGTCGATATATAAGGTGAACTATTATATTCATTACATTTTATATTTAAAAATAGGTAAATATTTTTGGTGAAGTAATAAAATAGGTAAATATTAAAAAAATGAGATTAGAAAAATAAAAAATATATATAATTATTTTTTAAATAAAATAATTATATTTTTCATAAACGGACCAAAATAAAAATTGAACTATAATAGATCCCATCTTCTATCTGAAAAATGCGGATCAATCATGGCCACCTATTCCAAGTCATATTCGCCTCAATCGCCTGCATATTCTCTCTCAGCCTTTTACTCATTCCGTGGGCACGAAAAAGTTCCACCAAAATGGAGAAACCGAAAGAAAAAATAAGTAGAAAAAGAAGGGAAGAGAAGAAAAGAAAAGGGCCACGTGTCACTTTCTTCCTTGATTCCTAAATTTCCAAAATCACTCCATAACCGTCCCCTTATGACCTTATTATAAAAAGCACCCGCACCCACACTTTACTCATCTTCCCTTCGCTTTACGTGCCCGCTTGTTTTCTGCACCAACTTCTCTCTACAGATCTTCTTGTGATAGACTGAGCGATCGTTAATTCGAGAAAATGGCTGCAGCTGCCGTTACTCTGAGCGCCGCCGACACCGAGAAGATCAACAACCTCAAATCTGATGTTGCTTCTCTTAATCAGATCAGGTTTCCCTCCTCTCTCTCTCTCTCTCTCTCTCTCTCTCTCTCTCTCTCTCTCTCTCTCTCTCTCTCTTCTCGGTTGAGGCATTTGGTTGTTGATTTGTGTAGATCTTACTGGCGGTTGTATTAATGATTTTTTTTTTGTTCTCTGATGAAGTGAAAACGAGAAATCTGGATTCATCAATCTGGTAGCTCGCTATCTCAGGTACGGTTAAAATCATGGATTAGGCACTAGCTTTTAATTGTATTATTATTATTATTATTATTATTTTAATTTTAAAATGCTGCTAATGCGAAATGGGGAATTATGATCTTCCAAGTTCTTCGTACTCATGCCTATTTTAAGTACATGCAGCCAGTGTAGCGTGAGTGTGAAATTGGTTTAAGTTGCATACTTGAGCTCCAGATCTCATGTTTTAGCGATTGTGAGACCTGGCGTCTTAATAATCAGCGTATAATTAATGTTACAAAAGCCTGGTATTTAGAAATTATACTCCCCAGAGTTATATTGTAGATATTTCCGTATGTATTCGTTCTAAGAAGCTATAGTTGATTGGTGGTATCTAAGAAGCTAATTCGTTCTAGCTTTTGGTTTTTGTGGTTGGAAATTGAAGTGGGGAAGCTCAACATGTTGATTGGAGTAAGATCAAGACACCAACTGATGAGGTGGTGGTTCCCTATGATACCTTAGCCCCTGTGCCTGAAGGTGGTTTCTAGTTTTGATGTTTTATTGCATTATTTACCAATATTAGGTTCATTATGATGAATGTTTTATCTATAAACCAAACCTGGTGTTGATTGGCTGATTTTAGGTTAATGAAAAAGTAATTTTAAATTATTCTCTTGTGTAATTATTTTAGTTTGTTGTTGCAGATGCTTCTGAGACCAAAAAGCTTCTGGACAAACTTGTGGTGTTGAAGCTCAATGGAGGATTGGGAACTACAATGGGGTGTACTGGTCCAAAGTATGAGTTTACTGTCTTACATTTTCACTTGATCAATTTGAGTGGCTTTATGCATTGATTTGTCTTTACTGTAATGGTTGTGTAATAATTATATATTTTCATGTAACTGCAGTGGTTTCAGTATTAACTGTTTAAATGAACAAAATGACATTGATGGTGCAAAGTATATTATAGCGAGGCTGAAGAGGACATATATAACATTTATTGTAACAAAATATCAGTTTCTGAATCTTGTCTTCCCTTATCTGTTCGAGAGTGGAGTTATGTGAAACAGATTTCTAGGGGACTTCGTTTCACTCTGGTGCCTTTTAGGTTCTATTAGAAAACAAAAAAATTATTTTGCAAGTTTAGAGCACTTTGCATATTGTCTGTGAACTATTGTGGATCATTGTTTAGCTTGTTTTAAACTACACCTTTGTATCCGAATTCATTTCGTAAATAATTATGGATTAGTTGTTTTGTTATTGAATCCTTTTGTGCTTGCCAACCTGGTTTCTATATGGCATAGATCACAATATATGTATATCCTTAATTTCAGTTACACTCTTTTAATATGAATTTGATGACTTTGAGAGTTATGATTATATGATACTATGGTCAGGTCTGTTATTGAAGTTCGTAATGGCTTGACGTTTCTTGATCTAATTGTCATCCAAATTGAGGTATTGTCTCAGCTCTAGACATTCTTTAAAGGGCCCTGGTCCAAGCACCTGCACTGAAATGTTTAGGTATTTGCAGAACCTCAATAAGAAATATGGATGCAATGTGCCCCTGCTTTTAATGAACTCGTTCAACACTCATGATGATACAGCAAAGGTGAAATTTGAAATTGAAGCGGAAGGTTTCATCACATGCATTTTAAGTCAATTAGCTGATTTTTCTTTTCTGCAAATCTTTAGATTGTTGAGAAGTATGCCCAGTCAAACATTGAGATCCATACATTTAACCAGGTTTATATAATTATCTTCCTTTCTCACTAAATCAAAGATATGTGTACCAGTTCAATATTGTGGCAATGTTTAACAATGTTATTTTATAATTCTGTGCATTTTCAGAGCCAATACCCTCGCCTGGTTGTTGAAGATTTCAAGCCACTTCCATGCAAAGGAAACACTGGAAAGGATGCATGGTATGCTGTGTGTGTGTGTGTGTGTGTGTGTTTTTTAAATTAATATTAGTTGATTGATAGAGTCATAATCGCGTATGTTGCCATTCTTAACTCTCGTTTCGTAATGGATGATTTGTTTAGTCTTCAACCTTGACAGATGTTATGTTGTAGGTGTGTGAGTGTGTGTGTAATTTTAATTCCGTGTATATTTACACTATCAGCTAGACTTGTTTGTTCAAGCTATTGTGTGATTGTCTACTTAATACAATATATGTTTCTTTTCTTTGGGCTTCACATGCAGCGTACTCATCTCTTGCTTATGTTTGCTTATCGTCTGCCTTTCGCTAATACAGGTACCCTCCTGGTCATGGAGATGTCTTTCCTTCTTTGAAGAATTGTGGGAAGCTTGATGCATTGCTATCAAAGGTTTAATACTTTGCCTCAAACTTTCAAGTATGGCAAACATATACTTACTCCTATTTTTGTTCTTGTGTTTTTTCTTCTTAGGGCAAAGAATACGTCTTTGTTGCTAATTCGGATAACTTGGGAGCTATTGTTGATCTGAGTATCCTTAGTGGATGGAACTTGTTTTTAGATAATTGCATCGTCTACTGATATGCGGCTGTCTTTTTCCTAATTGCTACCTTTTTTAGCAATTCAAGAATCCTCGGGCATTATATGTATCCTTAATTCACTGTTGCAGAAATTCTGAATCATTTGGTAAAAAATAAGAATGAATATTGCATGGAGGTAAGCAAAATCACTCCTTCAGTTTTGTTTTTTCTGAAGCAGATTTTTGTAGCTTAAGAAATGTTACTTTGCAGGTCACACCTAAAACTCTGGCTGATGTGAAAGGTGGTACTTTAATCTCTTATGAAGGAAAAGTACAGGTATCTTTCTAAAACGAGTTTGCTTCTCTTGCATATTAATTCTAAATCCTAATGGTGACACTACAGTTGTCTGGGTTTGATAAGGAATACGTGTACTGCGTGCTAGATTTATAATCATTGCTTGCTGATATGGGATAAGCTAATTTACATTTACAAAATTGAGAGTTAAATTCTTATTAATTACCTGAAAAGGTGTACAGCTATTTTACTTTCTCATGCCCATTTTTGACATGTGAATAGAACCAAATGCATCCTGGTGTATGGAGGTCAGAGTCTTTGTTAGCGATTTTTATATTTGATTTGGCTGCCCTTGCAAAACTTTCATCGAAAGAGATTTTTGCTTATTTATCTGAACATTTGAATGAGATGTGATGTTTACTTATCTAGTGACTGTTGGTACTAACGCTAATAAACAGAAAAAGCATCATTATAGCTAAAGTTTAATGATAAATTATTACTTGAGTGACCTTATTTTTTCTTTTTGTTGCAGCTTCTGGAAATAGCTCAAGTCGCTGATGAACATGTGCTCTCTCTCTCTCTCTCTCTCTCTCTCTCTCTCTTCCCCCCCACCCCCACCCCCCCCCAACAACAAGTCAAGTTTGTAGCAACAATATATCAACTCGATGGCCTTGCTCCATTTGCAATATTGCTCTTTCTTAGGTCATTTTTAAATAAAAGCAAAATTGCTCGTCTGTATACCAATTTTCAATTTGAATGTCTTGCCCCTTTTCTGGGTTGGGACAGAGGGTATTGGAAATGAACTTTGGTGGACCTAATATGATGTTGGGTGAATTATGAACGCTGATGAAATGCTGCCTTTGTTTGTCTTGAGGATTAGATAGATAGAATTAGGATATCATTTATTTATTTCAAAACAAGCAAAGAGATGGCTGGAATATTGTACTTATGAAGATTTAGTAGTATTCTAGAAATCAGAAGCACATAATCTACAGACCCATTGTGGCATCATATTTGAGGTAGTGCATATGAAGGTTATCTTATCTGTATCCTTCTTTAGTATTGTTATCTACAGCTGCAAAATTGATTTCACTTTAAAGTTGCTCCTGTCTTGAGCATTCTTAACATTTCAAGCCTGTTTGCTCACTTTCTTTCTTTATTTACATAAACCCCATTACCTACCTCCCACCTACAATCTGCTACCTGCTTTGGATGTGAATGTTGATCTCAATATTTTCTCTTTTGATACAGGTCAATGAGTTCAAGTCAATAGAGAAGTTCAAAATTTTCAACACAAACAACTTGTGAGTCATGAACCCAGACTCAAGCTAGTTTCCCGTTCAGCAGTTGCCTATCGCATATGCTATGTTAGGGTGCTCTTACAATTTATGCATGCAAAATTTGTGAAAACCCACCTTACAATTCATGTAACAAATATCATGCAGGTGGGTTAACTTGCAGGCTATCAACAGACTTGTTCAAGCAGATGCATTGAAAATGGAGATTATTCCCAACCCTAAGGTAATATCATTTATTTCCACTTTAAAAAAGTAAAAAAATTGTCTCCTTTATGGGTAAATTAATATGTCGCTGTTTTTTAATGGAGTCTCTGTTTACTTTGTAGGAGGTGGATGGGATCAAAGTTCTTCAACTTGAGACTGCTGCAGGTGCTGCTATAAAGGTATCAGAATACCTATTCCTCTAGAGAATTTCCATCAGTATTTTGTGTTCATGATTTGGCTGGTGTTTGGTTGCTCTGAAAGTGATCTAATCTCTCTGTCTCTCTCTTTGCATTCAAACTTGCTCAAGTTCTATGATCATGCTATTGGTATCAATGTGCCCCGTTCGCGGTTCCTACCAGTAAAGGCAACTTCAGATTTGCTTTTGGTCCAAGTAAGTGTGTCGAATGTTGAAGTTGCTTATTGGGACTACACATACTTCTACTTAATAATAGAATTAAATTCAAACCATTTGCTTACAGTCTGATCTGTATACCTTGAACGATGGCTTTGTGACACGGAACCCAGCAAGGGCTAATCCAGCTAACCCATCTATTGATTTGGGACCTGAATTCAAGAAGGTTGAAATTAATCTGGATTATTATTATTATTATTATTATTATTATTATTATTATTATTATTATTATTATTATTATTATTATTTGCACCATATTGGTTAAATCTGTTGTCTTTTTGAACCTAGAAGTGACTTCTTTCTGCAGGTTTCTAACTTCTTGAGTCGGTTCAAGTCCATCCCCAGCATCATTGAGCTGGATAGCTTGAAGGTGACGGGCGATGTTTGGTTTGGAGCTGGTGTTACTTTGAAGGTACTACTGGCATTAGAATTTCAATTCTTCATTCTTGAGCAACTTCACTGTCTTTAAAATTCAGCAATATCAGAACTTTGTTCACCTCCTTTGGCTTTTGCTCGTCATTTCAGGGTAAAGTTACTATTACTGCCAAGTCTGGCGTGAAGCTAGAAATTCCAGATGGAAAGGTGATCGCAGACAAGGTAACGTTCTAATGTTATTTTCCCGTTACAACTGTTGAGTTTTTTGGGAAATGATTTGATTGCTTTTCTTGTTTGTTTAACCTGTGAGCAGGAAATCAGTGGCCCCGAAGATATCTAAAGAAAACGTGAGATGAAGCTTACTGAACGAAGATGCGAGTTCTCGAAGACAATGAGATGTTTTTGTTTGTAAAATGTAAGGAATCGATCAGTAAAAATAAGTGGGAATTCCTTTTATAAATTTGTGCTACATAATGTTAACCTCGAGTAGCTGTAATTTGCTGCTGCCGCAAATGCTTCTTGTAATGGAGTAGTTATTAATCTTCAGTTTAAAAGTGATTGCGAGGTTTTGTTTGTATTGTTTGCACTGAGCGAGTTATAGAATATAACGGCGTTGTGATCCTTTGGCAGTTGGCACTATACCTTTCTCCATTTTTGCCGAGGGCTTATAATATTCATTCTAAAAGTCGCCATTGAAAATTCGTTAATTTGGTAAAAAAAAAAAAAAAAAATCTTGTAAATTGTTTTATTAATGGAAATTTACTTCTCATAACTTGAAAATTAGAAAGTAAATTTTTTTTTTTTTTTTTATAATTTATACTAGTACATTATTTCAGCATAGATTTGTCCAGTTGAAGGCCCACAATACATTGTTTTTTAAATCCAAATTTTTAATCTGCGCATAATAATTGCATGGAGATGTCAACAGATATTCAGATTATGTCACCATCACCAACATTACAAAGAGATACCAATCCTTTGAATTCATTGAATTTTAAAAATGAACTCAAGCTCGTCTATTTTCTTAACATTGTACATATGTATATGATTTATGTAGGCTGATAGCAGAACACTCCATATTCCGTCAAATTAAATGTAAAGCCCTTTATTTATTATTTTTTTTTTTGAACAGCATATTACAAAAAAAATTAAATAACGCGTGACGGTGGACTTCAACCCGTGACCTTTGGCTCGGGCATTAACCACATTACAACCAAATGTAAAGCTCTCTTGTTATAGTGTAACAGTCAAAGAGGCCAAACAAGCGAAACATAACTTATATAACGCATAGCAATCCATCATCTATTAAAATGCTGATTAAATAATTTAATCAGAATAATCAAGCGCTAATTTAATCTTTTGAACTGTGGAGCTTATAAGAGTGTGCACAGTCGCCACAGACTCCATATTTAGCTGCTTTGTCAATGTGTTACGGCACACCAATATTTGAAAAGCAACGGTAAGGAGTGAACCGCTGGTACCCGAAGGTCCAATTCCTTTGTTGGCACGACGACCATCATCCGATATGATGAATCCTGATGGAAGAATCGCTACCTGCATCGCGTCATCACCATTTACGACTGAGATCATAGCTGCTAAATCTATCGGAGTATAGATCATCGTTGCTCCCAGAGGATCAATACTACTCTCTTGCAACACCAGCATCTTGTTTTCTTCAGGACCAAAAGGCTGTTTCACATCAACAATGTAGTTTTATCTTCTACATGCATTGAGAGAGAGAGAGAGAGAGAGATCTAGAGAGAGACCTGGATGATAGAGATGCAATTTCCAGGATCTGTCCCAGTAGGGATGCATGCGACAGCGTGCACCGGGTTTCCACTCGATAAGACATCCCACTGCACAGAAAATGCATCGATCTCGTTTTCCTACTTAATTATATCTTATTTCAAATGGTAAGGAAAAGAATGAAGTTAGGATATACCTCAACTCTTTTGTTGTCATCTTTGAAGAAGTCAAAGAGATCCTCTTTGGAAAGGGGAAGGCAAAGCGAGGTAGCTGCACTAAAAATGAAGCCCTCAGGCTGGCCCGCAGCGTTACTTCTCCGGAGTGAGACGCGAACTCCACTATTTTGATCGGACAAGTGCGGGAAATCAAGTTTATCCGACATGCTCAATACTTGACAAAAGATCTTCACCATTCTATGCGAAAGCTTCATTACGTTTCTCTGTCCTTGTACTGAAGTAATAACTGAATCAAGAAACAGAATGAATAATAAAGATTTGAAGCCAAGCCACCAAGCAAGGAAGAAGATGAGTACAAATTTAATCATACCCCCTTGGAGTTCATGTTTAGGCCTCGTAGGTAGCCCCATCGAGAATGCTAATCTCTCGCACATCCTCTTAAGTGTACTAATCCACCTTTTGGCTCCATACGCTTCACCTCCGCATACCAACTCTCTATACATACGGTGAGTCAATGATTTGTCGTCCACTTGAACATGTTCGATCCATGTAACCTGTGGAACAAAATGACGTTACAAAGTAGATTTATTATGCACGATTCCACAAGTCATATTAATATAGAACTCACCGTCGACTTTCCATTTGACATATCTTGAATCATACATCCCGAAGGAAGCTTCCAGGAGCGCAGAGGAGCGGCATCTTGGAGCTCTTTGACAAAATCATAAGATACATCAGCCATCACCCAAGTGTTTGAATTGAGCTGACGGCAGTACCGAATGAAGAAGAATTCTCGAGGGGCCACAAGAGGTGACAATATGTGCCGTTTTTCGTACATCTGTTTGAAATTATATATGTTAGATTAACAACTGGGGAAACATATAGCAACAACTTATAGTAGGTGTTTACGAGATGTAATGAACCGCCCACGACTCCGGTATCTATCACTTCAATGGTCCTTGCTTTCATGACAATGGTTGGAAACATGTCCTTCCATTTATCCTGCAACATCAGCAAATTAAACAAGACTTGGAATTCAAACCAACCAACAATTTGACGACTCTAATGGCGAAGTGTATGGTATATAGGAAGAATGAGTTGTACCACATCAAGAAGCATTTCGATAATATGTATTGCAGCCATGACCACCTCGCCTGAATCTTTGGATGATTCAAACCGAGCACTTGTAGTTTTTAAATGATTTGACCTGGGGAAAAGCTTATCATAACTATCACCATGTAGCATATATCTGCCGTCTGCTGTGGACTTGATCCATAGTGGCTCGTTTATGCGAAAAAGTTCAATAAGTTCATTCATGGCACCACATGCTGCCTCAATAAGGACGGATCGGTCCAGCTCAGTTGAATGATCATGTGGATTGTCGGAATTTTGAGGTATATGTCTGAGATCTAGAGGATTAACTCCCATCCCTGCACCTAGAGTTTGTTTTGCAGACTTTCTTTTTAGGGGCTCCGTTGCAGGCAAAGGCATTGCTGGATTTCCCATATAGTTGGAAAACAAGTCCATCGTTTGTTGATACTGAAACAGTTTGGATAAATCCAACGCCAACAAATGTTCCAAATAAGAATCTCACAGTTAATATGTTACAAAGTATTGTAGTAATTTGTATTTTTCTTCTTGTCTTGATATGAAACAATGGAAACCGAGTTCGGAAATTGGAATGCAGGGATCTCATCCTTATCTTAATTACTGAACTTTAATGTGAGGGTAGGAAATAGGAATTAAAAGGTGGGGTAAAAATTACCTCTTGTTTCAACCGTGCATTTTCGATCCTCAGTCTCTGCAAAATGTGGGTTTTCTCTTCATCCCCGAGACCTGTACCGTTACAGGCCGGACAAATGATGCTCCTCAGTGCTTCTTGCATTGCAAGATTCTCAAAATGAATTTTTTCGTTTTCGCAGCGGAGAGTATTGTTGTCTGCTTTCTCATTCTGAGCCTAAATACATTATAGGAACGCGATTAGATAAGGAGGCTAATATGATTGATGATCAGGATATATATAACTCACAACTCTATATATGATGAGTAGCAACCATAGAGTAGTACCTTTGTCTGAGTCCTTTTATTCTGAAACCAAAACTTTATCTGCTTCTGATCAAGGCCTAATTCTCTGCTCAATTGCTGCCTTTGGTTCTTATCAGGATGAGGGCAATCCTTATAGAAACTGCATCAACGCCACAAAATCACCAGAATAAGAATGTGTGTGTGTGTGTGTGTGTGAGAGAGAGAGAGAGAGAGACATACAGACACAAGAAAACTAGAACCAAAAAGGAGAGAGCATGCATAAAAAATCCTGATATTTACAAAATAGAAGGGGTTATACAGATTCAGATATTTCAGGTCATCAACCAAGAAATTCATGATTCATACATTTTTCATGAGAATCCGCGACATTAATAAAACGTAATTTCTCAACAGCAGAGTATTGAAAAGGGAATACTTGTCAAATCATGTTGTATTCAAGATCTACCGTGATATAACTGACATGCCAACGTAGGTCTAAAACTAAACTAAAAGATAAAACAAAGTAGAAAAAAAATGTAACCAAACACAGGAGATTTGAAGTTCAATAGTACTCCTCTAGTTGCTGAATTTGTTGGGAAGAGTGACGATGATATTGCTTCTTCCCCCTTTGAGAGTTGTACACTTCCTCTTCACCCGATCCGTTTGATGAATTCATATCCTCTTTTCAAGAAAATAGCTGTATCTCTTTTGTGCTTATCTACACGAATTTAGATGAAAGAATAATGAGACATCACATAGTCATATAGTAACTTAGGTAGCTTGTATATTAGACAGCAGGAAAGTTGGCAACTGAGTTTAGAAATCGAATAAACAACTAAAGAGCGGATGATGTATGCATACCAAAGGTGCAACGAAAATCAACAACAATTAAATGAACATTGTGCTGAATAAAAAGGGCATATAGAAAGTAATCATTTAAATCTTTATTTGAGAGATCCATTTGGATTCTACTCATATAAAAGGAATATAATTGTATGGAAACAATTTCATTAGTTTCCTTTTATTTCCATTTAGTTTATAAGATTGTTATTTGAATTTATGTGCCCTACTTTGAATATGACCGTTTATTCAAAATCTGCCATTTTTGTTGATGACGATTGTTCTTTTATCTGCCATGGGATCAAGACAGACAAACAAGAAAAAACATTGTCATAAACACATACTAGTATTATACAGAGAAGAAGGTAACAACTTGTTAACGGTGGGGTTCGAATTGATATCCGCAGCAAATCATCTATCTGATTAAAGTCCATTCTAAAATATTCCCACCGGTACAAATTTACAAGCAGTAGCCTCCTAGTATGTTCTGTTGCGACTTCAAAGTATGAGCTAGTCTCACATGCAATAACTGCCACATTGTTTATAAATTAGACACCGTGATTCGATTCTCGTATCAACTGAAGCTTCATTGTTTATTTACTGAGCGGCTACTAACAAAACACATACGTACTGTATTTGAAATTTCAAAGTCAAGATAACAAGAAGAACTAGTACAACATTTAAGATAGAAATAATAATAAATCTGCAGTGTAGTTTCATTAATAAGGAAAATTCCTTGATATATTGTATGGTGGAAATATTCCTTGTGTCCGATTCTTAAGCGTTTGACAGACAATGCATGGAATATGGTTACGAAAAAAATCAGTTAAAATTAGACTTCAGTAGTCCTTTACACACTGCAACTAATACCAAACAGACACAGATGCATATGAAATAAGTATAATCTATATCTATATTATACTAATATAAAAAAAGTCTTGTTTTACAAAATTTGTTTTGCCTATTATAGTCATTTATAATTTAAGGGTAATAATGTAATCTACTAATATATTACATATTCATAAATTAAATATAGTCCATTAGAATAAAAATATATCTTACATATCAATTAGTTTCCTAGCAAATTAAATATATTTTATAGATGATAAGTTTATACAAGGTACATATTTACCAATATAAATGTATAATATATGATATTTTATGGATCTCAACAACCTCTTTTTTTTTCCTTTATTCTGATATTATATGCATATCTCATCATTTTTTTTTGTCCTTGCTCTTTGGACTTGAATTAAGAAAGTCATAAGCATACTTATAGTGATGAATCACCAAAAAAAAACTAACATATTGTAGTATAAATTGAGAAATAATTTTTTAAAGCAGCATTCTCAATTTCTCATGGATGAATATCTTGAACTTTATTTTACTAAAGATGACATTTGAGTACTCATATTTGTATTATATTGAATGATCCATTCATTTAAAATGTAAGTAAAAATAATTTACAAAATTATGAAATTTTTAATATTAACTTTTTAATTACACGAGACTAATATGTATGTCGTATAAATTCTCGAACCCTTATATCATAGAGGATAATATACAATTAGTACAACATTGTAACATCGTATGATTCATTTATACATTTATCTTGTAATAAAAATTTAGAAACTAATAAGTCATTATTATAAATTAACTAAAATATATGTTTGTATAATTTATAATTATATCCTGAATTAAATATGTTTGGGAGTATAATATGCACATATATTTATATGGGATAACACATTTTTTATGATGAACTAGAATTTTTGGTTGATTAAAGATAAAATTGCATAAATAAATTGGAAAACTAAAACAAAAAATTGAGTAAATCAAGTGATTGATATCAAGTAAATTCTAAATTATAACGTCAATTTGGCATGGAGCAGCATTAATATGATGACCATTTTTATGTGATCTTTTATTTCTAAATATAAATTTAAAGAGACATATAAGTTGACATTATTGCTTAAAATAAATTATAATATAGTTTTAATTTTAGTTAAAAATAAACTAAAATGTAAAATGGACGGACCAATATTTAATTTAATAAAACCATTGTTTTAACATGTGAGCGCACTTAATTATACTAGTATTAAATAAAAAAGTCTAGACTTTTTTTTTACCTAAATATGCACAATTGCGTTAATTTGTACTAATAAATTGCACTATTGTAGTAGTTGCAAGCGGTGTAGTTTACCCTACACATCTACCTAATTTTTCTTGAAAATTGCATCACAATCTAAAAATTATAATTATCATGGACGGATAGAGTATTATTTTTTACGTAGGAAGGATAAAAGAGGGAACAATGAGGTTTGAACTATAGGTGTTTATAAACTCAAGTGGGGTACCGCTGGAACTTTGTTTTAGGAACACATAATTCATTTACTTGAACTGCATGATTCTGCAATATCTTTTAACCATTGCATTTCAACGGAATATCTATCAATATTGAATATTCAATACTGTAAAGATGAATACTCTATTAAATTTTTACAATCAGAAGGACAATAAAAACTTAAAATTAAGACACTATTAATTTATTTATCATTGGAGGAAGAAAATTCAGCTAACAAGTCTAGCTTTTCCTACTCATGGTAGAACTGATTTTTTTTTTTTTTTTTTTTTTGCTAGCAACTCTGAATTTAACAACCCCGATCATATTGTTTAAAGAGGTAATGTTGTGGAATACTAGCAATTTTTTAAAACAAAAGATTGAAAATGTCACCTTGAGTTTTTAAGTTGCAAAATAATACTTTGAGTTGTTAAAAGTTTAATATATCTTTAATGAGTATACAAGAAGACTAATTTTCATTTGAATCATACACGAAGACTAATTTCATGTATGAACTTCCGGGAAAATTTTCCGGCGAAAAATTGTTGGCGACAATTTCCGGCGACAAATTTCCGACCAAAAATTTCGGCAGAAATTTGAATCATACACGAAGCCTAACTTCATGTTTGCATCATGCATAAAGACTGACTTTCATGTATGCATCATACACAAAGGCTAACATTCATGTATGCATCATACACGAAAATTTTAGCCACCAAAAATTTTAAATTTGAATCATACACGAAGACTAATTTTCATGTATGCATCATACACGAAGACTAACATTCATGTATTCATTATACGGACATATCAAATTGGGCCATTATATTTTAAAATTCAACACGCGTAGGCCAAATCTCGGCCCAATCGGGCTATCTAGCACACGAACTTTATCGAGTTACTTACACAAAATCAAAAAGATTCCGTAAGTAACTCAGTGCCTAACAAGAGTTTGTCTTGGAGGAGCAAGGGCTATGCTCAGAGCCAAGCACATTCAACTTGTTAATATCCCTACCATATTAGTAAAAGCTTTCCTGTAAACTATTAAACTCTACTTTTGATTTTATGTCAAAGGAGGGCGTTCTATCCCTATAAGTATTAAAGAATGGGTGTGAGCTATGAAACATCAAGAAATAAAAACCCTGGGAGAAGATACAATGTTTGCCCTAGATCAGTAAGCTTCTCGATTTTTCTTCATTTTTCTCTAATTCTCTTAATTTTCGTTATTGTGGGAGAATTTATTTTATCTAATGGGCTGTAAATTTTTCGATGTGTTATCAAGCTAGGAAGAATTAATTTGGCAGAGGCAGAGGTTCAAAAGCTCAAAGCTAATGACTCACGTGCTAAATAGCCCGATTGGGCTGAGATTTGGCCACGCGTGTTGAATTTCCTAAAATTGCAATACGATATAAGTTAGTGGCCCAAAAATAATTTAAACTCGTTATTAATCAATCATAACATTCATCCAAAATATCGTAATTCCAAAATAAGTCTAACAATGCAATCATATTACATCTACTTTATTAATCACATCTTCTAAAAAGGTGACCTAAATATATTCCTTTTTTTTTAAACCAAATATATTACTTTTATCATTCTAGATTGGGGATTATATATATATTTTTTAATTTACTTTTACTAAATGAATCACATCTTCTAAAAATGTGACCTAAATATATTACTTTTATCATTCTACATTGGGAATTATATATATATATATATATTAATTTACTTTTACTAAATGAATCATGTGATAGTGATACCTTTAAGTTGTTGGTAATAATATCTTACCAATATGATTTGAACCACAAATAATTCCACAATACTATATCAAAAACTAAATACATGTTATCGGGGGTTTGTGGCACTCAGAGGATAGTTGTTGAGCAGACATGGCAGGTTGAGCATGTCGTTGTTATAAGTTGTTTCGGACACCAGGATTTCCTACATGTTACCGTCGCACTGCTTGTTGTGGTGACTTGCTGACTGAAATTTTTGAGCTACATTATTTTGGGGATTATGAGTTGATCAGTGCTCGACGTCTCTATTTGTTTTGCTTCACTTTTAGCTTTAGACTTTATGTGATCTGCTCATTGGAATCGGTGTTTTCCATCATGTTTCGCCCGTTTGGTCTCATCGTAAACATTTTTGATTTTTTATTTATGCAATTTATTTACAGACCAAGAAAATATAAGACACCTGAACCATCATTTTTAAAAGCCAAAGTAGTTTGAGTCTTGGACCAGAGCTTCGCAATAATTGCCCTAAACCCTCCTCACAATAAAAGATAGTGGTCGAATAAATGTTCACCGTACGGTCTATCCCTAGTTAATCTTATTTTTAAATAATTGATGTTTAACTAAATACAGTATAATTATAAATCATAAATTTCAATTGAAAATTAACAAACTTTAATTAAAATTACAGGTTAAATGAGCCATTTATAGGGTACATGTTATTTCACCCTTTAGAATACCACCAATTAAGTTTTTTTATTTTTATTTTTATTTTTTATTTTAAAATTAGCAGCAATTAAGTTGATGTAGTTATTGCGGACGGATAGATCTTGGAAAATAGCTCATTAATATAATTAGAAGGGATGTCAAAAGTAAATGTGTTAGGTGGGGTTTCTGCCACTGGCACTGCAGCACATGGACAAACACCAATGGCACGCACAACAGTTTACACGTAAGAAAATCCAAATACATGTCGAATAATATTTGCTAAAAAAGTAGGCTCCGTTGTACGTAACTGCAAAATCGCTAAAATGGTGTTTTAATTAAAAACATTACAAATTATTGTAATTTCAAGAGATGATCGAAATTTATGAACTTTAAACAATTAATCCATAAAAGCACTACCAAATATTTGGCTTTCTTTCAGTTCGTTGATATTTGTATAAACTTTAAAATCAATAATGTTTAGTAGAAGTGACGGATCCAACAAAATTTTATGGGGGGAGGGGGAGGGGGAGGGGGAGGGGGAGGGGGGCACAAATGCTGTAAGTATAAAATACAATAAGAATTTTTTACTACACATAATAATTCAAATCTATTATAATTGGAATCTATGAATTTTCATTAACTGAATTATTTGCATGATTGACTCATAACACTATCAAAAATTTATTACTCAATTATAAATGTTGGTTCCAATTTTCTTTTATAAAATCTTTCTTAGCTACAAAATAATTCAAAATGTCATACATTTTCTAAGTTTCTAGCTACAGTTATATACATATATACAAAAATCTTTTGAGAAAACAACCTAAAAATTTAATAGAGTACACAATTCAATCTCTTGTTCCCTAAAATCGAAGTCATGTAACTTCAATAAATTTAATTCAAGATCATGTCACAATATAAATTATATAATCAAATTCAAAACTTGGAAATTGAGATGGAATGGGATAGAAGCTTTGAAACTATATAAAATTCGTTGATGATGGAGGGAGGAGTTCGATCAAGATGTTGTATTCAGATTGTTATGATATTGGGGGGGCGTAAGTGAAGTAGGGGCAGTATGAATTTAAGAATTTGGGGTTTAAGCTTTGATTATTGTATTATATAATGTAATTAAATATCTACACTAATATATAAACATATATACTTAGTAATTTTTTTTTCATTTTTTTGTGGGGGCACGTGCCTCCCCCATGCATCCGTCCTTGTTTAGTAGTACGCCATTATATACTATTATAGGAATAAGATCATATAAGAATTAATTTCCATGAGAATTTAGAAACTTGCTTATTTATATGTACATTTATTTTTTTTATATAAAATGATCTTTAAATTGATCATGTTTTTGTGATAAAAAAAAATAATAAAGCTATCCGGACATAATATGTCCGGACATAACCGGTTCGATCAAGTAAAAAACTAATTTTACACAATTTTTTAATTATTTTTTTTTTTCATTAATTTTGGTCATTATGAATGTACAATAATACCCTTTTCGAATTTTAATTAGAAGAGAAGAGAAGATGTTTATGTCGATGAAATATGGTGTTAATTGATTTACAACTTTAATTAGAAAGAGATTTTTTTGGGGGATGAGAGCGAAAATTTTGAGGGGGAGTGAATGTGGAGGAATATCGCCGGTTTTTTTTTTTTTGGTCGAACCGATTATGTCCGGATATACTATGTCCGAATAGCATCGCCCTAAAAAAAATATTGTTTTGTTATAATGCTTTTAATGTATTACAATTATATTTTTTTATAACAATAATTGATCGTGCAAAGATTATCAGTTCAAATTAATTCATAGCTCTCAAACGAAAACTATGATCTACATGATCCAATTCTCATATATGTATATGTACATGCACTATATTTTATTTGAATGTATACAATTGTAAACAATCGTTAATAGAGGTGAGGACAAATCATTATTGTTATCTCAACAAATCGTACTAACTTTTCTTTTTTTGCACAATGATATTAGAGTTTTATTTTGAGTGATAGGATACATAGATAAAGATAATATATCAATCCACTGTTTACTTTAATGAATTAATTTTTTTTGAGTTTGTTTAACCATCTAATTCTTCATATACTCAAATACTCAATTATATATATTTTATCAATCAACCTTATCACCCAAAATAAAAAGCAATGAAATTCAAACTTGAAATCCATCACTACGAGAGCCCCCAATCATAATAGTAAACCGCTATATCTAAAAATGGTAATATAATAGTAGGTAGGGTTGTGGAGCTTGAGTAAACTCGAGTACCCCTAAATAAAGTGTGTGTGTGTGTTTTTTTTTTTTTTTTTTCAACACAAGACTACATTTTTGTATATGCATCTGTAACAAATTCCGCCATTAATAGACAATAATTTGATACGATAAGCAAAAACTTGACTATGATTTGTACAACTAAGCATGTCAACAAACAAAACCATGGTAATGGTAATATAAATATAAGGTGGTGGCTGATATGGTGGAATGGAATGAGAATGAAATTGTTATTATTGTCTTTAATTCTAATCTCACGGCTGGTATATTTTTTTCGCAAGGAATGACTAATTTCATGCAGTGGCGGAGCCAGCATGGAGCATGGGGGGGTCCATGGACCCCCCATTTTTTAAAAAATTTTATTAGTATATATATATATATATATGTATATGTATTTGATGTTTTGATTTTTTTAAGTATATTGATATGTATTGAATTTAATCATCTTTCTTTTCTATTCTTTATCATACCAGTAAAAATCTCAATTCTAAATCCATTGCTTGCTTTTTTTGTGATACTGATAACTAGAATATTAGTATTAAAGATTAGTTATTTAGAATTTGGTTACTAAGATGATTATGGAAGACACATTTATTTATACATTATCTCTATTTTTAATTATAAAATGATTAAAATATCATGATATTTAATTATAACATAATTTGTAGTTGATGCATGATTGTTAATTATATTGTTAAAAGTACAATAAGATAGTTATTTTTAAATTTTGAACAGTATTGTGTTATATATACTATTTTTATTGAACTATTATTTATTCAAAATATTACTTCCAAATTTTTATATTTAGTTGGACCCCCCACGAAAAAATTCCTGGCTCCGCCACTGATTTCATGAATATGAGTTTAGCTATTCTTTCCCTCCACCTAGTATTAGCTATTCCACATCTTCAAGAATGAACTTTATTATTATTATTATTATTATTATTATTATTATTATTATTATTATTATTATTATTATTATTATTATTATTATTATTATTATTATTATTATTATTATTAAATAATATTATTTAATTATAATTCTAATAAAGTTATACTTCTAATAGTTATAAATTTAATATTATAATAATTATGTTATTACAAAATAATTCTAATAATTATAATTAAATAATATTAATAAAAATATTATTTTAATTATAATTTTAATTTAATTATACTAAATAACTATTAAGGGCATTATATATTATTATTGTTATTATTATAATTAGTATAAGAATATTATTATTACTATTATTAATATTATTATAATTAATATATTATACATATCAATTATTAAAATAATAATAATATTAAAATAATAATTTATTACTATTATTTATTTAATATTATAATTATTATTAAACTAATTATATTAATTGTGAAAAAAAAGTAAAAGAAAATTCATTCAATTCCTTGTGTATACCAATCATAGGAATAATTTTATTGTTCATCATATTCTCATCTTCATTCCATTATCAAAGTCATTCCATTCTCACTTCATTCCATCATTTTTCACAAGGGATGAGGGTTTACCCAGTGCGCATCGAAAGTAGCGGTTGCGGGTTCCGACGACATAAAAAAAAAGGGTTATTGGCCTGTAAATTCTCAACTTTCAATAAATTTTGGTTTTGTTCTCCAACTAAAGATTCTACCTTCAAATTTTCCAATTTTTAATTTATTCTGATTTTGCCTTTATCGTTAAATTTCTTAAATTGACTGCTTATATTGGCAGCCAGAATGTCATGGCTGGCATGTCGTCCGATGAACAAAACAACATCGTTTATAACTTAACCAAACGACGTCGTTTCTGGTTAAATTAGAAGGTAAAGGATTAAAATATAGTATATATTTGCGTGAGAATTTTGATTCAATTTAGGGTAATTTTATGAGCAGATGTGGGAGTTCTTCTATGGCTTTTTTTCTCCATCAAGTTCGTCTATACACACGTCTTCTCAGCCAAAATTGTGCAACCATGATACCTTACTGCCGGCGGTAAAGACGTCGCCAAGTTCTTCCCAAACGACACCTTTTTAGTTTACTCAAAACGATGTCGTTGATAAACCCTAATGTTCAATGTCACTCAAATGTCACGCGAGTGCCACATAGATTATACTATGCCACGTCAGCAAATCAAAATTCTTTCGGTTGGAGGCCATCACTGGAGGCAAAATCAGATTAAATTAAAAGTTGGAGAATTTGCTGGCAGAATCTTTAATTTTAAAGTAAAATCATAATTTGTTGAAAGTTAGGAATTCACAGGCAATTACCCAACACTAACAATAAAGTTATTCGGTCATACGATGGTCAGCCACACGTGTAAAAAAAAAGTTGACTATAATAATGGAAATAATTACATTTTCCCCTAAGGTTTATATTCCCCAATTAAAGTATATTTCCATTTTCAAAACTTATATTACCATTTCTAACTTGTTTGATCCAGCGTGTCTAAATAGTGTTACTCTAACAATAAATATAAAGATAAAACAGCATAAATAAAATATTTTCTGAAAAAAGAAAAACCATTAAAATCGCCACATCTATATATTATTAAAACTAAAGCGGATTCGAACTCTCCCCTTAATTTTAGGTCCTACGTGGCGCTCTCTCCATTCAGTATTTATATTTATCTTAAATCCTTATTTTAACCATTTTTACTCATATATATTCAATATTTTTAAAAACCGCAAAAAATATGTATGGCATAAAAATTTCCAAATATATGATACTACATTGTTGCAAGACGTGTGTATATTAATATACTATATATAAATTGTCATATATATATTCTTTATATTTACTAAGTTATTTTTTATTATTAAATATAAATAATAGATTTTAAATATTATTAATTAGATCTTCTATCCCACATCGGTTTTTTTTATCAAACTTTACATATTGTGAAGCCTATAAATACTTAGAATCATTGTGTTCTTTCTCATTCTTTGCACTACCAATTTAATTTGGCCAATTATTTAGTTGGCCAAATAAATAGTTTATTTTATTAAAAAAAATTAGTTTAACCAATATAAGTTGTTAATAATAATAATTTACTTAATTTGATAATAAATTACTAAGAAATTAAAATATACACAATCCACATGTTAAATAGTATAAGTTAATAAATAGTATCACGGATATACTTCTTTGCATACATTCCTAAATAGAAATGTAATGTCATATTATTATGGAAGTTTTGAAAATATTAATTTATATCTCTCTGTCTTTCTATCTATCAAGATCTATTATATTATTAATACTCATACGGATTCGAGACCTCCCCTTGAATTTAGGTCACAACTACAATTCGGTATTCATATTTATCTTAAATCCTCATATTTTATATTTTTAACTCATATTCCATAATTCAATATTCAAATTATGGATAAAAATCTTTTTCAATATATCACTCAATTTAATATGCTATATTACCGACATATCTCGACCATGTATATAAAATTTGATAATTGTGGGCAATTTATAATTGTTTCAAAACGTCAACATTTTACTTTTCCCAAATCCTATATCCCACATCATTTTCTAATCAAACTTCATCCTTTAGAGGACGTATATAAATACTTATAAACAATGCGTATTTCTTTCATCAACAATGCACCACCCATCAATTTGGCTAATTAGTTGGCCAAAAAATAGTTATTTTTATGGCCAATATAATTTGAATTATATTGATTTGGTCAATAATCAAATTTGGCAAATAAATGGTTTAATTTTTTTTATATCTTTTTCAATGAGTAAATAAATTCATAATGAAATAAATACGCATGATACAAGGTTGCGAATTAAATATAATATATGTTTCTTTCAGAAAAATTAAATTAAATTAATGTGTGTATGTGATATTAATTTTAGAGACATATTTTGAAATAGCCATAATGATCATTAAAATATAAATTTTGGCTCACCTTCTTCAGAAATATAAATTTTGGCCATTTTTTTCAATTTGGGACGAAAATACCCTTAATGAAATGCGGAGCGGGTCGGGTTTGACGCGGGCGGGCGCGGGTCGGGTCGGGTGGGTATGAGGCATTTGGTACTTTTGGTACAAATTTAGTCTTATTAGTACCAATTGTTCTAGTACATCTGGTACGAATTTAGCCTTATTAGTGCCAATTGTTCCAGATTTGGTACAACTGAGACGAATTGTCAAATTAGTTCCAGATGTTCCAAGTTATGATATGGTACTCTTGGGACGAACATTCCAATTATTTCAAGTTATACTACTCCGATTTTGCGGCTCCCCTTCGGCTCCGATTATACGGCTCCGCCTTCGCTCCGATTACTAATATAAGGATAATCGTCGGGCAACAATTTAGATTTTTTCGGCTCGCTCCGAGGCCTTCGGCTCCCCTCGCTCGAATCTTGACCAAAGAATAAGCGGCAAACAAAAAAACGAAGAGGCAAACAAAAATTTGGAAATTAAAAAAAATTTGAAAAATAAAAAAAAACATAAAAAAAGGAAAAAAATCTGGAAAATAAAAAAAAAACAGAAAAAAAGAAAAAGAAATCTGGAAAATAAGAAAAAAAATAGAAAAAGAAAAGAAAAAAAAATTGAAAAGGAAATTAAGTGTCAATAAAATGGATCAAAGAGTGATGGATCACAAATAAAAGAGGGAAAGGGGTATTTAGGTCCTAAGTTCAAAAAAATGGCTATAATTTATATTTATGAAGAGGGTGGGTCATAATTTATATTTCAATACTCATATTGGTTATATCACATGATATTCTCTTAATTTTATTTCTATAAATATTAGAAAAACTTTACAGTAAAAGTTTAATTTTATACATTCCTATTTTATTTATAATAGCATTCAATCAAATAAAATTCTATTTCGTACACCTACCTATATGTTTTGCGTTAAATATATTTATAAGCTTAAATATATGGTATACAACTCTAAATATGGTGTATACCTATAATAATTGAATAAAATAATATACAATCTTATGAAGAGATCTAACCTATCAATATATTTGCATTCATGACTACCGTTAAATGATTTATTATTTCAATTGTCTTGCTCAAATTTTATTAGTTAATGACGCAAGCTATTTGAAATGTTAAATATGTCACTTTTGAATGATTGAATTCAAACCCATTTATTTGATACAACTACATTTTTTTAAAGAAAAGTTAGATTGCAGAACAATCAGATACTATTAAAATTTAATTTTGCCTAATATTATGTTGTTAATATTAAATTTAGTTGTGACTATTCGAGTGTATCATAGACTCATAGTCATCCTACATTATACTTATTTAATAGGATGAGATGATTTAAATTAAAAATAAAATTTAATAATGTCAATTATTATGTTGTTAATGTTAAATTCTACATCATAATTATTAAATTGGACGAGATGATTCACATTCAAACAAAAATCTTTTAAAGAGATTAAAAATAGTTATGAAGACAAGACAATCATACAACAATTTTTTTGAATTTAATTAGACACTTAACAGGATTTAAGTGATTCCCTTAATTCTGGATTATACATTAGCTCTATATATCCTCTATATTATAATACTATCTTTCATTATATTTGTGCAAAAGAGAAGAAAATATTTTCGAAGACTTTTTTTAGAAAAAAAAATTATCATTGCTTCTTAAAATTCGAAACATCTCTTCTAATCATAAGGAAGTAGAAACAATGAACCATGTGGATTATAATTTAATTAAAAAAATCAAAAATAGTAAATGAAGACTGGAGAATGACAGAATGATTTTCTTAAATCTAATTAGTACCTAAAGATTTTCATTTTCAGAATTATTTTTTATATTTTATTACAACCAAGTAAATTGCGGCTAATATTTAATAATTTTAATCAATTAAGTGATCCAAAATCGTAAATGAAGACGGGGAATCACGCAACAATTTTCATGAATGCAAATAAAAATCAAAGATTTTACTTTCAAAACAAATTTTTCTAACTTTCAAATAAATTGTGGCTAATATTTTTAATAAATGATGAATTTATTAATGAAGTATGTGGATTAAAATGAACTAAAATAAAAATAATAAATAATAAATTAAAACGAGGGAATTGAGAAATAATTTTTTTAAATTTAATTGAAAACTAAAAATTTTCACTTTTAAAATAAACTTTTAGGGGGGTCTCCTGTGCAACCGGGTCAAGTGAAACCGGATCCATGCGACCGGATCCGGGCCGGGTCGACCCGGTCAATTCGGGTTTGACCCGTTGACCGGTCAATTTTATTTTTTTTTTTGTTTCAGTTTTTTTCAGTTTTTTTTTTTTTTAATTTCAGTTTTTTTTTTCGTCTCCGCCTTCGCTCCGATTACAAATATAAGGATAATCGACGGGCAACATTTTGGACTTTTTCGGCTCGCTCCGAGGCCTTCGGCTCCCCTCGCTCGAATCTTGACCAAAGAAGAAGCGGCAAACAAAAAAATGAAACGGCAAACAAAAAAACGAAGAGGCAAACAAAAAAAAAATGAAATAAAATTTGAAAAAAAAAAAACAATGAAAACTGAAAAACTGGAAAAATCGGGAAAAAAAAAAATCGGAAAAAAAAAATAAAAAAAAATAAATAACAGCGCGTGGCACCCACGCGCCGCGCGTGGATGAGGCGCGTGCGGCCCACGCGCCACACGCGCGATTGCATATAGGCGGCAGGTCGCATGCGAGATTTTGCGAAACTTTTATAACTACCAAACAAATTATGTCTAATAATCTTAATAAATGAAATTTCCTTCGACGCTACTTTAAACGAAATTGATTTTTTTCATATCATGTGACACAATCACACACCTCATCTTTGTACTCACTCTGCAAAAAAAAACCCTCAAAGCCCCACTTCACCTACTCTCTCCTCTCTCTCTCCCCCTATATATTTCGTCTTTCAATACTTGTTCAAGTGTATGCTCCTCCCTTTCAACAATCTCTCTTCTGATAAATACAGATTAAGCAAAGGAAAAGAGACAAGCTATGGCGATCGAAAAGATCAAGGTGGCCAACCCCATCGTTGAGATGGACGGTTAGTTCTTGATCTTTGCTCCCTTTTTATTGATCCATTTTTTATAAGGTTGTGCTGCTGGATTTATGCTTATGTTGATTATGTAGAAAATTAGTTTATTACTGCTCTTGTATGTGTGTGGGGTTTATTGTGGATCAAGATCAGGATTGACTGATTTTTGACTGGCTTCCAGTCACAGATCAAGATGATATTCTGATGCAGTTTTGTTATCTGAATTTGATTCATGATGTGAAATAGCGGAAAAAAAAAAAATCACGAAGATAACATCTTTGGAACTCTGCTATGAGAATCTTTGTTTTTATTTCTTCATTTTTTTGAGTAAAAGCTTGTGTTTCGTCTTACTTTGTATTCAGATATTTTGAGTCTCAGCTGTTAATTTGTTGTTTTGATCTTATGCTTAAACAATTTATTGTTTTTTTTTTGTGATCTCTGCGTTTGCAGGAGATGAGATGACAAGGGTCATCTGGCAATTTATCAAAGACAAGGTATGAAACAATATTTTCGGCTTTATCTTCATTTCATTATATGTTTCTATTTGTGACTAAGAATCTGCTAGTGTGGGTGTATGATCTCGATTTATATGTTCATTGTAGTTGGTTTTTCCTTTCGTGGAGTTGGATATTAAGTACTTTGACCTTGGCGTTACTCACCGTGATGCCACCGATGATAAAGTTACTGTTGAGAGTGCAGAAGCTACTTTAAAGTATGTGATTTCTCTGTCTGATTTGTCTTTTTTGGATGAAGTAGTTCTTTGTTCTAATTATGTGTTCATATTGGCAGGTACAATGTGGCGATTAAGTGTGCAACGATCACTCCAGGTAAACAGGCTTGGAAATTTTGAGATCCTTTATTTTTAGATCTGATAAGTTAATCATATATCAAGCGCAATGTTTGCAGATGAAGCTCGTGTTAAGGAGTTTGGCTTAAAGCAGATGTGGAGGAGTCCAAATGGTACAATTAGGAATATTTTGAATGGTGAGAGAAGTTGGCCAATTGTCCCTTTTCCTTAAAAAAATGTTTTCTTTAGAACTTTGGATCATTTCGATTGACCTTTCATGCAGGCACCGTCTTTAGAGAACCAATTATGTGCAAAAATGTTCCCAGACTTATCCCCGGTACTGCTGATATCTTTTAATTCTGTTTTCTGCAGTCCTTTAGTTTGAAAATTAATCGTGCTAAATATATTTGTGACTGGCTGAAGGGTGGACGAAGCCTATATGCATTGGAAGGCATGCTTTTGGAGATCAATACAAAGCCACTGATGCTGTAATCAAAGGACCTGGAAAGTTGAAAATGGTGTTCGGTATGATCCTTTATTATGCATTCGACTTTTCATCTGACATTGCTTCTGCCATTCTCTTAAGCAGTTGAGTAAATTACGTTTTGTTCAAATGCAGTGCCAGAAGGGTCGGAGGAAAAGACGGAATTGGAGGTCTACAATTTCACTGGGGAAGGTGGAGTTGCTTTGGCAATGTACAACACTGACGAGGTATGCTTTGCGAGAACTGTGACAAAATTTTGATTTAGAATATTACTGTTAATGGTGATTGACTTATATTTTGAATTGTAACTTTGTTGGTTAGTCCATTCGGTCTTTTGCGGAAGCTTCGATGAACACTGCATATTTGAAAAAGTGGCCACTATATCTTAGCACAAAGAATACAATTCTCAAGAAGTATGACGGCAGGTAAGGAACTAACGCAGTATAGTAAATACTTTCCATCTTATGTCTTTGTGCTCAATTTTAGTAGCATTCCAAACATGAAGCTAGTGATCTGTTTATATTATGTTGTCTGATCTGATGTTTGATTGTTGCTTCCTGTCTTTAAAAGATTCAAGGACATATTTCAAGAAATATATGAATCAAAATGGAAATCCAAGTTCGAGGAGGCTGGAATATGGTAAGCTCCTCTGCTTAATTTTAATAATCGGATTCTAACATTAATTTCTATTTGCAACTAATATGTTAGTTTTGTGTAATGCTACACCTTCAGGTATGAGCACCGTCTCATCGATGATATGGTTGCATATGCTCTGAAGAGTGATGGAGGTTACGTGTGGGCTTGTAAGAACTACGATGGAGATGTGCAGAGTGACTTCTTAGCACAAGGTATGAAAATCAGAACTTTAAAAGATCTAAAATGCATAAATTTTGAAGGATACTATAGAAAGCGTAACAGTCTTATGTTTTCTTCATACATCTTTTCTCTTCACGCTTCAAGTTATTTAAACTTCAATTTTTGATTACATTTTCACAGGCTTTGGATCTCTTGGGCTGATGACTTCGGTCTTGGTATGCTTGGATCTCTTCAATAGATGCTATCTATTTTGATGTAGCGTTTTGCACAATTAAACTACAGCTGTTGGAAAGTAGTGTCTTGGTATATTTTGTCAGTTTGTATTCTGAGCATGTATCGCGTTGCTTTCATTCCAGATGTGCCCTGATGGCAAGACAATCGAGGCTGAAGCAGCCCATGGAACTGTCACACGGCACTACAGAGTTCATCAAAAAGGTGGTGAAACCAGTACCAATAGCATTGCCTCAATCTTTGCTTGGACTCGTGGTCTTGCACACAGGTATTGAGTGTTAATTTTCTCCCTAGTCATTCGACAATATTTTACTTTTTACATTCGTGCTTGCTCATTTCTGGAGTATAATAAGTAAGCAAATTTGGTAGGGCCAAGTTGGACGACAATGCAAAGCTCTTGGAGTTCACTGAGAAACTAGAAGCAGCATGTATCGGTGTTGTTGAATCTGGAAAGATGACCAAGGATCTCGCCCTTATCATCCATGGATCCAAGTAAGCAATGATCTTCTCCTATTATCTTTATTCCCTTATTTGAAATGATAAAGCTGCCTCATTTTAAGCAGTCATATTGCTAACCCATTCTTATTTTGCCCAATGATTTAGGTTGTCGAGAGACAAGTATTTGAACACTGAAGAGTTCATTGATGCAGTCGCTGATGATCTTAAAGCAAAACTTTCATCCTAAGTACTATGGTATGTTCATGATTGCCAAATCTTGATAAATTTTGAACTAATACTCTGTACCAACCATCAACTGTATTTCGATGTTTGTAGGACTGGAATGCGTTGGACGACTTTCTTGTACTATCCATCACCAGGGATGCGTCTAAGAGAGCTACTTTTCAATAATTTTATTTTCCATTTTATGCAACTGTACTTTTCTTGCTGCAGTGGGTTGCAATTGTTCAATTGAACTAGATGTATTAGTATCATCAAAACAGCCACTCTCGTATATTACAAATCATCAATGGGAAAAACATTTGCAGGACTTGTTTTATCCTTTGTTGCCCGCTCATTTTCACAGCCGCAAAAGCAGGCAAGTATATGAATTTGTGCCATTTACTTTGGCCTTATTTTATCTGATATACTATGATTTTATAGTTTGACTTAGGCTTGTTGTATATCGCTCCATCATCATCTGAGATTTTTTTTTCTTCTTTTTTTTTTCAGAAATATGTGGTCCTTTTGCATTAACGTCTTTTGGCAATTCTTATCCAAATAAAAGATTTGCCTTTGGTTGTGTTGATTTTGACATGCCTTTTACAACTAGTCTGCAGTTTGGATTTTGTTCTGTCAGTCGAGGACCACTAAATGTTCCGCTGTCGCTGAGATTTTCGGTGTCATATTTTCAATTTGTGTGAATAATGTATTTTACAATTTTTTAGTGTGGTGTTTTACGTAATGTTTGAATTCAGTAATTAATTGAAGATTATTCAATATACATATCGGTAATGTTCTCTAAAAATTGCCCCCCTTGAATAATCTTGTCAGTTCATTTTATTTGGTCAGATATATCCACTACTATCAAAAGATTATTTAATTTGATGAGATGGTCTAATGTGAGACCGGTCTCTAGTAAGAGATCGGGTTGATCAGGTCAAACCGCATTAAACCTGTTGACACCCCCTCCTCCCCCCCCTCCCCCTTTTTTTTAATTTCCAGTTTTTTTTCAAGAATTTTTTTCTATTCGCCTTCAGCTCCGATTTTGTGGCTTCGTCTTCGCTCTGATTATTAATATAAGGATAATCATCAGACAATAATTTGAATTTATTCAGCTAACTCCGAGACCTTCGGCTCCCCTCGTTTGAATTTTGACCAAAGAAGAAGCGGCAAATAAAAACACGAAGAGGCAAACAAAAAAAAGAGGGGAAAAAATCTGAAATTAAAAAAAAAAATTGGAAAAAAAAGAACCAGGAGCGCATGGGGTGCACGCGCCGTGCGTGTGCCCCACGTCTTGGACGCGCCTATCTCTAGCAAGAGACCAATCGCAGGGGAGAATTCGTCTAATTTGATAGCCGAGTTGCCCAATCCAAGCTGTTGGATTTTTATTGTTAGTGCTTGACTGCCTGTTGATATGTGAGAACTGATGGCGTGAAGTTGATATGGCCGAATTGCCCTATCTAAGTTGGATTTTTATGGGTGGTGCTTGTTGAGTACCGAGAGCTGATGCATGAAATAACTGTAATCTGGATAAGGATGCTGATTGCTGAATGAAGTGGTTACCCCTACAATTAAATCATCTTGTTCTTGTACGTGTATATGAGATATCAAACAAGAGCTGCAACTTTAAAGACACCCCACACCGAATCAACATATATATTTTAAATACTGGCTATGAAAAGCTGATGTCGAATTAATATGAAATAAAATCAAATGAGTGAGCCACAACATTAAAATGAATTTTTTTTTGAATCAATTGTCACTTCTATAATCTTATTCATGAAATTCCACTGCGGTTCTCTCTCCACCCTCTTCAATTCAAAATTGACGTATCAACCACACATCTTCGTTCCTCCAATTGTTGCATAATTTTCCTTTCTAGATCTTGTTATATTAGATACAATTTCATGTTTCTTTTTGTTAAGCTTCTATTTCAACAATTTAACTCAAAACAAATTTGGGACCTTTGTTTTCCCCGTCAATAGAATGGTGGCCATCACCTTTTGACATTTTTCTCGTGCGACAGTAGCAAGGCGAAGATTAGAGTTTTCACATAAAAATGAGGACTGTAGCCTTGTAGTGATGCTGTACAAAGACCGCAAGCAGTCTCGACAATCTCACATCTTTTTCAACAGCAGGAGGGAATGGGTCTTTCTCGGTTTAAGTCACTGACGAGAGACTGGGTTCAAATCTCCAAATTTGATCTCTAGCTGATAACATCAACTGTCTCAATTTTGTACCAAACGACCGTCCTATTTCATCCATGTAGGTCACAAACTCCATAATTCCTGCAGTTCAACATTAAGTTACTTTATATCGTCTTTCCCAATTCTAAGCAAACTAACTACATTTCACACATAATGAAATGAAACTGCCTTACCGAGAATTATTCTCAGCTGGATGTATTTGATGCTCGCCTTCAATCTAGATGCACCATACACTGCAGAAACTGAAGGTTACAAATTTATGTTAGAGTTGCAAGATATTGAACGATTCAGACATCAGCTCTTCAATAGAAGTTGAAGTGCAGAGTTGTCACTATTTGCATGATAGGACTTCAGTTTCCGAAAATTGCAAAATTGACATCACCCGTAGCTCAACCAATAGATGTATTTGATCTACATGAATGAACCTGATTTCAGTTGGGTTTTGAATCTGACCACAACCCAACACGCCCCACCCTAAATGAAGGAGATAGGAATAATAATGGCAATGACATGAAAAACAAATAAATAGAACCAAAGCTGGAATATAGAAAAGCAACAAACAAGATCATCCTGATTCAGTAAGATAATATAATTATCAGGCACAGTTCATTTATATCCACTTGAGCTATTCAAATAATCAAACCAGACTTGATATTGAGTGCTGAACATGTCTTACGTGATTCAGAACTTGCCTCAGTGGAGAGACCACGCAAGGCACATTTAGCATAAGTGAGCAGTCGGATGCGTTGAGGAGCGCCCAACTTGCTGATTAAGGACCTTAGCAACCCGCTATATATATGGAATAAGAGATCAGTAAGTAGACAATTAATCAACCTTTAATTACATTGTGACAGTTATATAACATGGAATCAGGCCTTACTCGGTCCGCAGTATGGTTAGAAAGTCAGGGGGCAATGACTCCATAAAGGAAGATACATCCTCCATTTTTAGAGACTTCAGCTCTTCTTTTAGATGTTTTTTCTCTTCAGGTGACATTCCTCTTCCCAGCACTGATTTACTTCAGTAGTGTTAGATGTAGTCAGGGCATTACATCAAAATATAAGCCACAGATATGATGATAATTCCTAATCGTACAGATTGATTACTCTCGTGCATTAGATTATAGTCTATAGACACAGACAATCACATTACTTAAAAACAAAGAACCCTACCAAGGCACAGCATTCTAAGAGAAAGAATTAAAGCCATGAAAAGGCAGTTTTAACGTAATCATTTAGTTTAGAAAATGAGCGTTTAGACATGTAAGGATAAATCCAACATCAAGGCAAATGGAAAATGTTGCTGAGAACTTAAGGCGGAACCCCATGATAGAAAAAAATCAATTTACGGGAGAAAGTCAAAGAAAGTACCTGGCGATGGTTCTTCCAGTAAATATAACAGGAAAATATCTAGCATACTTCCCAACACCAAATGTTTCACCCAGCTGCAGTATTTTTTGTGAATCAAGTCTAATCAAAGCCTCCCAGAGATGGCAATAGTTCTTTCTGAATTCTTCAGGTAACTGTTTATAGATCCCATGATCCAGAATGACTACATATGTATATATACACATACATATATGTTATGCAAATAAGAAGTCAGTTGTAGAACCAAGAATAGATATGATAAGATGACAGTCTTACTGAAAGAAGGGTTATAAGTGTTACATGCTTAACCATACCTAGTGAAAAGCCATTGGGCCCCTCCGAAGAAACTAATAGATTTCCAGGATGCGGGTCACCATGAAGGAAACCATGAACGAATATCATCTCTGCAAACACATCTATGAGGGTTTTTGCTACCTACAATGTCAAGAGAAGCAGAATAGAAGAATGAGAGTCCCTTATTCATTGAAGATACCAACTCTTTACAACTTATTAACATAATTTTTCCTATAAATTTAATCTATCTGCTATAGAAATGACAGACATACGTGCCACCCAGGAAAAAAAAAAAAAAAGGAAAATAACTATATTACACGGCATGCCAATTACTATTCTCCCACAAACCAACCTCAAGTGGACAGATTCCCATTCGCTTCAAATATTCCAAATCATCAATCTGAAAACCAATGAATTTCCTGTTACCAGTGGCTTCATAGAAACTAGCAAATCACAGTCCAATGCATGTAAAATATATACACTTGCGAATTATGCAAATTTTCCCACTATTAGTAACCTTGTTAGACCAGCACATATAGTTGTTTTTATTTTTGGTATTAAATTTAAAAACTGCGCCACGGTGGACTTGAAGCCGAAACCTTTGGCCTCATGCATTAACCACTCTACCGCTAGCCAACTCACACACAATCGATATTTCTTTTTAATGTTCATGGGATTAATAGAATCAATAAGGTAACTGAAACATTAGAACTGCTTCCTCCTGTATATTCTAAGTTAGCCTTTTTTTGTTGTTTGGGGGGAGGGGGTATTAGGGTCTAAACGTAGCCTGTTAGCTATACCTTCCGTCCTTCACAAAATTGCATTGTCAATACATGTCTGCTAGTGAAATCCTGAAAATATAACCATGATAGTGAGATCCAAGATAGAAGTACTAACTTCTGCACTGATAAATTCAAGGAAAAAAAAATGCATATGATTTACCCAATAGATGAAAGGGACCCTGACCATCTTGTTGCTTTCAAAATGTTTTGCTGCTCTTTCAGAGTTTTTAGCCTCTTGAATGAAATCTATAGAACATAAGAAATGATACCATCCAAGCAAATTAACTTAATTGTATAAAACAGTGAAGACAAGTATTTTTCAACTTATTTTCATTCCACCAAGGGTAAATGAGGTTGACGAAATATTGAGGTACATATTTAGTTTAAGCAAAAAACATCATAATGGAAAAAACAGCCAAAATTACATAGACTGGATATGTCAAAAATCAGGCCACGAAACTTGTGATGAACATATTGTAGTTTTTAGCATGAAGTTGCAAATGAAAATGTCAAGATAAGACCTAATCCGATACAAAGAATAAACCTAAAGATTGTGATATTTTCATCTTCAAAAAATGAATCATATTTGAACTTAAGCATATAATAATTCCATAATAATGCAAGAAGAATCACAGAATGTCTTTTGATGTAAAACACCACTAATACACTCACCAAGTTCCGAAGCAATAGACTTCGTAAATTCTGATACCATCCACTTGAACCTGTACTCTGGGAAAAACTAGAAAATGCAGCAACTAACAATTTAGACCACACAAGGATAAGCCCTAAAAGCCTGAGTCATTTTACCACCAAATTTGCTTTTATATTCCAAGTTGATATCTGTCTTTAAGTATCTTCATTTATGATAAACACTAGATAATTTAATAACAGCCTAGTGTGATAACCTCAAAGTATTCTACTACTCCCTCTGTCCCGTTCAATAAGTCCCATTTTGCCATTTTGGGTGTCCCACTCAATAAGTCTCATTTCTTTATTTAGCAAAGATTAACACACTAAACCCCACTTTATGTCACACTCAAATGTGAACAGTGTTGTATACTTTATTGTACAGTATTTTTCAACTCAACCCAATTTAACATCAATAATAAAATACTACCTTAATCACCCTCTAACTCTCTTTATCTTAATCTACGTGCATATCCCAAATGGGACTTGTTGAGTGGAACGGAAGGAGTAGTTTTTTATCTAGTCCATATCTAAATTCTTATCAGTATCTACTCTTGACCTTTCCGGCAAGTCTACGAATATGAGCTTCTTTCGTCTGCATTTTCTATTTAAATTAACATAACGAGTTTATCAATAAGTTAATGATCAACTATTCTTGGTCAGTGGCACTAGTAAAGATGTTGAGCCAGTACAAATGTATTTAGATGGGCAGATGTTTTTTATATTGAACTTCATTAGGATCCAAGGTTTTGATTTTCCTATCTTGTTTCATGAAGTTTTACAAATCAAACAATTTATTTGGTTCTGGCTTAGCTCGTCGACATAAGCAGATTCGAAGAACTATTTAGAGACATTGGTGATAAACAGACATGCATAATTCATTATGTACTTTATTAGGTAAAGAGTTTTGGTGAATTTTGACACTCATACAACTTCACTAATTAAATATTTAAATTGAAAAGGATGTGGCAAGGATAATTGAGATAAAACAGTTTTGAAGAACTCTTTATCATCAGTGAAGGTGTTACTGGCAAGAAAAGAAGTGATGATAATTAGGAAAGTGGGACTTTAATGATAAGGAAGTGGCCTTTTTCTTTATTCCTCTCTTTTTCATGGAACTTTCTATAAATGGGGGAGGGGGAGGGGGGGGGGGGGGGATGGGGGGTTGGAAAGTTGGAGGCCAGCTTGTAAGAATGCTTCAAGACCAAAATACACTACAAAATAAGAATAAGAACACATAATGAAACTAGAAAACTCCCAATCCCAAGAGGTGAATTTGAGTACAATCTTTAACTGTATAATAACCCTCATCTACTAGTTTCATGTACATTGCAACAAGAAAAAAAATTAATAAAGCTTTATTATTGGATAACGCACTTTCTAGATGTTCAGCCATTACCATTTGCCACAACCTTTATGCAAGAAACTTTTCACACCTAATATTCAATATTACTTGTCTACGATAATGATCCCTTGCATGCATAAAATCAGCCCCTTAGAGGATGAGTGCGAGAAGTCTCAATTGGTTTCTCTCCTTGAAACTTAAAAGTCCTCAACAGATTATTTTCAAATAAGAACAAGATAGATCTATGGAACTTTTGTACTGGCCCATCCTTCCAGCCCGCATAAAAATGTTATTGTGCTCTAGACTTTCTATGGATTACCCGGAAACTTCATGTGGGAGAGAAAAATGCAGGTAAAGGGCAGGATGTAAACTTGTCAGACACATGCTATTGCTAAGTACTCATGTTAACATGTTACTGCAATTGGCTCCATGCACATCTTATAATGTTAGCTTAGTCGCTTTTCATGAATGGGTTCTGAACACAATTTAAAAAAAAAAAAGAAAGATAATAATAATAATAATAATAATAATAATAATAATAATAATAATAATAATAATAATAATAATAATAAGTAACTGTGCATCAAAATCTTACCCATGAAACTGATCTTGAGAGTAAAGTCATTGTAGCAAGATCAAATTTCATTTGATACTCTAATCCTGGATATTGGACCTGTGGTTCAGGAACCAAAACAAAATTGGAACCATGTATACTCATCTAGATTTGTCTTATGCACTCAAATGTTATAGCAATATAAAGAGATGATGCATTTGTTTTACAGCGGTGCATGACAAATCAATTGTTCCAAATAGAGTTTATTGCTGTAATGAAACACAGCTCAAAAAAGTATTTAAAGATGAGACCAGATAATTATGTCATTGCCTAATTCTGAGCTAAATGAAAGGACCACAGAATATAAAATAAGAATCCATCCGAAGAGAATGCTGGTTTTTGAGAAATGTATTTCATCATAATGGAAACTGACCACTTTGTTAAGGTGGATTAATTCAAAATCTTCAATCAAGTCAACATAATTATTAGAAAGTCACTACCAAAAAAACAAAAGAAATAAAAATGAAGTACAGAACTGTGCTGGATTGAAACATCTACTCAACATCCCGCCGGCCACCCCCCACCCCGAACCCTCCAATTTCATCAACAGCCACATAAATCAACAAGCAATGTCAAATAGTTTGTAAAGCTTCTTCTTTTGCAAACTAAATTATCAGTACATGCAGGGATTTGATCGTAAAAAGAAGTACTGCTTCGTCATACAAGGGTAGTTCCATAGATTAACCTTGACTGCCACCTCCTGATTGTCCTTCAAGATGGCACGGTGTACCTGAGCAATTGAAGCAGCAGCAACTGGTTTCTCGTCAAACGAGAGAAATCTGATCCATGAATCCAAATGCCAAAAAGTTAGCTCGTTTATGTCCAGAAACTTGTAAGTGGACATAAATGCATTCTATGCCAATAAGGACAGTTGAAAAAGTCTTAGTTGGAAAAAAAATACTCTTCTGTGCTTTTGAGCAATTAAATTATAGGATGAATAAAACTTCAGAGATTAAGCAATTGAGATCTGCTTTACATGAAAAGATTTTCCATATGGATGGTAAGATTAGCCAGAACACTAGATACTTTACAAGTCAATTAAACTTACATCTCTGATAAATCCTTTCCCAGACTCTTTATTATAACTTCTTTTACAGCTTCGAAATTACAAGGAACTGCCTGAAGCATCAGTAAGACTGACTTAGCATATAACACTTAAAACTGTCAGACACCACAAAAGTTTGGTTAAACAAAATATAATTAATTGGTGACAAGTCAAAACCTGATCCTGCAACGATGAAAGAGTTGAAGAGTATTCTTTAGGAACTTGCCGTGCTGCAGCAACAAATTGACCAGCTTTTACATAGAAACCTTTGTTGGTGTCACACAAATTTTGGATCCTTCGAGCTGATCTTAGATGTATCTTAAAAACGCCACAAAACATTAATTCTAATACAAGAAACTTCCTTACTAAAAAAAGAACTTAGAATATTAAATCTTGTTAAATATGCAGATTCAATCTATATTTTTTTATTTATTTCCACCACAAGTGTCATTGGAAAAACAGATACAAATACCAGGAAGCAGAAAACATTAGACAAAATTAATAGGGGAGCTACCAAGAGCAGATATAATGGCACAAAGCATACTTAATGATGAGCAACATGATTGTGGTATGTACAATCAACTTCAGCACGGGGTCTATTTAAACCATCATCGGCAATATGGCGAAGAATCATAGAATTCACAATGCTAAACGAGCTAATGGAAGGTGATATAGTTGAAGTTGCAATAGTATGTTTAAAAGAAATTCCTCTTAAAAATGTGAGGAATACTACAAATTTTTATGCCCTAAGCATATTCATTGCCAACACTAGATAATATCCCTAAAACTTAAACCCTAGATGAAATTTCACAAGTCCAAATTCAAAGATATATCGATACCAAAGAGATTCATTATGAACTACTAACACAACATGATCAAACAGAATAATCTTCAAAAAAGAAATGTTAGATAAAAATCGAGAAATAGGGCAAAATATCAGCAAAAAATAACACTAGCTTCCAAACCTCAGATAATGTGCATCCATACTCCTGCGAATCAGCTGGTAAACCGTGCAATGAATACTTGTAGTCGACCACGCAAGAAGTGATCTGAAAAATTCAAACGATCAGCATCACTAATCGGAAAACAATATTAATCAACAGGAGAAATCGAAAAGGATGAGTGCAGATATCACGGTGAAGAGGGCGCGGGAGGAGCGAACGACGCCGTTTAAGAAGCTTGGGAAGAAATTAATTGCATTGCCAGAGTCGTGGGAACCGTAGGAGGCGGCGGCGGCGGCAGCGGCTGTGGCGAGGCCGGCGGTGGAGAGCAGGTAGAGCGAGGTTTTGGCGCCTAACTTTAAACTTTCATGTCTCCTCATCTCTCAGCTGCTGGAAACCCAGGTTTCCGCCTCAGCCTCGAGGGAAGAAAACGGAAGTGTTGAATTTTACTTAACCGCCAAAAGAACGGGGTCAAGTAAAACTTGGCTTCGACACAGTAAATATTTTTAACTTTTTATCTGTAAAAACAATCCTCATTCCCAAGTATCTCAAGTTCTCAACTCCTACGGCTCCGGCAATATTCTCTTATTTTATGGGTCACACAAATTAAAAATGGTAATATGGATTTTGAAAATAGAAATATATTTTAATTGAGAAGTATATACGCTAAGAGGAAAATGTGATTATTTCCATTTTTACAGTAACTTTCCTTTTTTTACGTGTGTGGCTAGTCACAATGTGGCCGAATATTATTACCCTTTTTTATGTTATGAATTAAGATCATATTAAAGAATTTTATAAAACACCTTCAGCCAAATAAGTATTTATAGGATGTGGACAATGTATGTAAATCTTAAACCATTAATTATGTCATGTGTTATTTCTTTATTAAAGTAATAGAAGATGAAATTAATATTGAAAGACACTTTTATTTCTTATTTTGGAAGTTGTGGTTTATCTGCCTTGTATAGTTTACACGCTACTGCGGAAGCACGGACGTTTATTCAGTGTGCACTAAAGGTAACAGCTGCGGATTCAAAAATAAAAATATTGAAAGACACTTGAAAATGCATTTTGAAAATCCCGTACATAATTTACAAAACTGTACAAATCAACATTTATTGTATATTTGTATTCTTTTAAATCCTCTATCGCATATTTGTAAGGAGGGTAAAATCCCGCACATAATCAACAAAATATACAAATTGCTCCTCTATTGCATATTTGGTCATCCTCCATTGTACTCATGATCAATAAACACCATGTGGCAATTTTGTGATTTAAATTTAATGGTGTTAACAAAGGCTGTGGGAGATGCATAAATCAAATTATAATGTAACAAGTTGGGAAATAATAAAAAAGATGGAAGGCAATATTACAAGCTCATCTAACTCATCCGAAGTCTTCTTTTGGCTCTGCACTCCAATTTCACCAAAAATCTTCACCAACAACGTCTAGAATATTTCGGTGGTGGTGAAAACTAGTTATATATCAGGAAACTGTATATATTATTAAAACATGAGGAAACTATTTTCGATTTTAATGAATATGTGAAATCGTGATTTAGCAATTTTCATTCCGTGCAACCAATTAAAAAATGAATTACTTTTTTTTAAGAATATAAAACGAATTACATACTATGTGCTAACTGCTAAGAATATAATAATTCTTAACTTTTAAATTGAAGAACTCGAATAGACACCGCTATTATGTGGTTGATATGCATGTGCGCTAGTCAAGAGTCTTTCTCTTTTATGGATTTATTATATTTTTCGTTTTGTTTATAGGTTGCATCAATTTAAGATTTTCTTGATATTAACCCAGGAGATCTTTTATATAAAACATCTCAACCCATGAGATTTAATTCTTTTTGTCTGGGAATCTAATCATGAAGATTAATTGCATGATAAAAGAAACAGCCAACGAGCTTGAAAACTGAGTTCACCAAAAATCTCAACATGTTTTCTTACGTGCTTTTACTTTGATGGAAAATTTTCTATTGGAAAATGATGAATGAGAAAAGATGAAAAAATATTATCATTTCCACCATTTTTATCACATGTTTACTTTGGATGAAAAAACACTTATCCTATACTACATTTATCCTATACACTTGTTTACTTTCTTAGAATTGGGTGGATAAACTATTAACTTTACCATATTACCCTCATTATATTAATTGCTAGAACTTGCAACATAAAGTTTCCATATTATATTAATTGCTAGAACTTGCAACATAAAGTTTCCATATGTAATTTTTTTTTCGAATCCTTTCTCTACCAATTTCTCTCTCATACCTCTTTCACTCTCTCTTTCTAATTTTTTTTTCCTTTCCAAAATTAAAGTATGCAATTTATTTGATGGATAAAGGTTAATTAAATCTCACCACAAAAGTTTTACAATGCATAACCACCAACAATATTATTTTTTACAATGCATACACAACAACAATAACTGATATGCAATAAATCAATATGCTTGGTAACGATTTCAAATCAATATGAGATTAAAGTTCTACTCATTGTCCAATAAGTTCACCATTCATTCAAAGTATAAAATCCCTAGATAATAAAATACAAAAACAACAATTAAGTACTTCAAATGACATACAAAACAAAGTTCTAAATGGTAGCAAATCATTAAGAATACTTCAAAATTTCACAATACCGTTATCATTATACCTATAGCTGGAGAGTCTATTGGGTGACAAATTCCAACTGAGCTAAGTGATCGAGGTTGCGGAAGAAGAGTCTTTCTTCTCTACTTTTTGCAAGATACCTCTCTATTGCAACCTTAGCAGACATTGGTATGTCAAACACTTTCAACATTTCGTACAAAGATGCAATATCGTCATTCTTGACCGGCTCTAAGCTTTTAACAATTTGCAAAAGAGTCTCATCTGTTTTTCCAACAAGTCCAGAGACTACTTCAATGAAAGCATCTTCACTTGCTGACCCTGTAGCTTTACGCTTCTTTCTTGCCAAAGTTGAGCCATTTTCACTTGTAGAATCACATGTCGTCTCAGCTTTTGTTGGATGATTGTTCGGAAGAGAGTCTTCATTTATCGGCATGTGCACATCTGCGTTGTTAAACTTGGCACCACTGTTCAAATTCAAAGTATCATTCACATCGCTTCTCAACACTTCATTCACAGCTTGAGCAATTTTGACGGAATTGTCACCTATGGCCCTATTTTTGCCAAAAATCTCAACCCAATCATCATAATGGCCAAGTGTGATCTATCTTGTTCTTCATTGGTAGATAGGTCTTTATACAATTGGATAAATTGATCAGATTTCAGAAAATGAATAAGTCCTTGTGAATTATACATATCAATAATTATTCTACTGTTATTCTCCAAACACGAGTTTGATTATCAGTAACTACTCGCCCAAATTATTTATTATAAAATCAGAATTAGTAAGTTTGAGCTGATAAGTAAGCTCAACCAAGAAAGACAGATAGACTAATATGTAGTTATACTGAAAATTTGCCCATGTCATGCTGATCACTTACCATATTTACCATGATATAGTTATAGCTCATTATTAGAATATTAAAAATGAAACTTTACTGACTATATAAGATTTAAGCTGTGCAACATAAAGTCTTGGGGCCAACTTAAGTTAATCAAGTTAAAATCAAGTAAACACTACCAAATCGGGATACAAGATGAACTTTAAAATTAAACAACTAGATTCGATAAATGAATTTTAAAGATTAATATAATATTATTACCTTGCACTCTTCATCCCATGATTCTTGTGTGCATTCCACCTTTTTTTGAATAGGGTTTTAGTTCACTCCACTCTTGGATAGAAGTCCAGACAAAAAACCATATTGTCTTTTCCACGCTTGAACCATTGATTTTATATGAGGATCCGCAACAATTATAATTCTTGGAATGGCTTCCTTCATTTGTCCCTCAAGAAAAATATGATGTCCAGTTTTGAATCCATTTTCCCCTCGCCAACCCTTGATGACACTTAACTTTAGTGCATCAACTAATACACTTTGTTCTACCTGAGTCCAAGACCACCTAGATTTGCCCATTTGCATTTTACAGGACATAATAGATAGATTTGTACAATCATTATCAAGTTCTTCATTCTAGAATCAGCAAAGTTAGGTTGCGTCTAATAAATTATCACATGTTGTAAAGAGCCATCAAACTATAAATAAACCAAAGAAATTGCAAGTCCTGAATAAATTAAAATGCCAAATTTTATAGATAGAATGCACTAATGCAATAAAAATTCACAGCATAGCGTAGTAGTAATAAAAATCAACAACATAGAAGGATAAAGACAAGAAAGTCCTAGCTATTTTACAAGATCTGAAATTAGGAAATACATAAAGTATTCTACATTAACTACACTCGGTTTCCAATCCATTCCCCATACATCGAGGTTGCAAGATCATCTCTCCACTCAGTCCATGCTATAGTGGAGGCTATGTTGTCTATAAAATTTGAGGGTCCTCCTTCATTCCCTACTTCTTCTTCTAATTCTTCTTCAATTGGATCAATAGTCACGTAGGTGCGAATAAAATTGTGAAGCAACCACATGCTAATATGGTTTGGTTCTGCGTTTTGATTGGATAGAAGGGTGGAGAACGTCATACGGCCCATCTTTTTTTCAATAATCCAAATGCTCTCTCCACAATGTTTCTGGCTTTAGAGTGCTTCATATTGAAGTATTCTTTGTAATTTTGAGGTGCCAAATGTCCAGATTCCCACTCTTTCAAATGATAACGAATGCTTCTGTAAGGAGCTAAGAACTCGTTACTATTAGCGTACCCTCCATCAACCAAGTAATAGTTACTTACATAAATATAATATTATGAATATTAACTTTCCTAACTATACTAACAACCAAATGAAGTTATAATTTAATACTTAGCCAATGTACACTTACAACCTTGAGGCACTTTCAAGTCGGATTGCTTTGTGACTGCATCATGAAACACGAGCATCAGATGCAAATCCTTCCCATCCACTTAACATGTGGACAAACTTCATATCACGATCACAAACACCCAACACATTTACAGATACAAATCCTTTTCTATTTCTGTAGCGAAGGACATCATAGGTACTGTAACAGGTATATACGTATCATCTAAAGCACCAAGACATCCCTAAAAACCAAATTCCATATAATTAGAATGTATTACTATAGTCATAGAAGTTGTATGAAATAGCCTAGTATATATAAGTACCTTAAAAGGTTTCCATTATTCACTCATTTCATCTTCAGTCACTGGTGTTGGGGTTTCTGGGGTTTCTAATAAAAGATGATGGAGCTGCAATAAAGCAGGTAATACTGAACGAAAACCACGACTTATGGTTTTACCCGAGCGTCTAAAACCAAACTTCAGAATGCAGTTCTTACTATGGTGTGCTAAGATTACCAAAAAAATATGCAACTTTCTCTTCAATCCCAACACCTTTAGTTGGAGCTACACCTCCAACATGTTTCAAAGGAAAGCATAACGTAGTGAAGGCATCTCTGGACATCCGTATTTTTTCAACACAAGTCACATCATCAGTTGCTATAACTAGATTCAAATACTCAACTTGTTTGGGGATCTTGTCAATAACGCTATACCTTAAGTGTCGCCTACTATATGCTCTTGTACTAGGCAGAATGTGTTTATAATAGTGGTGACCCATCATCAAAAGAATAAACAGGAATCGGCGTATAAAAAGGAGTGCTATAATAACCAAGATAGTCTTGCGTCTTCTATCATCCATGATATATATTTGTTGTTTTAACGACATAATACAACTTAACATTAAAATAAGAACATGAATAGTTTTCAAAATCAATAACAAGCATCATAATCAAGGTAAAAAATTACTAATTTACCAAGGTAAAAGCATATCATCAGCAAAAATTTGTTCATGACAACTAAAGAAGTACTAATTTACCAGAATTTTTGGAATATAAAATTCCTAATCAAGGTGGCACAACAACTAAAATTATAGAAGCCCAGATGATAAAACTCAAAAGGGCATGCAACAATTTTTACAAAGATCATACTCAATATCTGAAATTCATATATTATCATAAGAGCTCTAAAAAAATCTCTGCATACATATAATATATATATATATATATATATATACCTCTCGCTTGGAACAAACTGAAAAGTCGGGCCTCCACTTATCTCAACAGCAACAACCCCAATCCAATTCCCATCAAGCTGAAAATTAAAAAATGTTTAATTAAATAAATGCAAGCTGATATAAGATCATCAAACACACAAAGATTTTTTTCAGAGAGAACACACGGGGCTGGAGCTACTCTAAATATTTTATAACTCAACGAACTACTCTAAATATTTGGAACAAGTGGGGAAGCTCGTGGAGGTGGAAGCTGGAAAGAAGATTATGTCATCGACGTCGAGAGAGAGTAGTTCATCGAGTGGTGGTGATGCTTCATTGAATCCCAAGAGTGCTAGAGCTAGCACTATGGTGGGATTTGAAATGTACGAACAAACAGGAGATGCATGTTTGTGTAATTAAACTATTTAAATTTAAATGAAATTAAAAAATAAAATTGAAAATGGAGGAGCCGGTTGAGAAGCTGTTGCCGCTGAAGGTGAAGGACCTCCCCCTCATAGAAAACTACAACCCTCAAGATGCTTACGCCAACATAACCATATTAGTCGAAGAAATGAAGAAGGCTTCTGCCATAATTTTCAACACAGTCGGAAAGCTGCGGGAAATGGTGTGGGGTTGGCTAACAACAAGGAGCGGTTCTTGTGGGCAGTCCAACCCGGTCTGGTGTAGAATTCGGAGTGGATCGAGATGCTGCCAAATGGGTTCTTGTAGGTGACTGCTCATGATGCCGAGCAAGCTTGAAATCATCCCCATCGTCGGAAAAAGCAAGAGAGAGAGAGAGAGAGAGAGTTGATCAAACTTACATATGGCGGAGGGAGATTGTGAGGAAACTAGGAGAAAGAGAAGTTGAATATGAAACCGATAGATACGGTGAAAGAGAGCAAGACAATGAAAGAAAGACGGTGGGAAGGAGAGAGAGACTGACCTAGATCGAATTAGCAACGACGTGGCCGAGGCAGGGCAGAGAGACAGCGGCGGAGCTCAGCGAAAATTTTTGGGGATTTTTGAAGTTAGGGATTTTGCGTAGATAGTGTGAGAGAGTAGAAGTGAATTAGCGTGTTATCCCCAAAAATGTTATGGGGTAAAAGTGAAAAGTCAAAGAAAATTAGAATGTTGAAAAATATTTTCACATGACAAGCTAAGGATAAATATTATCCCATATTAAGAGAAAAAGAGTGAAAAAGGGCTACCCGAGAAAAATTTCTAGCCTGACCGGAGAAAATTTTCAATCACAGTAAACATGTCAAAAGGATGGAAAAGATGTGGAAATTTTATTTTTTCACCCTTTTCCATCAAAGTAAACACACTCTTAAAAAAAATGCTCTATAGAACTAATTAAAATGCTTCTTAATGCATCTTTCATAGCCATTTTTCTTTTCAAAAACAAAAGGATGGAAAAGAGGTGGAAATTTTCTTTTTCCACCCTTTTCCATCAAAGTAAACACACTCTTAAAAAAAATGCTCTATAGAACTAATTAAAATTGCTTCTTAATGCATCTTTCATAGCCATTTTTCTTTTCAAAAACAAAAGGATGGAAAAGAGGTGGAAATTTTCTTTTTCCACCCTTTTCCATCAAAGTAAACACACTCTTAAAAAAAATGCTCTATAGAACTAATTAAAATGCTTCTTAATGCATCTTTCATAGCCATTTTTCTTTTCAAAAACAAAAGGATGGAAAAGAGGTGGAAATTTTCTTTTTCCACCCTTTTCCATCAAAGTAAACACACTCTTAAAAAAAATGCTCTATAGAACTAATTAAAATGCTTCTTAATGCATCTTTCATAGCCATTTTTCTTTTCAAAAAACGCGCCTTAAGGGCTTAAGGTAAGGAATTAGGGGAACCTCACATATAAACCAAAACAATCATCCAATATCTTCAAATCTTTCACATTTTAATTAACACCTTAAATTTAAATTACAAAATTGTTATATGGCGCTCTTCCACTAGTGCAACAGAAGATAAAACACAAAGGGAAAATTTGTTATCCACAAAACAAAACTTGTAAAATTTAAAATACGCACCACCTTCAAAATCAATGAATTTTCTTCATTGTTGCTTTTTTGGACCCATAACTTGTCAAACATCACCATCTTTTTGTCACATCCCCTAACTTTTATGCGTATAAAAAAAGAGAAAAAAGAAAGATATAAATTCGGCCCAATTATTGAGTAAAGCAGGATTACCTTGGGTCTTTTATTTTTGACCTAAATCATCTCCCTAATTTGTCGCCTACCTCCCCTCAACCCCTAACTTGCATAATTAAATTGTACAGCCCCTCACCTATGAGTATTAAATAATCCCTCCCTCCCCTCCAAATCCCGCTCCACACATACTTCATCGAGTGGGTTCTTCATTTTCTCCTCTCACTTTCCCCATCTAAACCTCTAAATCCCGTTGCACCTCCATTCACCCTTCGGAAAGTCGACGCAAGAGCAGGAACTTGGATTTTTTTTTCACAATATGGCAAATTATAGGAGAGGTTAGTATTATATTCAAATAATGTAATTAATTTATTTTAGTGAGAGTATTAATGAGTATTATATTCTATTAATTAAACATATGTTCCTTCGATTTATAATGTAGGACTTCGTTTATTAGTTTTAATATTTTTTAAATTGTTATCTATGTAAGATCCCGAGTAACCCTACGTTGTTCGAAATTCCGTTCAAGCGAGATATTGATAAACTGAGCGGAAAATCGATAATTGTTCCGTTATTATTATTATTATTGATGTGTTCCAAAATGAGTTTTAGGTGTATGGAGGGAAATATGCCTATAAATTTTTTTTCGTAAAGTTTCTCTCAACTATGGAAATCAGTTAGAGGTATTAATTCAGTCGAGTATTCAATTGACTTCTTGGACAGCAGGTCAGTTGTGAATATCGACCGAGTCATGAGTGTAGTGCGGAAGCTGGTGGTTTTCTTTTTAAACCGTTTGTGTGAAAACTCAATTAGTGCATGGGCAAGGACAAGTTGCCAAAATACTTGTGCAATTTTTTATGCAAGATTGGAGTTGTCCTGAGAAGATTGGAGTTGACTGTCCTACTTCTTCTTCTTTTTCTTTTCTCATGGACATTCTTTTCTCAAGTCTCTTCTGATCCTCTACAGACACCTTCTCTTTCTGTTCGAGGACTGTCACTTATATTCTTTTTTAATTTTTATTGTTTCAAATTACAATCAAAAGGATCGAGACTATTAATCGTCTGTCGACTGTTGGCACGTACTACATGCACAGTGTAGAAGTTTGATCGATGTTGTGAACTATTGGGGGATAGGATCTACTCGTTAGGTGGATTGTAGGGTGCTTTGGGCACTTCACTTACTGGCGACCGGGGTAGAAGTGCAGCATGACCGTGCATCACATGTTGTCACGCGAGATTAATTATCCGTTCAGTGAAGGTCACAATATGTGGTTTAATATCAATTGGGCAAACCTACATTTTTCTTATCTGGAGTATGCGCTTCTTATCGGATTGCAATTTGGCTAGTCTGATTTCCGCCCTTCAGACAACCACGACTTACAAGACTTGCGCCTATATCAGTACTTTTGTAACGACATGCAGATTAGTGTGATGGACCTACTGGATCGGTTCAGCAATACACGTGTTATAGGTCAAACCCGCGATATGTATCTCGCGGCCGCGCACATGTTAGTGTTGTACTCTCTCTGTCCACGATAAGTGTGGTCCGGAGAGAGTGGAACAAGTTTGAAGAAATGGAGAGTGAGTTAGAGTGGAGAAGGAAAAGTATTGTGAGTGAAGAATGAGACCCACATTTATTAGTTATGTGTGGTGAAGAATCAGTCAACTCAAAATTATTAGGTAAATAAAGAGACTTTTAAGGATAAAGGGTTAAAGGGTGATGTCCAGTTTTGGTTGGACCACACTTATCGTGGATGGGGGGAGTATATGTAAATACTTGGTTACAAAATGAAGAAGTGCGTTGTTGATTGGGTGTGAAAATTGGTCAAAAATCTCGAAGCGTTTTCTTGATTTTCTTGGGGTGCCTACAATTATTTGAATCTGAAGCACTACGTCTACAATAATAAGTGCACGCCGAAGTACCACTTCTACGGTGCAATGTGGACTCTTCATGTTTGGTCATTGGAAGTGCTATCAAATTTAGCAGGTGTAGTTGGGGAACTTTTGGACCCGGATGCACGACTTAGATGCACTCGATGGAAGTTTAAGAGCTTAAGTGTAATAGAGCTTCAGCCTTTATTTTCTCTCCTGGTTTATATCAATTTAATAATTTAGTTAATTATCTTTACAATTGTATTTGTGCTAATATTTTTTTATTGATTGTAGGAGGGTCAATTCACTGAGTTCGCTCCATTTGATGACAAAGTCCAGAGGTATAATTGGCAATTCACTTAGTGTCCAAATGCACTGGCAGTGGACTTGTAGTGTCGTGAAATTTGCTACATGAGGGGGAACAACTCCTCCGCCACCTCCGCTAGGCCATATTGATTGACGACGAGAAGGTTCCACGAAGGACCCGAGAACAGAGAGAGGCTTCAAACTATATTGAGCAAGATAAGTCAGATGAGGAGCGGGAGCCACCTTTTCTAGACAAGGAGAAGCGTACTCATCAGAAATGATCCTCATCGTCGTTGAATTCGAGCAGAGATTGAGAAATTAGAGGCTTGCATGATAGAAACAATGGAAAAATGATTGTTTCCTCGAATTAAGACTTGGATCGAGGGCTTGTTTGAGAAAGCCCAATATGGCTCTACGTATCACATCCCCACCTATGGTTGAATGCATATGCCTACCCCACACTGCCTCTCCATGCAAGAACTTGCGCAGAACACTGATGAAGCTCGGGACGCCCCTCATGTACCAGAAGAACAATTTGTGTGGCCCTAGAGTCTAGCTCGTCATTCAATGCACGAGTTTGGATCTTCAACTGCAATGTTTGATTAGTACAATAGTTTTCTTCACGATCCATCTCGACATTCCTTGTAATTTTTTATTGCAACTTTTCAACAATGTGGTCTAGTTTTGGCACGGTAATTGTTAATATTATATTCCTCCATCCACAACAAGTGTAGTCTGGAGGGACTGGCACATGTTTTAAAAAACAAAGAGTGGGTGAGAGTGGGGAAGGAAATAGTATTGTAAGTGGAGAATGAGACTCACAGTTATTGTAGGATTTGTGGTGGAGAATAAGCCAACCAAATATTATTTGATAACTAAAGAGACTTTTAAGGATAAAAGGGTAAAAATTCATGTCCATTTTTAGTTGGACCGACTTATCGTGGACGCAAGTGGCGTATTCAGGATTTTGAATTTGGGGGTGCAAAATGGTAAGAGTGTGTGGGGTTGCAGTGGGAAGACCCCCATGTTTGGGGGTTCGGGGGCGAAGCCCTCGAGCCAAATTTTTAGGGCTAGACATCATTCCTGATGTGACTAAGACTAGAGCTTAAATTGCTATACTCTTCCATTGTAATTACATTCTACCGCTAGGTCATCCCCAAGGGAACTCGAGGACTGTCTATCTACATTACCAAAAATAACAAAATTCACATTACCACCAATTCACCATTGAATCGAAAAAGTGCTCAAGCTCAATCAAATAAACACCAATAATTAACACACCATTGAACCAATCAACCAATTAATCAAAATTGTAATATACTAACCATTAATTTAAAATTTAGGGTTTAAAAGGAATATCTTAAATTAATAGAGAGTGGAACTATGGAAGGAGGCGAAGAAGATGAGCTAAGAAAATAAGAGCCTAAATACGGTCGCCGACCGGCGATTGTTCGGAAAAAATCTGGTTTGATTTCTTCGATTCCTGCTTGCTGCTCCAATTTTTTTTTTTTTTTCTTTTTTCTTATGATATCATTGTTATAAGCTTAAATAATGTGTTTGGGCTTTTAGTGAAAAAATAACTAAAATTGATATAGTTGTTTGGGTTGGACCATGATAGAGTTGGGCCACTTGTGTAAACATATATATATATATTAATTTTATTTTATTTTATCTTATTTGGGGTATATTTGTATCCCCATGTACCACCTTGTATCCGTCACTGGTGGACAACCAATAAATGAAATCGGACCACATTTATCATGGATAGAGGAGTATTAATATTGATCTCATATTTATTATTTAATGTTTGCACTTTGTATTTATGTAAATGTTCAATTTGTTTATTTGGGAGATTGGGCGGAATTTTGATGCTCGTCTTCGTGAGATGACGACGCCCATAAGTGCAGCCCTTGTTTCACAACACGTCCCAGAAGAGGACGAAGATGATAACGTTCCATTGGAGCAGCTTTAAAGAGAACGAAGAACTAGAAAACCTTCTTCAGCAGTTTGTACGCTATGCTTGCCGAAAGAGCACCGCCACCACCACGTAGTTTTGGCTAGGGGTGTACTCGAAGCGAGCTGAGCCGAATACTATCGTGCTCAAGCTCGGACTGGTTATAATCGAGTCGAATCTCGAACTTTGTTTATCGAATATTTCGAAGCTCGCGAGCTTAATCGAACCCAAACGAACTTTTTAAATATTGCTTTATTTTTCAACATCCATTACTTTTATTGAAAATTAATCATTTATTCGCAATAACATAATATATTAACTATATATATATATATATATATATATATATATATATATATATATATATATTCTTATAACAAATAAAGTTAGTTAATATTAATACAATTATTACCGATTAGAGTATAAAAATATAAGACACGACTAAATAATGATTTATATTTTCAATCTTAATCACTAAATGAGTTTGTTCACGAGCTTATGAGCCGCATATTGTTATGCTCAAGTTCAACTTGTTTAGCAAGTGCTTCTCCAAACGAACTCGAACAAACTTTTATCCAGTCGAATTTCGAATAGCTCACAAATAGTTTAGCTAGTTTATAACCCTAGTTTTGGTGTCCGATAAGTCTAGCGTGGCAAATTCGGGTGTCACGTGATATTTAGTTCCACTCGTTTACAATGCTATTTTAGAAATATAATTTTAAATCTGTTTGCAATTTGAGAAAGTGGTGAAACGTTGTGAATTTACATGCAATTAACTTTTTTTTTTTAATCCAAACGTGTCTTTTTTAATCAGAAACTTACAATTCGCGTTATATATAAAAGGGAATAAATTCAGATTTGTGTTTTCAAGCTATCTCGTATAGAGTATGAATCCTTCTAGACTGGCAGGAACAAAGAAAGTTGTGCAAGTTGAGAGAGATTCGAACTACACCGCGGAAAACCCACCCATTTGTTTCTCACAAAATATGCTTCCTTTTCACTTTCACATTCGCTGGATTTGGAAATTAAAAAGTTAAGAGTTAACAAGAACATAATCTTTATATATTATTATTCTCAGATTTCTTTCCTTCTAAAGAGGGTAGGTAGTTTTTAATTTTTTGTGTCCAATCCTTCTAAATAAAGGTGGCAAATTTAAAGACTCTTATTTACCAAACTTGTACAAAATTTAGGAAAGACTAAAATCAATCTAAAGCAAACACACACACAAGGAATAAATAATTACTACTTAATTGAACCAAACAAAGGCCCAAAAAACCAATTACAACATAACACAAAATTAAATGGTCCAATAAACCAAACAAAATTAAAGTTCAAGGTCTCATTAATTGACACTATTTTTAAATTAGACGCGTTTCATTTTCTTTTGTATATATGCCTACTGTTATCTATTAATGCATGAGACTTAAATTAACAATTATTTGGGTTGGGACACAAAATATAAAGATATATAAAGGCACAAGAATATTTTTTAAAGTAGTTTTTTTTTTCCTATTTTTTTAAATGAGAGGGGTAACTTTTGACTGTATTTTACTATTTTTATATATTTATACATAGTGGACTTGCTTTACTTTTGTCCCGATGTGTTAATATATTGCCATCATGTTTATATAGTGGATGAATGTTTTTTTGTTTCTGCTGAGAACATAGTTGTTGGGAAATTATTTTTGACCAACTTCCATATCATTTAAGTTACATTTTACACATGAAAAGATTACTTTAATTTAGTCTATAGATGTATGTTAAAAGTTGTATCTTTACAAAGTTATATATATTTTTGGATTGGTCTAACAATAAGTAGTTGTACCAAAAATCCAAGTATATGTATGTTGTAGACATGTATTATAGTGCCCCTCTGGGACACGGTTTAATGGATTATTAAATCATGCATTAATTCAAGTTTCATCTCATTATTTTGAAAAAAAATTATGGATTATGTATGACCTGATCATGACCGCTCATAATGCAAATTGGATTTCCTACTCCCATTTCGTGTTTCATTCTCTACTCCGTCCATTGGTTGAACGATATGTAGTATTGACTAAGGTTTATTCCACCCAAATAGGGTATATAATTATATCCAAATCGCCAAATATCAAAAATCTGATGAATGAAATAGAGGATGAAACATCATAGGGAGTAGAAGATCTGAATTCCTCATAATAACAATATTGTACTCACAATTTCGGAGTTGATATTATGACGTGGAAGACCTGAATTTGATGTGGAATTATGCCCTATTCCAGATGAAAGTAAAAAAAAAAAAAAAACATGAAAGTATCTATTCAATTAAAAATTAGAAAAAGTAATAAAAAAGAAAAAGGAAAGCATTGTGACTTTTATCTTTCTAAAACTAAAAAAATTAAATTTTGCAAGAAGTTTAAAATAAAACAATTTATGGCTTTATTTTTTTTATAATGTTAGAAAATATTTTCAGAATAGTGGTCCCTCGCACGACTTTTATATTTAAAATTCAAATACATCACCTTTAAACTAAGAAATCTTGAGAACGTAGAAAATTAGGAAAAATTGACAGGTGATATTTGAGGTGAAATTATGGAAAACCAGTTTCAGGGTAATATGTACCCTACTTAGAGCCGGTTGGGTATTCGGTATCCAATACCCGTCTTCGCGGGTATTGAATGGATATGTATATGGGTTTTTAAGAAACATCTTAATTGGTATATTCGTTAAGGTATTGGGTACCCGATCAACACTCTTTAAAAGAAATAAAATATTTATTATATGTAATTTACTAATTTATATATATATATATTATAAATATTAATAAAATATTTTCATTTTTTACTTAAAGCGAAGTGTTAACTCTTTCTTTCGCTTCAACCTTCAATGTTCTTCACTTTTATCCAATCTTTTTCACTTAGTTACAGTATTTTGTTTTAGACTTTGCTTTAATGTTTAATTATTTTTTAACTTTGTACTTTGTTTGTTTGTTTTACTTTGTTTGTTTGTTGATCTTAAATATTTAAGCTACATTTAGTATTGACGTGTTGTTGTTGTCTAGTTGTTGCTGCATAGTTGGTTATTAGTTTGTGTCGCTGAAAATTGTCAAAAAATCGAGCAGGTTGAAAAGCACCAAAATATAAGGCTAGTTGTTTTTATCTCTCTTTTTTTAAACGGGTACGTCGTGTACCCTATACCTAGGTTGGGTGTACCCGACCGATAATTGGGTACCCATTTGGCTAAAATGGAATGGGTATGAGTATGCATTTTTCGCTTATTTCGATACGGATACCCAAAAATGCGCGTATGGATATCCATGAGTACCCGCTTATTCACCCCCTAGGTGATATTTGAATTGAATTTTAAAAATTGTGTGCAGAATTAAACTACATGTGCATTCACTTGGATTATAAAATTATAATTTTAAAATGAGATAATATAATGAGGTATAAATGTATATCTCTACAAGTTTTATATCTAGTTAGGTAAGAATGATAATATATTTATCTCTACTCTCAATGGGAGACCATAATGTTTATATCTTGTTCACTTGGAAAGAAATTGATGGATAAGAGAGGAAATATCCAAAACATATTAGAGGTAAGATGATGTATATAATTAGGGATGACAATTTACCCGCGGGTACCCGACCTTAATAGGTGCGGGTTTGAGGGGCATTTGATATTCATGGATAACTTCATGGTTAGAAAGTGCTATCCATTTAGTTCGCGGGTATGGGTATGGATAGTTACTATCCGTACCCGCGATATTCATTTACCCGCTAAAAATACCCGCGAAATATCCTCAAAATACTCGTCTATTACCCGGTAAATTTATAATTACTATTAATCTTATTTTTTTGTAATATTCAATTTCTAAGGTAAATAATTGTTTGTTCGTAGGTCAATGAAAGAATGGAAGTTTTTGGATATGTCTTGAAGACGAAGAAGAAGAGTTGAAGGAAGATTGCTATATTTCAATCGTTGAGTTGGAATAATGTAACTTTTTATTTTAAATTTGGACTTTGATTTTAGTTGATGAATTTGAATATTGGTATGGATTTGAACTTTGTAGATTTGAATTTTATGTTTTATAGATTTGAACTTTGGTGGTTAATCTTTTATTTGTGTTAAATTGTAATTTATTTGATTAAATTCCGGTTCGCGGGTGGTGGGTAGGCGGGTATCCGCGGGTAGCGGGTAAGGGTGGAGGAAACTACCCATCGCGGGTATGGGTATAGGTATGGGTATGGGTTTGGCTCGCGGGTATGAGTATGGATATCCACTATCCGTGCCCGCAGTACCCGATTGTCATCCCTATATATAATATTAATATTAACCTCCATTTGTTACGAGTAAATTTATATATTGGGCAAAGGAAAAGAGGTTGTCCGAACTTTTATACCTCATGACCGGATTTTTCTTAAAATGAAACCAAACAAGATATAAAATGGTAAATTAATATTATACCTCATTTTTCCTCTTTTTCACTCCAAATGAACACACGCTACAGATAAAAGCCATGTCTTTTCCGATGATTAACTTTTTTTTAAAAGGGAAAATATAGAAATACTGAGAGGATTATTAGGCAACTTAATTTTTTAGTTATTAAATTATAATGCTCTTTGACATGATAATTAACCATCGTGATTTTCGCGAACACTGTAATTTGTGATCTTGGTCGATTTATGAAAGTTATCGCAGTTTCAAAAAATAGTACTACTAAAATGGACGACTTTACACAAATGAGACTATGAGAGAGCGTTTCTTGACCGGTCATATAAGAAACATAATTACACTTTGACTGGTCTCGTTTTCCAAATTGTTAATAAGAATTGTTCTTTCTTCAAAAAAAATAAAAAATAAAAATAAAATAAAAATAAAAATTGTTCTCAAAGGCACGCGTTTTCTGGCACTTGGTTTATATAACTAGACACTAATTGAAAAGAACACGCTTACTTGTCCAAGGACTTTGACTCTTGAGGTAGTAGGCTCTCCTCTATTTTCTACCCTGCTAAAATTTTAAACGGGTTAATTAACTTGAAATACGTATACAAGTTTTTATGCGACTTTTATTTTTTTCATAGGTTTCAATTTTTGTTTAAAATACACAAACTTTATATTTTTTTGTACGTTTCCACACAAATTTTATATTTGTTGCAATTTTCCCACTATACATAATTTTGGTCAAATTGAATCTGGCGTGGCAGCTGGAATTGTACATTGATGAACATATTAGTTGATATTAAATTTAAATTAAAGAATCAATTTACTTCCAAGTGTATAAATTGATGATCCCAAAACAACTGACTTGATGTAAGGGGAGGGGTGAATACACCAAGTACTTAATTTCTTTTTCGACAAGAAAACTTTAAAACAAAGTGAGCCGAGTTTGCGTCGATTTACTATTTTTTACAAGGTGTTAGTTGAACTGAAAACTCAGCTAGTGCGAAAGGTGGTGGATTTAGCTCTTTGGTTATCCTTAGAAATATTTATATTTCTTTTAATACAAGACATATATATATTTACAGAAAATTGTTCATGCAAAAATAGACCCTAGAACAAAAATTAAAAATAAGCTTGAACTATTCTTTACATAGTCAGCAATTGCCAATTGTCATTAAAAAAAATACTAGTATTTTATAATATTAAAAAGTATGATCGTAAAAATGATACATATAAAAACACAAAAGCTTATATGCGACCCGTCGTATGCTATGCGGCGGGCGCGTGTATTACACGCGCCTTTTTTTTCGATTTTTTTTTTGTTTTTCCAATTTTCTGCTGCTTTACTATTTTTTGTTCTTTTTTTGTTTTTTTTATTTCAGCTTTTATTTTATTTTTATTTTTTAAAAATCTATTTTTTTCCACTTTTTTTTGTTTGCCTCTTCGTTTTTTTGTTTGCCGCTTCTTCTTTGGTCAAGATTCGAGCGAGGGGAGCCGAAGGCCTCAAAGCAAGCCGAAAATATTCAAATTATTGCCCGCCGATTATCCTTATATTAGTAATCGGAGCGAAGGCGGAGCCGTAAAATCAGAGCCGAGACAGAGACAAAAAAAAAGAAAAACTAGAATTAAAAAGAAAAAAAACTTTGACCAGGTCAACGGGTCAAACCCGGGTTGACCGGGTCGACCCGACCTGACCCGGCCGCAGGGCAGATGCGACCTGCCTCATGCAAGTCATCCTCATATAAAAAAGTATGATTGTACTGTATATATAAAATATATTAGGGTGCAAAATGCCGGCTCCTAAAATTTAGATTCAAAAACTTACCCTTGTATAGTATATATTATGTAGCTGCAATAAAAGTCAACTAAAATAATAATAAATGAAAATTCTAAAACCGTTTAAATTAAAAGGCGAAGGAGAGGTGCAGCTGCCATACCCCCAATCCCCCATGGTCCCCTTTCCCACACACCAATTGAAAATTATTCGTCAACTGAATTGAATAGAAATGCTTTGATTCGCCGAAGGAGAGCCTGCCTAGTTGCTCCAATTTCTCTCACTATATAAAGCTCAACTGCTTACATCTCCAAAAATCATTCCAATTGTACAAGCAAAAAAGAAGATTTTGTCTTTTCTCTCTTTCCATATCTCTTTATAACTCTTATTGATCTCTCAACCTAACAAGTTCCGACCACCATGGTTCTATCGAAGACCTCCTCACAGACCGACGTCTCCATCCATTCCACGTTCGCCTCCCGATATGTCCGCGACTCCCTGCCTAGGTAACTCTTAATATATGCATTTGTGCGAGGACTATTGCACATGTAATATGAATTTAACGTCAACTTATAATGGAGTATATCATTTATCGATTGTTGTAATAAATGGCACTTGTAGGTTTGAGATGCCGGAGAATTCGATCCCGAAGGAGGCAGCCTACCAGATCATAAACGATGAGCTAATGCTGGATGGGAATCCAAGGTTGAATTTGGCATCATTTGTGACAACCTGGATGGAGCCAGAGTGTGACAAGCTTATTATGGCTGCCATTAACAAAAATTATGTTGACATGGATGAGTACCCTGTTACTACCGAATTACAGGTTAGTGATCCATCTTTATTTTTATTATTTACTTGTTTTTTATCATCATCGTCATCATCATCATCTATTTAATAGAAAAAATATGAAATCAATAATATAAGAAATGAAAAAAGTGGTCCGGTCAGAACTCTTGCTATCTAATTGAAGTGCGCTGTCTCATATATAATGTTGCATTTTAAAATTTAAGAAGAATCAGGTTAGCCAGCTCCAAAAATGCTTCGAGCTAGGAACTAATAAACTTTAAAGCATTGAGATCAACTAGACATTTTTTAGTAGCAAAGTAAAGAACCTAATTATTACTAAGAATGATTCTCAACTTTTTTTTTGGTAATAAAGTCGACAAATGGGGAAGTTTTATATTACTAAAATGAAGAAAAGAGAAATCAATCATTTAAATATGGCGTAGTTGACAGCACAACTTATTAATTAGTAGAATAAACTTGGGCCCAAGTCTCTGTTTTTACTTGAAGAAAAAAGGATTACGTTGAACTTTTTTGGAGTATGGAAACAGTTCAGTACTTAAAATTTATTACTCCTTATTTGATTTGGCTAGTGGATCAATCAAGTAGTAGTACTAAATTGGAACATGTTAATTAAGTAATCAAGTCACATTAATGAGTAAAATGATGGCCGAGCATGTAGTGATATTAATGATATTTGTGGAAATGAATTTTAACAGAACCGGTGCGTGAACATGATCGCACATATGTTCAACGCGCCGCTGGGAGAGGGCGAGACAGCCGTGGGTGTGGGCACGGTGGGTTCATCGGAAGCCATAATGCTGGCCGGATTAGCATTCAAGAGAAGATGGCAGAACAAGATGAAGCAAATGGGGAAACCGTGCGATAAGCCCAACATTGTGACTGGCGCCAACGTTCAAGTCTGTTGGGAGAAATTCGCTCGTTACTTCGAAGTGGAGCTCAAAGAAGTGAAGCTGAGAGAGGGGTACTATGTTATGGACCCCGAGAAGGCGGTGGAGATGGTGGACGAGAACACCATTTGTGTCGCCGCCATCTTGGGCTCCACTCTTAACGGAGAGTTCGAAGACGTCAAGCGTCTTAACGACCTCTTAGTTGACAAGAACAAACAAACAGGGTAAGTTAATTAAACTCAGTTAACTTAAAGCTAATAATATAAGTCAAAAACATAAACCTGCTCAATTTGTTGTAATCTTTTTAGTATATAGTGATAAAATAAAATAAAATAAAAAAATAAAGGTGTTACTTAATTTGTGTGCAGATGGGACACACCAATCCATGTGGATGCAGCCAGTGGTGGATTTATTGCACCATTTTTGTACCCAGAATTGGAATGGGACTTCAGATTGCCATTGGTGAAGAGTATTAATGTGAGTGGCCACAAATATGGGCTTGTTTATGCAGGAATTGGTTGGGCCATTTGGAGGACCAAAGAAGACTTACCTGAAGAGCTTATTTTCCATATTAATTATCTTGGAGCTGATCAGCCCACTTTCACTCTCAATTTTTCCAAAGGTATTTTTAACTCTGTTATTGTTACAGTTCCAATTTTTTAATTTGTTTAACTAATTATTTTTAATAACTATAATTTATAATCATCAGTCAGAATTTATTTACTAATTTATGATTTAAGATCAAATAATTCCAAATAAAATTTATTAATCACAAATAGAAATTACTATATAAACATAGATTTTGTTATTAAAAACATGTCAAGGTCTCCCCGAAGGGTAGTGATAATCGGCCACCTAGTGGCCAGCCACCACCAATTTTTTTTGCCCAAACCGGTTATTTGGTCCGGTTTTATTTGGACCGAATTTTTTATTAATTAATTGGGAAGACAATTCTAACCTTGATAAATTAAGGTAAATAATGACTAAATATTTTTTGAATGGACCGAAAAATTTATCCTATTAATTAGGGATAATTTATGATTTAATTGAATTTTATTTCCCTCCCATAATATATTATTTTTCTTTCTCTAATTTGTTCCTAAAATAATGGAATGATATTTCCCTCCCAATTTATTAACATTTTCGGTCAATAATAAACATAATAAATCATTGAAGGTAATATGGAAAAAATAGTGAACCGATTTAATGGAGAAAAAATCGTTTTTTTGGGATTAAGATAGGATTTACTTAATTAACCCTGGTGGTCAGGCCACCAGGCTAGGTAGCATAGATACGCTCCAAGGGCTGGCGTATTCATAAAAAAACGTATTTAATACGAATACGAAAAAAATACGGTCCAAATACGTATTTAAAACGTATTTTTTAATTTAATTTAATTAATTATTTTTTAAAAAATAAATACGAAAAAAACAATTAAAATATGTTTATTAGAAATCAAATACGTATCTAATTGGAAATGGATATAGATCATGATATTTTACACAATTTCAAAGGATTCCCACACAATACACGGTACCTCACTCTGTCCACGCATCGCCGCCTCAAACTATTTGTCGTCGTCGCCGGCCGCTCAGCAAGGCCATATTGTTTACACAATTTCAAAGGATTCTCACACAATAGATTGTTTATATGAGTTTATTAGTATGAGTTTCATAATATTATTATTATTAAAATATAAAATATTATAAATAAATATAAACGTATTTATAACGTATTCGTATCTTAATTTTTTGAAAAATAACGTATTTTCGTATCGTATCGTATCGTATTCGTATTCGTATCCATCAAACATCTTTATTGCTCCCCGAAATGTATGACCTATCAAATTGAATTCTTTATTATTTTAACATATTCTTACGATCTTTGCAGGCTCAAGTCAAGTTATTGCTCAATACTACCAACTTATCCGCTTAGGCAACGAGGTAGGAAATTAACACAATTCTTACACATAAGATACAAAAAACACATTAAAAAAAAAAACATCAAAAAGTGGAGAACAAGTTTTGAAATTGTGTTAATTAATTAATGTATTTGATGATGCAGGGGTACCGTAATATAATGGAAAATTGCCAAGAAAACGCTATGGTGCTAAAGGAAGGTTTGGAGCGGACCGGCCGGTTCAACATCGTCTCAAAGGACAACGGCGTACCCTTGGTGGCGTTCAGCCTCAAGGACAGCAGCCGCCACACTGAATTCGAAATCTCCGAAATGCTACGCCGTTTCGGCTGGATTGTCCCCGCCTATACCATGCCAGCCGACGCACAGCACGTGACCGTGCTCCGCGTTGTTATCCGTGAGGACTTCTCCAGAACCCTGGCGGGGAGACTTGTCATGGATATTGAAAAAGTCCTACACGAACTCGACACGCTTCCTGCTAGGGTTAAAGCGAAGATGGCCGCCACCAACCTAACCACCGTGACCGTGGAGGAGAACCACCACCACCACCCACCTACTGTTAAGAAAACTGACATCGAAGTGCAGAGGGAGATCACAGCGACTTGGAAAAAATTTGTTGCTAACAGGAAGAGGACTAACGGAGTGTGCTAAGTTCATTAATTGATTAATTGATGCAATATGTTTTTATTTTGGTAGCTTTATTATGTGATCATGTGGGAGGATGTTTAAGTGTGACCGATTGATAAGGTTATACCTACGTATTTCTGTATTAGCCATCTTCGGATTATTATTATTATTATTATTATTTTTATTATTATTTATCTGATTTTTGTACCATGCATGAAAAATGTAATTTTGGCCTTTTGGCTTAAGTAATGAAATTTTTCCCTTCCAACAAAAAAAAAAGAAAGAAAGAATTTAACTTTGGCTATTTAAAACTTATTAGTATGTAGTCCGTTGAACATAGACAGTTCAACAGGGAACTAAATTACACCGTAATTTATAAGTTTAAATTCTAAAACTAATTTTATATTTTGTATCGAAATGATAGTATTGCAACATAGTTTATTGAAAAAGTATTATTACACGACCTTATCAATTAATTAACAAGGGATAACGTTACTCGAGTAATTGTACCCCTCTTTGAAATCTAAAATCATCAAATGCGTACTTGTACACACCTCAAATAACAATTTTTATATGTATACACAAAGATGTCGATACAACCTAAAACCAATGGGCCAACTCGAATAAATAGAAAAATACATAGTTAGGGTTGAATTTTGCAACATGAATAAGTAATCAGGCTATTCTAAGTGACATGTTCGAACAGGGTTAATCAGGTTGGTCCGATCGGGTGTTGGATCAGCCCGTCGGACTAAAGTATTTTCCAGAAAACGATGAATTATGAATACAAAATACTATCTCGTCTCATTCTGAGTCAAAGTTTTCTCTCATCCATGGCTTAGAATAGAAGACCATTATTTCCATCTTAGTCCTTAGCTCTCATAAATCCACTTGACATCATCTCATCGTCGACCTGAACTGGCTGACTATGTAAATTCTCCGGCTTCAATAAATGACATGAAACTTATTTTATTTTCAAGAATAAAGAAAATGAAGAATTAGTTGAAGCTCGAATATTAATAAAATATAGCTATGGATAAAGTGGTAAGAATTATGCGTTGGTGGAGATTGAAGACATAAAGAGATGAAAATATGGCAATTTCAAAAAGATCCATTTCTTAGAAGTAGAATAAGTAGTAAATCTCGAAAATTAAGATCCATTTCTTGGAAGTAGGAGATGAGTTTCAAGAGTGAGATATTCATTATCTTCATTTAATTATCTTTATTCTTTTATTTTTCAATTTTTTTCCTAAGAACATGTATATAGGGTAAGTTTTTAATAAACGTTTTGACACGACTGGACAGCCTGAAACCCGAAGAGCTAGGGCTAGGGTCGAGAATTTTAAACCTGCAAAAAGTTTAGTCCAATTTTACGTGGACCGAATAGCCCAATAACCCGATAGCACTGATCCGAAATTGAAAAAATTGATCCAAATTTACATTCCTATTTGTAGTGCACGAATTTAAGAATGTTAATGGATTAGATAGCCACCCATCATGCTATTAAAAATGTCAACACGTACCACTATTAGCTGCAGTTATCATCTTCTCATAAATGATCATTTCCTCATTCGTCAAAGAAGGACAGAGTCTTGCGTGCTCTGCTTTCATTTTTGTTATACTATAAGATGTCGCTAGTGTTTTTCCGTTGAATATCGACGGTGATTTTTAGATTTTGTACTACTATCATATGTAGATTTTATTCATATAGTAATAAATGCCCCCATTAAATAATTGAACATGTTTGTTTATATAATATTCATTCAAATCAGATTTAAAAAAAAAATCCAACTTGTTCACATTTTATGTTCGTGTAATATATGTTATTATTTGAATATCACAAAGTAAAAACATTATATTATATTGAATAAAGACTCATTATTTAAATACAATTATCCATCTGAAATTTGATTAAAAAATTTGTATCTTCTTATTGTCTCAAACTCGCATAGTTATACGATATTAAGCTTTAAATATTACAAATGAAATATTAAAAAAATAAGTTTGAAGTATAAATCTGAAAATTATATTTCATCTTTGCTATTTAATATAACTATTTTTTTTTATTTTGGGATGTCTAGTCTAGGATGGCACATGCCAAAAAAAATTATATGTTATAAAATATTGTGGAATTCATCACTTTAATCAATTTATATCATTCTCATTCACAGTCGTGCAGGAACATAAATGTCATTTTAAATGGAACGGAGGGAATACAATTTAAGAAACCCGTTTCTAAATCCGTTTCTACTACTCATTTCTATTACAACATGATCTCATAATTAAATGGTGAACATGACAATTTTTATGAGACAAATGGATTAGTTATTAAGATTCAAAATATAAATGTATTACAAAAAATAAAATAAAAAAGATACACTCAAACTCGTGGCTTTTATTTTCTAATAATTAACCTAAATTTGCATGCAGGGCTTATCTTGGGGCTTTCCACTATCTTGAATTATGTTATCCCTCTGCAGATTGGCGAGTTCACAAAATCTGAAAGCACAGGTCATAAAATCAAATATATGTGCCAAATTTAATATTATTATGCTAATAAAATGTGTAAATTTAACAAATAAGATCCTAACATATAAATTTTTATATATTTTTTTAAAGGACATTGATGTCTAATAGTATTCTTGAAAAATAATAATAACATAAAGATCATCAACGCCCCATTGTTTGAATTAGAAAAATTCAACATAAAGAATTGTTAATTGGTGAAATCGCATAGATGAAACATTGTCTAGCACGAGTTTATAAATAAACTAATAATTAACTAATTCACTAATTAATCTATTAAAAAAAGTGTTGCATGGAATATAACTAAAAGTAATAAAATAGGTGAAGAAGATGATTTCTTCGATATTTCCCGACATCTATATGCATGAAAGCATGATATTATTAAAAAAAATTGCTTCAATAATTTGTTATTCCATATTATACTCTCTCTGCTATAAAAATATATACAAGTTTTTTGTTTTTGATCTATCCCACGAAAGCATTTATTTTTCTTTTTCACCTTCTCCACTCACAATAATGTGAGACTTTTTGTTTACTCACAATCTTACACACACTTTACATGCATGATTTAAATAAAACTCGTGTTGTGGGTATTTTAATAGGAGGGGTAGTATACCTACTGTACAAAAAAAATAAATTGGTACTCCTTTCATCCACAATAAGTGTAACCTTATTTTCTTTTTTGGCCGTTCATAATAAGAGTGACTTTTCCATAAATGGAAATGACACCGCTTAATATATTACTACCTTTTTATCTTCTCACTCTCACCACTCTCATTCATTCTACTAGAATTAACATACTTACCTTTCCCACTCTCCTTTATTTCTTAAAACATATATCACTCCCTCCGGATCACACTTATAGTAGATGGATGGAGTATTATTTTTTATATAAAATTAAATAATAAAATTTGTTACTAAAATCATTATTACTAAGGATATATTAGTATTAATCAAATAAATACGTTCATTTTTCGAAGCATAACAACAAAATAAGAGAACATCATTTAGTAATAGAAAATTCCAACTATTAGTACTATAACTTTACATTATATTGAAATAGTAGAAGATTAGCTAAGTCTAATCTAGCTGAAAAAGATTTTGTGACCAATATATATTGTTGCTCGTCTTTATGCGCTAGTTCTAAAGTTTTTCTTCTACGTCAAAGGACTTTGTCTTTAGCTAAGAAAAAATTGTCTAATTTTAGCCACTGCTCGTAATTATTTTTTGCGTTTGTTCCTAATTTCTTAGACTTTTATTTAGAGCTTAGAGATGCAAGTAATTGTGCGATGGAAAGGAGCCCACTATAAAATTAGAAAAGAAAAATAAAAATGGTTCTCAGCCTATACTTTTGTAACATTAGCTTAAAAAATTCCATATATTGAAAGTGTATGCATATACTGATATACTTATCGCTAATATTGTGAAACCATCACACTTCTTGTTACTTTAATCGTATTTTCTTTTTTCACATACTTCTACGTTACACAAATCGTGGTAAACTGGTAATGTGAGAAAATCAACTCCCCGCAACAATTGGGGGGGAGGGGGAGGGGACAAAGCCCGTATTCTACACAATAAATTAATCAATAATATTATCTATACTTTGATAACAAATCTATAACAATAAATCTACCGAGAAAGTATTGAAATTACTTCAAGTTTTTCTCGATACATTTACATCTCAAAAGTGAGAGTGTATAACAACAATTCTAAAATTCTAGGTGCAAATTACAAACTCCGATATTGGTAATTCTAAATAATAATAATAATAATAATAATAATAATAATAATAATATCATTTATCGCGTACTATAACAATAACAATAAAGCTTAAAATAAACAAAATAAGAAAAATCCCAACGCCATTTATCTATATCAACCATTGTGTATTCTTCATCCTCATAACCTTCAGCCAAAGTTTTCGATTTAGCAGATTGAAGAAAGAATTTGAAAATATGGTGTACCTTTTTTTCCGAAAAGCTTAATAACTTGTTACATTGATGTGTAGGAGCTTATATACACATTAAACACATTTAGAAAAACTCCATAATCTTGGGGTTTGGGCAGATTTTCCGCATCCTGCCAATCCATCTGTGATTGAAAATAACTTAGTTTCCCAATTCAAACACAATATTTTAAGGTAAATATGAAAAGGTAATTTATAATTAATGCATTTATATATATATCTTATCTCTATAGATTGGTCTTATGCGTTTTATCTATTCCAATAATTCAAAATTTTTAATTAATGCAAATTAATTGATTTATTGATCATGATTGCTAAATATATAACTAAACTGATTAATTATCTATATAAACGTATTTAATTTAGCATTAATATATCAATACTGTATTCTTATTAATTATTTGTGAAATTATTGTGGTGATCACAATATAATTTCCTATTAGTAAAAGTTACTTTAAATTTCTCGTGGTATTCCAATATTTTACTTATCTTAATTCCTTACAGAAAATGTTTTTCTGCAAGTTCAAATTATACTTGTCAAACACGTATTTCATGATCAAAATCCACCCTCCAAAATGAAAAGTAATGTTATTATGCATCTAAATAAACCAACGACCTGAATTCCGAATCCTCGCTGGCCTTCTTTTTCCCCTTTCCTTTGGCCGCCCTCGCCTCTGCCTTTGCCGCGTTTCGTCCTTGTGGGGGGAGGGGGAGGGGCGTGCTTGATATGATCCTCGGTCGCAGATGGAAGACTCGAACTGAAAACCGAACAATGGAGATTTCAAAACCTCTGGATCTATCTCTCGAAGTGAATTAGGCGTACGGAAGTTTCCTAAAACCCAACGATAAGATGACAGGGCAACTCGGGGACGATGAATGACACACAACGAGGGATGATTGACTCGCTGATTCGCCGATAAATGAACTCGCCTTGGCAAAACCAAGAGGAACTCGAAAACTCTGAAGAGAGAATAGAACTCACAATTATATTAATCAAAGGTGTCAAAAACGGCGTCCCACAACAAGTATTTATAGGGCGAAAACATAAACCTAGTCTAATAAGGAAACTACTAATGGACGGGCTTATAATAAGTAACATAATAGCCCAACTAACTTAATGACTAAACAAAGCCCAAAAACGATAAGTAAATAAAGTCTTCATAAGTCTTCATACTCGGGCCCACTCGCGCATAGTAATATTAACAAAACACGAGCCATTGAACTCGCCAACTCCTCCAACTCCTCCAACTCCAATGGGCTTCTTTAGCAACTCTTGATCCCAAACTTCATGAACCAAGCCTGCCAAGTCCTCCTTGAATTTCTTAGCTCGTGCTCTTGTAATTGGACCCATGGGAACACGAATTGGATCTTACACCAACGACGATCCTTGGGCTTCATCAGTGCTTTCTCTTTCTGCCGCCTTGCTGGAGCCGTGGGCTGTTCCCGATGAAGTGTAGGTGCCTTCTTCTGTATTCTTCGTCTGTTTCATGGACTAAACGTCGGGAAATTCTTGTTGGTGGAATTTGGGGTAGCTCTGTAGGATTTTCCAAGCACCAAAATGCTTGAAGCGCTAGTTATTTTGATGGGCAGCATACAACTTCTGAGCATTCTCGACCACCATATCGTCGGAGGCGCCGCTGGGCCTTTTAGCAATCGCCTTGCCGTAAGCGATCATCTATTCCTTCACCCAGCCGGCGATGCGCCCAAAAAAGCTCTTCGTTGTCTTTGGGTTGAGGTCTTCGTTGAACATGGCGGTTAACCTCTCCGCCACTTTCCCCCAGTACTTCTCGCCAGATTGATCTTTGCCGATAATGGAATTGCATGTCTCCTCTACCCAGATCTAGGCGACGGCGGTGTCTTGTTCAACCGTATAAGTGCGCCGCTTCATCGTTGGTTTGGCGGCGCCTTCGGCCGAAGGAGGAGGAGCGACGTTTGAGAGGGTGAGATCGGCTCGTGCCTTGCCCTTTCTTTTGGCCGCCCTCTTGCGACTCACCGTGGCATGTGCCGGCTCGGACGAGGGACTCTCGTTGTCACCCATGACATTTTGGAAGGACTCACCGACGAACGAGTTGAGGTTGATAGAATCAAGCCTCGTCGGCGTATATCCACCGTATGCCCCGTCGTCCGTCTTTTTAGGGGGACACTCTGACGACGATCACAAATTATTTGGATCCATTTATGAAAGGTGATTGTGTGAAAATTTGTGGAAAAATAGAGATAATTGTGTGAGAAATGGTGTGAAAATGATATGAATTAAGGTGGTATATATAGGTAAAAATTGAATTAAAAAAAAATCGGCTAAATAGTCGTTGATACCCGTTGGAATTCAAAATAGTCGTTGCCGATTTTTTTTTCCGGTAGGCGCGTGCAATGCACGCACCATAATTAAAAGAAAAAAAGAAAAAAAAAGTCCAGCGCGTGAAATGCACGCACCGGATCTCGTTAGGTCAAGACAGGTTCGAGACAAGAGGGGCTGCAGTAGGCCCAACGAGACACCCACTCCGAATAGACTTATATGTTTGAATGCACACATATAATGAAAATGAAAAATTTAATACATACAGGCCATCATACTTTATTTTATGTTCGTTTCAATTTTAAAATATTTGCCTACTCCTTAGTTCCTTATCTACTCATATAGTACTATCTATGATGTTGCAAATTTGAAACACTGCTAGAATTGTTGCCTCTTTCACAGCTTCGGTGCGATGACCACCGTGGTTTTCCGGTCGACCACCGTATCACCGCCACCTTTCAACATCCTCTCGAGCTCCTTTACGAACAATTCCATGGCACTCGCTGGCAAGCATATCGGAACAGCTATTCCGTTCTCGCCCTTGTCATTCTCATAAGGAATGTAAAAGCTCGCAATGCCGGGAATCGCACCGACGCCGCTCTTCGCCGGACCGCCGTATGCCGGCTTTCCCCAGCCGAAATCCACATTTTCAAAGCCCGCGCGCGTCACATCGGATACTAGATAACTCCGCACCACAGTGAAATGCGGCCGACCTCGAATCACCATCAGATCCGCCACCGATTTCATATACTCCTCCGTCACGTCGGCTTTCGCCTTCCTCACCAGATCCAGCGCGAAAGACAGTGGATTTTTTGACAATTCGCCGGCGGTGGCTATCGCGACTGGGAAAGCCAACGCGTTGCCGTAGTAGCCTTCGGGGAGAGGCGGATTGAATCGCCTCCGAGAATTCACGATGCATAACATTCTGACCTCCTCGTTTGGTTCAGGCGAGATGGCGATCGTACGGCTTCTCCAGAGGCTGGCCGTGAGGAGCTCGAAAGTGGAGCAGCCGCGCAAGTGCGGCGGCAGGCATTTGCGGAGGGCGAAGAACTCGGCGGCGCCGAAGAAGAAGGAGCGGTGCACCATGTCGTCCAATGGGATTTGGGTTCCTTTGGTGTGGGGAACGTCGTCGTACTCGTGGTGCGTGCACGTCACACGCGGCGGGTTGCGCGCGTCGAGTAAGTGTCTGCTCCAAATGGGTGTGATAGAGGGGGCTTTAGCACCGCGGGCGATTTCGCCGACTGCAGTCATAAATTGGACCAGTCCGGTGGCGTCGCTCATCGTGTGATTCAGACGGAAAGCAACGATGAAGCCGCCGCATTTCAGGCGTGTCACCTTCAAACGATAGGATTTTCAGAATCTACAACTAAAAGGGTTAAATGATTTGCTAAATTGCATATAAATTCTCATCCTTTTACATCTACCTTTCTAAATTAGGTGGCAATTCCCATCACTTAAATTTTCGTAATTGGATACTTTGATCATTTTCTCTCAAATTAGCGGTGAGATATAATGCAGAAAACATTTTTGGATTTCATGTCAACGCTAATCTGGGAGAAAATGGCCTAATGTATTAATTTACGAAAATTTAAAAAATGGAGAATTATCACCAAATTTAAAAAGATAAAAATATAAACAAGAAATTAGTAAAAGGTGGGAATTTGTATACACTTTAGCCTAAATGATCTATATTAGTGTACTGTATTACTTTTACTAAGTAAGGAAATCTGATATTTTCAGTTACTATTATTTTTGCTTTCTTTCTAAACATGCACCATTTTGGTATAGTACTTTTTCTTCTACTTATATCTGGGTTGAGTTGCCGAATATTGTGAAGGACCTTACCTTGTTCGTGAGTTGTGCTTAAATAATATATCACTTTCATGTGTCATAATTAATATGAAAATGATAACATACTTGAATCAACAACAATGGACAACCGATCACCGCTGCAGTTCCTGGGACATCATAAAGCAGCTTGTCCAGGTACGGGAAGGGCGGATAAAGTTTGTCGTCAAGCTGCTGCAGAGTGACGTCAGCATCAGCCTCGATGAACATGAGGCCCTCACCGGTGCACTCCACCACCAGCTTCCGGGCGGCGCGTTCCCTCAACCGCCCAGCTAATGGGTAGTAGAAAACCAAGGCCTTGGCAATGGCGTCTCGGATCACCTTCACAGGGTCTTTCCCTTCCGCGGATGGGTTTCTCCGGTAGAACTCAATCACCGGGATTTGGAAACGGAGGCCCTCTTGGTCGTCGATATCAGAGAGAAGCTTGAATTCATGAAGCGTTGGCTCTGCCGGTGCAATCATCTCTAGGTTTTGTCTTGTCACTTGGAAGGTTAAAGTTTTGTTAGAGCTTTCCATTTTCGTAAAACTGTAGACAAGTGTGTGCGTACAAGTTAATTATATAGAGTGTTGGAGTTAGTAGTATGAGATAAGTTTTGTTATCTTTGGGATCAAGAGACGAGTTTGATCTTTGGGATCAAGAGATAAGATTTTCTTCAAGTTTGTCTCCTGAAATAAATTTTCTAGTATGACATATATATACCTAGTGACGGTTCGATCCAGAATTTTTTTACAAGGCCCCAACTAAAATTTAATTTAAAAATTAAATCTTAAATTCTAAAATAAAATAACTTAAATTATTAAGTGCACATATAATACTGTTTAATTTACAATACAACGTTGAAACAAAAAATTAAAATTTAAAATAATTCCCTCAAAACATATTCCTTCTAGTTATTTATATTTTTAAAGCTCTATATAATAGTTTCAATAGCAATTATGCAAAAAATTACAAATAATTTTATAATTAATTATCATGAATAATAACTTCTATAATTATAAATACAAGTACTAGTGTCTTTTTCCTCATGGATCTGAGGGATCAATTTTTAAGTAATTAATGAAATCCTCTTTAATAATATAGTTTTTTTTTTGAAAGCAGAAATTATGGATATATTAATGACGATCTGTCAAAACAACATCCATCAACCAAGACGGAAAGGAATTTGTCCAAACCATCTGTTGTGGAAAATTCGAAGCAGATAAAGCTAATGCATGAGCAACATTATTAGCACTTCTATACATGCGATAAACACCCAAAAGCAAATCGTTGCGAGCGAGATCCATAATCTCGTATAACTCCTCATGATTAGCCATAACTCGTGCTGCCAAAAGTGAATCTGTGAAAATCTCAATCGGAGCTAGATTATGCTTCATACATAAAATTATTCCATGGAGAACCGCCTTAAGCTCAGCTGAAAAAACCGTGGTGGATGGAGCAACCATATGTGCCATTGCAACAACAATATTACCATTCCAATCTCGAACTATTACCCCAACACCAAAACGACCTTTCTCAGAATTAAACATAGCATCCACATCCATGCGATAACGTCCCTGTCATGGATTATCCATTTCTTATCCTGATAAACATCCATTTTGTAGCAACTAAACGCGTTTTCATAGCACTAATTGCCTTATTTTACCTTCAATCGTGACTTGTTTTGGATTGGTTTCACTATATTGGATTGCTTTCACGTTTTGGTGGAGTTTGTGCATGTGTGTAGGTCAAACATGGGATACCAAGTCGAAAAGGAAGGGCTGTTGAAGAGCGGAGATGAAAAAACGGGACGGAAAAGTGGAAAACCGAGCAAAGAGGAGAGAAAATCCAAAATCGGCGGTCAAGAGTGAGATTTCGGCGGTTTGGAGCAAAAAACCGGCGGTTCAGGGGTGAACCGCCGGCCAAACCGCCGGAAATCTACGGAATCGAACTCAAAAAGAAAAGCAGAATCGACGGTCCACTCGGCGCCTGGGGCCCGAATCACCGACTTCGGGCCCCGGACTGCCGATTTTTGTGTTCCGACCGCCGATTTTCACTGTTTCGTCCAAAAATGGACGATTTTGCCCTTTTCGCAATTTTAACTTCATTTAGCACTTTTTCCTTCCTATATATACCATGGGTCAGCCCCAAAACGTGTATGCACCATCCCTTAGCTTAGATTCTTGTTCAAAAAGTTTTCAATTAGGGTTCTAAACACATTTCTATTATTGTATTAGTGGATTAAGGTTGGATTTGAAGACTTTGTGAAGATTTCAACATTGGGTTCCTAGTTTTTCATCTATGCAATCATTTCTCCTTTGTTTTGTGTTGATTTCATCTATGTCTAGCTAAATTTTTTTGTTGGTTTTGGGGATTTATGATGATTTGATGATGGATTGATCATGGCTTGTTGATTTCTCTTGCCTTCTTCTAATTAATTGTGGATTTGGTGCTTATTTTCATGTGGGAGTTGTTGATCACATTTCTTGCATGCCAAGTGATTGTAGAAATTCTTAATAGATTTTTACTTTCATGGATTTCAAATTGCACAACTTGTATTGATTTGAGACTTAGTAGGTGATAATCTAATGCATGGAAGTTTATGATCCTTGTGCTTTTTGGAGTTATTTTATTGTCTCGAGTCTTAGCCGAGAGAGTCAATAGAATGATCCCCGTTTGCTAATTGTCGAGAGAGATTAGTGAATAATTAGGTGATTGCTTCTTAATTAGAGGATTAAAAAGGTTTGCATGAATTAGGAAGTTGTGATCAAGCTATCTAGAATCGGATCGAATCCCTAGAACCAACCTTTGTTCTAATTTGTTCCTTAATCGTTTCTTAATCGTTTGTTCCATTGAATTTGCATGATCTTGTCATTTACTTGCTTAATTAGATTTGATCTTATGTTTAAGTGTTTGAATGAATCCCAAATCATGTTGTTTGCAAAGCTTGAATAGTAGGAAGATGCATAAATTTGGTTTTCGCTAGAAACTCGGCATATTAGTTCTCATGGATATGATACTCATTATTATATACTACAATTACCCGTTAAAGTGCGGTATAATTGCTAGGTAGAAAAATTAGCGGCACTTTTTGGCGCCGTTGCCGGGGACTATATAGAGTTTTTAGTATTAATGATCTTTGCATTGAGAGTACTAGTTCAAACATCTTTTATTTAAGTGTGTAGTTTGAATCTAAGTTTGCTCTTGATTGGTTTGTGTAGGTGAATTGGTGCATGATCACAAGGAAAAATAGAGGCGAAATCATTCCTTTGGACTTGGAGATTGAAATCACTCACAAGCGGGCTAGCCGAGAACGAAGAAGGAAGGTATGGAGCATCAAAGGCCTAATAATATGGCCGACTTGGAGCGACAAATGCAAGAACTCCGTCGTCAAATAAATGAGCAACAAGCTCAAAGGGATAGAGCACCACCGCCTCCAATCAACCAAATGTTTGAGCCTCAAGTGAATATGTTCCAAGATAGAGGTTGGGGCAATCGGTGCAATGCCAACAACTTTGAGCTAAAGCCGGGATTGATTAATATGGTGATGGTCCCGAAACGAGTTACTGGTGTATGGGGGGGGGGGGGAATACACCAGTTAGGATTTTAAAAACTTAACCCTTAAAAATACTTCAACCGAGTAAAAAGACTCAGTTGGAATCTCACAGCTGAGTAAGCAACCTCAGCTGAAAGAGTGAGGCTGTGCGGAATGTGGTGGAAATTAAAACTCGTTAAAACAAATCACGCTTTTATGCTCTGTTGGTCAAAAACCAAAACAGTTGAGAAAGTGCGAATGAGGTTTGTATGCCGGTTAGTTTGATCAGTTGAAAATGCAACAAGTAACTGAACAAAAATAAACACAGACACACAGAATTTAATGTGGTTCAGAGATAACCCTCCTACGTCCACGGGGAGTTGTGAGTCCACACAACTCTGTCCAAGTTCTTCTGGACAAACCACTCAGCTTACGCGGGCTGAGCAACCGTTATGGATAAGTTTACGGGTATTTATCAACCTTACAATTTAGTTTACGGGTACTAAACGACCTAACTACTCAGTTGCAGGAAGAGTAGGATCCTAAACCTTTGCAGGTGAAAGAAAAATGTGTTTCCAACTAAAAGCTCGAACGGAAGGTGAGCTATGATCTAACTCTCTATGAACTCTCACTAAGTGATGTTCTTCAAGGTTCGATCTAAAGACACAAAAACTATCTAACTCTAGAACTCTCAACAAGTGATGTTCTAAGAGATTCAGTTCAGCTCGTGAAGAATATTTCTCTTTCTTTTTGCTCTCTGGTTTCTTCTCGCGTGTGTGTCTTATATATTCTTCGAATGAATGAGGGCCTCTATTTATAGGCGGAGAGTATCAACTAGCCGTTGGAGGAGCTGTTGATCTCTGATCGTTGAAAGCGATGGCTTGTCTCTCATCTCTGCAGACTTTCCCGATATGGCATCTGTGCTCTTCTGCTTTTCATCTGAGACAGCCTTGTGTTGGGCCAAATAGGGTAATGTCTGAACAGTCAAACCCTCACGTGACTTCCTTTTTGAAATTTGAATCTTAACTACAGACTTCCAACAAGGAGTGGTCGGTTAAGACTTTCGATCTTCAGCTAGCTTGTTCTTCAGCCGATGTTCTATCTGACACCTAACAGTTGAACTCTCAGCTGACTTTGTCTTCAAGCTGTTGATCTCCTCGGTTGAGTTCTACAACTGATGTTCTGAAACTGAACACTCAGTTGTCTTCCTTGTATCTAGTCAGTTGGGTTCGAACGCTCAGATGGCTTTCTTTCATCTGATGCTCTCTTCCCTTTTACTGCTTCTCATCTGATGAACGCTCAGTTGTAAGGATTACAACTGATGTTCTGAAGACTTCCCCCTCTTTGCATCTGATCATATGAGCTCTCAGTTGTATTTCTTGACAACTGATGTTCTGTCTAAGTGATGCCTTGTTGTCATCTTCAGCTGGAGATCTGTAAAGATAAAATCTTAACTTTGCTCAAACAGCGAGCCTAACTTCTAACATTAGGTTCTGGCAACATCTACTCAGTTGGGGTCAGTCGGTTTTGGAATTTATCAACACTTTTACTGATAAATTTCCCAACATATGGTTCAAGCGGAGTCGTTTAGAGGAGGGTTCAATGAAGATGCAAATGCTCATTTGAGTGCCTTTTTGGTCGTGTGTGAAACTATCAAGATCCAAGGGGTCTCAAATAACGTAATTCGATTGAGACTCTTCGGATTTTCTCTATGGGATAAGGCCAAAGCTTGGTACAAAACCCTCGACTGTTCGGAGATAACCACTTGGGAGCAATTGTATCGACTTTTCCTAGCCAAGTATTTCCTGCCTTCACGTGCTCAAAAGCTTATTTCGGACATCTCCTATTTTTCTCAATCGGGGGATGAATCAATTTATGAAGCTTGGGAGAGATACAAGGATATGTTGAGGCGATGCCCTCAACATGGATTTTCAAAGGAGCAACAAATCTTGAACTTCTATCGAGGGCTTACTAATCATACACGGGAGGTCTTGAATGCCACCGCCGGTGGTGGTTTGACCAACCGACCTTATGAGGAAGCGGTCCGGATTTTAGAGGAAATGGCGGCCAATAGTTGTCATTGGCCTCAAGAGAGGAGTTCTTCAAAGAGAGTTGCCTCCGTTTCGGACGAGAGATATGATGATCTTCTTGAGCAATTCACCATGCTCAAGAGGGACTATGAGGCCGAAAGAAAAGAAAAGTTGGATGTGAAGATGGTGTCTCAACCGATGCATCAAGGAGGTGAAGAATATTCATAATTTGAGGATGCTAATTATGTGAATCAGCGGGGGTATATCAACTACAATCGTTCGAGTTATCCTCCGGGAATCAAGCCTAAAATCCTAATTATAGAAGTCCAAATTTGTCGTACTCTAACCCGAACAATGCTATCCATCCACCACCCGGATTCTCGGTGTCTCAAGGGATGATCAATGAGCCGAAGAAGCCTATGCCGACCATGGAAGAAATGATGCAACAACTTCTCCAAAACCAAAATGCTTTCATGGATGCATCGGGGCAAAAGGTTACAAGTTTGGAAGGAACCGTCACGGTTTTGACTAAGCAAATAAAGATGTTGGAAGGGCAAGTGAGTCAAATGGTTAATCAAGCGGCTTCTCAACATAAGCCGGGGCAATTTCCAAGCAATACAGAGGTCAACCCGAAGAATCAATGCAATGCTATTCATTTGAGAAGTGGAACTACTTACAAGAACTATCCGGAGTTGAAAGATCGAGATGAAGTGGTTAATGAAGAGTCGAAAGTGAAGGAGCCCGTTCCTCAATTGGAGAAGCCTCAAGTTCCAAAGGAGGTACCTTCTAAAGTTGTTCCTTACATTCCTTCTTCTTCATTGCCAAGTAGTTCAATAAATACTTTTTAGCAGAAAGACGGGTATTCCTTGCTCATTATCAGACAATCACTTATTCACAAACTTCGTGTGGGACTAATACTTTGCGCCCATTCGCTTCGCGCGCGGGAAGGCAACGAAGTTCAGTTCATCAGACCGCAGCGGAGTGGAGCAGCCGCGGCACGACCTTACCTTAGCTGGATCTCGCTGGTGCCACCTAAACGGTAGGAGAATTCCTGTCTTGTTTTCCACATCCCTATTTTTTGCATTGAGGAACGGAGTTTTCCGCCCATTTCATCTGGCCTCATTTAACATATTTAACATATAATACTAAGAAAAGAAAATCTTACGGATCGCTGTACATTTCAATTGGAATTAGGGATTCCGTGTACAACTCTAAGTGGCACTTAACTACATATGCATCTGATCATGTATGCATCATCTTTATGTATTAAAATTAAAATAAAAAAAGAGATTTTTCAATGCGAGATCTAAAAATATATCTCTCCACGGCTAGAAACGTCCGAATTAACAAGTATTGGAGCAGTTACTACCGCCCTTAGTCAGATAAGTCATCGGAATAAATGAACTAATGAAAGAATTAGGCCAAAAATTAGGATACATTCTGGGAAAATAAAACTTCCATCGAAGAGAAGCAAATAAAAGGCTTTCATAAAAATTCTTGTAGAATCGAGAATGAAGTTTTCATTCTGTACATGCTAGATCATGAATTAGTAACTGCATCCAATTTCCAAAAACGATGTGGTTGCCAAAGCTCATTACCCTCAAAGGCTTGCTAAGGCAAGAGGTGATGAGAAGCTTGCCAAATTCATTGAGATGTTTAAGAAGGTGGAAATCAATATACCATTACTTGATGCTTTGAGAGACATGCTGGGCTATGCAAAGTTCTTGAAAGAGGCCGTGTCAAGGAAGAGGAAGCTTGGTAAATTCGAGACCATCAACTTGTCGGAAGAGTGTAGTGTCGTCTTGCAACGTAAGTTGTCTTTGAAGCAAAAGGACCCCGATAGTTTTGTAATTGCTTGTGTTATTGGAGGGCAAACTTTTGGGAGAGTATTGTGTGATTTGGGTGCTAGTATTAATCTCATGCCCCTTTCAATATTTAAGAGGTTGAAGATTGGAGAATTGAAGCCTACCACTATCGCCTTGCAAATGGCCGACCGTTCTATCTCTTATCCTAGAGGAATTGTCGAAGACGTGCTAATTAAGGTGGAGGAATTCATATTTCCTGCGGATTTTGTGGTCCTTGACATGCCCGAAGATGATAATACCCCACTTATTCTTAGCCGACCGTTCTTGGCAACCGGAAAGGCATTGATCGATGTTCAAGATGGTGAGTTGACCTTCCGTTACAATGATGAGAAGATGACTATCTCAATTTATGAAGCCATGAAGAAGCCACAAGAATTGGAGCTTGAAGAGTGTAATCTCATTGACTCTTATTCATTTTATTCTCAAGATTCCTTGGAGCGTTGTATTGTGGATTCTATTCATTCTTATTCAAAATTGGATGAGGCTTGTGATAAATTGTTGGAATCCATTACCTATATGGATGTAAATTAAGGCATTCCTTTGGAAGATTTGGGTTATCTAGATCTTTATACACCTATTGAGGGAGAAGTGTAGGAAGAGATGTCTAAGCCAAGTTCTCCACCGACTTTGGAATTGAAGCCCTTGCCCGACCACCTCAAGTATGCATTTGTGGGTAAGGATGAAACTTTTCCGATCATAGTATCTTCATTTCTAAATGATGAGGAGTTGGATAAGTTGTTGAGGGTATTGAGGAAGTATAAATCTTCCATTGGATGGTCTATAGCCGATATTAAGGGAATTAGCCCTTCTATTTGCATGCACCAAATTTTATTGGAGGATGATGCAAAGTCGAAGGTCCAACCTCAACGTCATTTGAATCCGGTGATGCAAGAGGTCGTGAGGAAGGTTGTCTTGAAGTTATTTGATGCCGGAATCATCTATGCCATATCCGATAGTGAGTGGGTTAGTCCGACTCAAGTGGTTGCCAAGAAAGGAGGTATCACCGTTGTAGAAGACGAGAAGGGCGAACAAATAGCCACTGGATTGCCAACGGGTTGGAGAGTGTGCATTGACTATAGAGCATTGAATGCGGCCACAAGGAAGGATCACTTCTCTCTTCCTTTCATCGATCAAATGCTCGATAGGCTAGCCAGTTATGAGTATTATTATTTCTTGGATGGGTATTCTGGCTACAATCAAATTTCCATAGCTCCGGAGGATCAACACACGACGGCTTTCACTTGTCCTTATGGAATATTTGCTTGTCAACGGATGTCGTTTGGTCTTTGCAATGCACTAGCCGCTTTCCAAAGATGCATGATGGCGATCTTCCATGGACTCATCGAGAAGATTATGGAGGTATTCATGGATGATTTTCCGTCTTTGGTTCTTCCTTTGATAATTGTTTGGAAAATCTTTCTCAAGTTTGAAAAGATGTGAGGAAATTTCTTTATGTCTCAATTGGGAGAAATGTCATTTTATGGTGAGAGAGGGCATTGTTTTGGGGCATAAGGTGTCTAAAGATGGATTAGAAGTTGACAGAGCTAAAATTGTAGCAATTGAGAAGTTACCTAGACCGACGAATGTGAAATCTATCCGAAGTTTTCTTGGGCATGCGGGATTCTATAGACGATTTATTAAAGACTTTTCAAAAATCTCCAAGCCTCTTTGCTCACTATTGGATAAGGATACAAGGTTTGAGTTTTCTAGTGCTTGCCTTGATTCATTTGAGAAGTTGAAGAAGACACTTGTGTCTACCCCCGTGTTGATTACTCCGGATTGGACGGAGCCATTTGTGTTGATGTGCGACGCTAGCGATTGGGCCGTTGGGGCTGTGTTGGGGCAAAAATGAGATAAGCTCTTTCGAGTTATCTATTATGTTAGCAAGATATTGGATTCGGCTCAATTGAACTATACCACCACCGAGAAGGAATTACTTGCCGTGGTGTATGCCTTCGACAAATTCCGTCCATATCTAGTTGAGACGCATTCTATTGTTTATATGGACCATGCCGCAATCCTCTACCTTTTTGCCAAGAAGGATGCAAAGCCCCGTTTGATTCGTTGGATTTTATTTCTCCAAGAATTCGACATGGAAATCCGAGATAGAAAGGGATGCGAAAATATTGTTGTCGATCACTTATCCCGTCTCGAGCATTTGATTGAAGGAGAAGATTCTCGGGTACGTATTAATGAGTGTTTTCCCGATGAACAAATTTTGAAGTTGGTGGATTATACTCCTTGGTTTGCGGACTATGTGAATTATCTAGTCATTGGTGAAGTGCCGAGTGATCTCACTCATTATCAAAAAAAGAAATTCTTGCATGATGTAAAGTTTTACTATTAGGAGGACTCTAACCTTTACCGACGATGTGCCGATGGCATCATCCGGAAGTGTGTAAAGCAAACCGATTGGGTGAGGATTATGGAGGAATGTCATAGCTCTCCAAGTGGAGGTCATTTCGGTGGCCATCGGACCTCTATCAAGGTATTCCATTCCGGGTTTTATTGGCCAACCGTCTTTAAGGATTGTATTGCTTTTGTGAAGTCTTGTGATAGGTGTCAAAGAATGGGAAATATTTCCAAGAGAGACGAGATGCCACAAAATATTATGGTGGAAGTTGAGCTTTTTGATGTGTGGGGGATCGACTTCATGGGACCTTTTCCCAAATCTCAAGGGTACACTTATATCCTTTTTGCGGTTGAGTATGTGTTTCAATGGGTGGAGGCGATTCCCATGGTGAAAAGTGATTCAAAAGTGGTGCTTAAGTTCTTGTAAAAGAACATCCTCACTCGTTTTGGCACCCCAAGGGCTTTGATTAGTGATGGAGGATCTCATTTCAATAACAAGTGATTGGGAAGTCTACTTTCTTGATATGGGGTGAAGCACAAGATCGCCACTCCTTATCATCCTCAAGGGAATGGCCAAGCGGAGCTTGCAAATCAGGAGATAAAGCAAATTCTTGAGAAGTCGGTGGCATATAGGAAGGATTGAGCAAATCATTTGGATAATGCACTTTGGGCTTATCGCACCGCCTACAAAACTCTTATTGGTATGTCTCCATTTCAACTCGTTTTTGGGAAGTCATGTCATTTGCCCGTTGAGCTTGAGCATAAGGCGTATTGGACCACGAGTAGGATCAGTCTTGAGTTTAAGGAAGCCGGATATACAAGGCTTGAGAAGCTACTTGAGCTTGATGAGTGGAGGAATGAAGCCTTTGAGAGTTCTCAGATTTACAAAGAGAGGGCAAAGAAGTTTCATGATCGAGCCATTCGTTCAAAAGATTTTGCTCCCAGAGATGAGGTACTTCTTTACAATTCCCGTCTTTGTCTATTTCCGGACAAGTTGAAGTCTAGATGGACGAATCCTTATGTGGTGTATAAGTGCAATGGCAAGGGAACCTATGAGCTTTTAAAGTCCAATGGAGAGACCTTTGTTGTAAATGGACATCGCTTCAAGCTATACATCAATTGTGAGCCGGATCGGAATGTGACAGTCACGCTTCTAAACGACCCTTGAAGAGTGAGGTATCGTCTAGCTTTAGACGTTAAATAAAGCGCTCGTTGGGAGGCACCCCAACGCATTTACTTGCTTTTGTTTGTTTTTCGTTTTGAGCTTTTGTTGCTTGATTTGGTGGTGTGTTTGATGTTGGTTGTGAATATGTGTTTGTTTTGGTTTGGTTGAGTTTAGTTTGTGAGTTTGTTTTGGATTGTCATTGTTGGGTGTTGAGGTTGTCTTCGTGTTTTTCTTCCAATCGTTTGTGTTCTTTTGGTTGTGCTTGGTTTGTTTGAAAAATTTGTTACTTTGCTCGTCTCATTTTTTGTTGTTGGAGTGTCGTTGCTTTTCTTTTCGTTTTTAGTTTTCCTCTTAAAAAAAAAGCGTTGAAATTGCATTTCGGGGGTTCGAGGCTGGACCGCCGATTTTGGGGTCCAGCCCGCCGATCGGACCGCCGAAAGTTACTGGAATTCATTGCATGTTCAAACCTCAAATCGGTGGTCGGACCGGCGCTTCACGCCTGGACCGCCGATTTTGGCGGCTGGGGCGCCGATTTTGACCGCCGAACCGCCGATTTTTGCGATTTCTTCCCTTTTCTTCCCTTTTTTCTTTTCTTTCTCTCATTCTCTCTCTTCTCCTCTTAAAAGCTCACGAAAACTCTCTCCCTCTCACTCCAACTTTCTCTTTCAGTCTTCTACATCTCTTCAATTCCTTCTACACATCTCCTACCCATCACCTAAGCTACAATTCCATCCAAGAAATTTGGGTTTTCATCAATCCATTCTCCCCATCTCAAGTTTTGAAGTTTTTGCTCTTCTCCTCTCAAAATTTTCGAATTTTAAGGTATTTTCTTCTGTTAATTTTTGTTTTTATGGTTTAACTTGCTTAGTTTTATAGTTAATTTGTGTTATTTTCGTTTTTAGGCTTGAGTAATTTTTCTAGGGCTTTTAATTTCGATTTTTTGGGAGTTTTGTATTTAATTGCCTAATTAATCATGCTACATTATGAATGGATGTTGATTTGAGCATGCTAGTTGATTACTTAGAGTTAATTGATGATTTTGTGATATTTTGGAGCCTATATGTGATTTTTAGCATGTTATTTTGAGGTTTTGGTTTAAATGTGGCATGATTATTTGTTAGAGGATTGGTGATGATGGTTTTGTGCTTAATTGTCTAAATGATGGAATTGTAGACGAATTTGAGAATGAAATGTTGGATGTTAGTGATGTGGTTGAAGTTATAATGTTGATATGTGCTTAGCTTGTTCAATGTTTAGAATTTGTCTTGTTATTATGTGATTTTGATCTATTATTGATTTTGGTGTGGAGTTTGGGAATTTACTTATCTTGGTTAAGCATAGGTACCATGGGTCGAATTAAGAAAAAACGCCCACGGATTGAGGATTCTCCTCCCAAAACTAGGGCCAAGGACACTAAGGGGAAGGGAAAATAAAAGGAAACTACATTCCGGCAATCCAAACGCCAAGATGTATTTATGCAAAATTTACTAACGGATTCGTTTTCTCGGCGTCGCCAAGAAGAAGTCCGTCCTTATGCCCCTTCCATTTTTGACGTGGTCCTTCACCGAGAAGAGCACAATCAATTATTTGTCAAACTAGCTCAGAGAGGTCTTGCTTCATGCAAATATCCGGATGAGCAAGTACTCAAGGATCTAGGCCTTTGGGATAACGTGAAGGAGATGTTCGACAGAATCGGATGGGGATCCATTTTAACGGGCAATTGGCCCACATGTCCAAGAGCTTCTTTGGAGTTGCTTTCCACATTGACCATCCCCATCAACCAAGTCAAGCTTCCTCAAACGGTGCACTTCCGATTGGGAAATACTACACATTCATTGACTATGAGGCAAGTGAATGCCATATTTAATTGCCTGGATAGGGGTGCTTATCAAAAATCAAGGGAGTTCAAGCCGAAGGTGTTATGGAAAGCAATGACATATGCCACACAAACTTACTCCTCGGGGAAATCAAAGGCTACTCTCCTCCGTAATCCCGTCTTTCGGGTTATCCAAAGGATCCTTGCCCACACGGTGTTCCAAAAGGGAGAGAATAGTTCATGCCGGAGCGTTGAGCTTCAAGTCTTATGGGCTATGCTTACTTACACGCCGTTTAACTTGGGGCAATTCATCTTCCGACAACTATGGGCTCAAAAGAATCAAAAGAAGGAAGTTCTTTATTGTGGTGGTCTCATATTGGTCATGGCTATGTCTCTTTGTCCTCAATACCCACATTGGGAGAAGCTCAATGATAATGTGCTCATGGACTTGAACATGTTGAAGAATATGAGAGTTATTGTCTCGGCTTCTCGTCCCTACCTTTTCCGGCAAAATAAAGAAAAGAAGCCAAAGCTGGGAGAAAAAGAAGTGGTTGAGATCTTTCCATTGCCCGATCCCGTACTCACAGAGGTGACCACCCTCAATGCACGTCAAAATTGGAAGATAGATACACCATTCTACGAGACGACTATTTTAGCGGCCGGGAACCCTCAGGTTGAGATAGAGGCGAGTGGTAGTAGTGGGGACGAGGAAGACGGTGATGACAATGAGGGTGACTAAAATACAAACTATGAGGATGACGGGGAAGAAGGACAAGCAAGAAGAGAGGTGAGATAAGAGAGAAGATGACAAGAATGAAGAGGAGGACGAGGGCAACACGCCTTCGGTCAAGGGCAAGATTCATTTGGGGGGTACCAAGGTTTTGGAGGGCCGCCTGGGCCTTCTAACATGTATGGCGGACCGTCAGGGTCCGGAAGCTTCTACGGTGAAGAATTTGCAAGCATGCCGGAGAGAGTGGAGCATATTGACAACTATTGCACGCAGTGGGATAGTGAGTTTGCGGTAATGAGGCATGATATCCAAGCTATCCGTCTCCGGCAATAAGATATGAATGAGATCCAGCAGCAACAAATTGGCAACCAACAAGCTTTCCAAGCCGACATGTATCAAAGGTATGATGAGTTCCGAGATGACTTGTATGCTTGGCAAGAAACTTTCCAAGAATCTTTTCAACAATCTTGGTTTGATCGTCAAGATCAATATCACCAAGAGCAATGAGCCGACCACCAAGCCTTCCGACAAGAACTCTTTGAGTGTCAAGAAAGATATCATCAAGAGAAAAGGTCTGATCAACAAGCTTTCCAACAAGCGTGGCTCGATAGGCAAGATGCATTTCAACAAAAGTTATATGCACGCCAAAATCGACACCACCAGGAGGATCAACTCAATCAAAGGGACTTGTTGGATCTCGTCCGCCGATTTGAAGCTCATCAACTCAATGAAGGCCACAATTGGCCCCCACCCCCGCCTCCCTAGTGAAGAATGAGGTACCACCGTATTTGTATTTGTTTCTTCCCTTCAAACTTATTCGGCTCCTTTAGTTTTGAATAAGTTTGGGGAGAGGGGGAGATGAATACAAATACGCTTGTAAATATGTGTGTGTTTGAGTTGTTTGGGTTGTTGCTTTTAGTTGTGGTTTGTTTGATAGTTTGTTGATTTTGGAAACTTTTGAAAAATGAAAAATTTGGAGTTTAGTTGCTATGATTCGGGTTGTTTTTGCTCATGTGACTTTGGTGAAATGCCTATGAGAATAATGTTATGTTCTTGCAAAAATTTGGTTGGAATTGAGCATGTTTTGATTGGTTTTGCATGGATTAATTGTGTGTTGAACTCGACTCTTTGACTTTTGAATAAACCCGTGAGATTTGAGCCTTATTATGTCATATGGTGCATTTTGTTCATGTGATATTGGTCATGCATGCATTTCTACTCCTAGAACTTGCCTTGAATCTATATTGAGAATGCTTAAGTTGTGTAAGACCCCAAAATTTCGGGCCTAAAAATTTCGTTTTGATTAAACGAAATAGAATAATAATAATAATAATAATTAGAAAAAAAATAGAACGGTCACTTATTCCCGATAGTTTTAAAATAAGAATTATAAAATCTAAAGGTTTCAAAGCTAAAGTTTATATTTTCCATGCATATGCATAAGCACGAGCATTTCATATTAATTGATTGTATGACGTTATAATATGATGTTGTGATTAATTAGAGGTACTTAATCAAGAGGGAATTAATTTATTGTTTTAATAAGAATTATTTGATTGCTTATTAATTTTTAGTGAGAATGCTTTATAAAATTAATATTTGATATTGGACTCGTTGGAATCCAAATAATTAATCCTAATTGCTTACTCGATTAAATATAGAATCCGGCTAAGATATAAGGCGTTACAAGCCGAAAAGCGAAACAAGATAGAAGGTAATTAATGATAATATAATATGTATTTATATATGCTAAAATTGTGCGTGTGTATATATATGTTGTATGTTAGCAGGTGTGATTAGTAGATTAATTAATTAATTAGGTAATTAAGAAGTTGACAAAGAATATTTAACAAAAAAAAAAAAATTTAAGAGGGAGAAGGGCAGAGTTGTCGAGAGAGAGACGAGTGAGAATAAAAGGGAGATTCCCTTGTCCAGCATGCTTAATCCTCTTCTATTCCCAAGCCAACCGCCAAATCAACCATTAAGGGAAGGCTTAGCATAATAATTTTGCCTCACCTACAGCCACCTTATTAACTCTCTTCCCTTGTATATAAGGTACACTCACTCTCCCCTCCATGCAGCATTAGAAATGAACACAATCATCCTTTATTTGTTCTTCATCTCCCTCCATTCCAGTAGCATTAACGGTAGAAACACATTCACTACACCACTTCATCATTTGCACTAATCTCTCTCTTGCTGCCACCATCCCCTCACTTTCTCAACCTTGCTGTTGTCACCACTGTCGGGACTCTCCGGAGAAGCGGAACAGAAACAGCAGTAGCTCGTGAGAGGAGAAAGGGGAAAGCCCGGTCGAGAGAGCGCGAGTGTGAGAGAGTTGAAGCGAAGGAGGTATAATGGCTAAGCTTGTACTTGCATTTTGTATTTTAAGAGCACGCTAGGATGAAGGAGTATGTGCTGAGAATCATATGTAGGATAATCTGTGTGTTTGGCAATGAAAATCTAGCTTAGAAACGAATTCATAAATTATAAATCAGATACAAATAAATGGGCATCGATATGTGGTTATATGCGTATAGACGAACTTATAAGTTCGAGTTTCATGTCTCTATGGCCTTCAAGCATGCAGTATGATTTGATATGCTCTAAAACCGTGATATATGTTACTGTATGAGGCTGATACATTTGAGTTACGAGTTGAGTTCATTTTAGTTGAGCTAGGTTTTGACAGCACATATGTCGAACTTTTGCTTGCATCGTTGCCGTATGTCTCTCGATCTAACTGTTGGAAGAGTGTGAATCCAACTCCCTGTGCTTATTTGGTATGCTGAGTAAATTGTATGAGAAAATGAGAAGTTTATCGTGAGTTTAAGTAGATCAAATCGATCATAAGATCAAGTTGCAGAGAATCTGTCAAATCTGTATAGTTAGAAGAGAAGTCGTCATATCTTGAAAACTACTAAGAATTTTAACAAACGGCTTTTTGGAGTGTATCAACGACAGTCTAAGCTTTCTAAAATGATAAGATTCACTGGCAGAGGATCAAAACTCGAGTCTTGGTAGAGGTTTTAGTAAACAGCAGTGTGCTGTCAAATTTCAGACTTAAGTCTATTTTTGGCTACTGTACAAGGCCTAAATCCACGTGCTAATGACCTTCAATTAGAAACCGAAAAACTTCTGGGGAAACCTTGATAGGTAAACTAGATGTGGTACAAAAATCAGATTCATTGGAGTTGATTTGCTATATTTATAAAATCAAGTAAAAGTACTGCATAAATGTTAGTTTTCAGAAAAATTTCTAAGTATAAATCTTCAAAGGCATGATAACTACAAGTGACCCTTTTGAGTCAAATATATCTCTCTAACCGTAAGGTATTTTTGAGTAAAACTAATTTCATGTGAAACTATGCCATTGAAGGTTTCTAGATTGATATAATGTGTGCCTAGATTATGTTCGTACAGTTTGTGGTAAGTCGATAAAGAGGACTACTTGAATGGCTTTCACATACGCCAACTGTTTGATTAGATGCCTAAGTGAAATTCCTGATTTTATTACTATGACTTATGATTATGTTGAAGATTGTGTTTTAATTACTCCATATGTGATTATGATGATTTTGTGAATCCAAGCATGATATCTTTCCTGATATACCTACTGCCCTACGAGTGATTTTCATGAAGTGTGAAGCATGTGAGAACTAGAAACTAAGATCTTATGAATTTCGGAATTTTGCCCTTTTTGTGCATGGTAGCTAGTCAATTTGAAGTCCCTATTTCAGAGACCAAATGTCATCTAATTAATCTGAAATTTTGATATGTTATAGCCTACTATGTGTTCTATAATCCTGTTAAATTTGAGTGTGATCTACAGAGTATATTAATTACGGTAGAGTTTACAAAATGGTCGTACGAGCAGTTTTTTATCAGCTCTGCGCAGTTCTGTTCGGACGGGCATATCTCGCTCGTCGGGACACATATTCACGAACCGCTTTTTCTAACATAAACTAGACATCTGTAAGACTCTGAAAATGTAAACCACTAACTTTCAAAAGGTCTAAGCAAAGTCAGATTTGAGTTTTTATATAGCCCATGTGCAGAAAAATTTTCTTGAAATTGCTCAAGTTACTTTTTAAGAAAATCCTTATTTCCGGTCAGTTTCTGATGGCTTGTTCCATCATAAATTAATAGGATTAACTCTAAATTTTATCAATAGCTAGTCTGATATTCCTTATATGCTACTATAAAGTTTCGGCCTAAGATGAGATTATTCGATACGTTTTTGAATCAACCAAAGTCAGGCCCTTGAGAACTTTTATTGTGTAGCAAGACAACTTCTCTTGAGTATAACTCTTAAACAATTTATTAGAATTGCATGAGGCCAAATGGTATGTTAAATTACGTGGTATAAAGATTTTATTATGATAAAGTATGTGTTTTTATGTGGTAATCCTCCCAAGGTGGCTACTTGAAATCATTTTGTGTGCACCAATTATCTGTAGAAATGCCTTCGATAGTTTTAACTTTAATTTACATGCTTATGATATTGTGGGATGTGTAACTACATGAATGACGAACATATATGCTAAGAATACGTGTGACCTTGAAGTGTGAGCTTATTATTTCTTCTTAGCCATTTTTACCAATGTTTTAGGTTCAAATTAACTATTTGAACAATTGATGAAATGTCTAACGAACTTGTAGCTAAGGGCATCTTTTTATAAATGTTCTAAGTGCTGGATGCATAATTTCCTAAGTCTTGGAGCAGTTGATAAAGATTTAGAATCGGTATCTTAACCGATTATTTGATAGAATAAATTAATTATTTATTCTATAAAATTATTTCTAAGTGACAATGTGCACAATATATTTATATTGTGAACTCTTATGTGCATTTCATGACATAGCATGGCATTAAAATCACATTGTTGTAAAGTCTTGGACCTTTGGTTCGTGTTTATGAATCAAAAACGCGAGTGGACTCCTCGATGACTTTTCTTGAGACTTAAAGATAAATCGGGAATAGGTAGAGCTAGGTAATTGTTGTAAGTCGGTTAATCATTTCCTTGAATTAAGTGCCTAAGATTGTTAAGACCACCTTGTAGGGGACTTTGGCAATAGAATTCGAGGACCGGAAGTGAAAGGTGGGTTATCCTATTTTCAAGTGTGGGTTAGATTCCCACGAGGTAACATTTCGGGTTATTAAGCACAACAAGCTTTTAAATTGATATGCATGCTTAAATGATTTTATGCTCAATTGCTTGTGGTTTACCAAGTTGGAACATCTCAATAATACGATCGGCCTTGAGCTTTGATCAAGTCAAGGTAGTGCGCACAGGAAGTTATGACGGTTCGGATAGAGGGAGTGGCTCCCCTCTATTTGAACCGGGATGGTGACCCAAGAATGTGAGAAGTCTGGCACGCGTGCTAAGTTGTCGTATAAAATGTTTTGCTTATGTGAATGGTGTTTTTACTAAAGTTGCCATTTCCATAAGAATTGAAGCATGCAATATCCTTAAAATATTTTTCAAAGAGGGGCATGGAACCATTGAGTGCTTTTGTACTCAACCCCCTGCATTGTTTTCCCTAATGCAGGTTGAGCGACATGGAGATTGAGAAGGTGATGTCGGTGTAGTCAAACGTAGGTTGGGTAATGACCTTGCGAGTCGTCGTCAATGGCTTTCTCTATATCTTTTGTGGATCTAAGTGACTCTGTTTGTATTCTCGTTTGAACTCTTAAACTTGTTATCTCATTATGGTCTCAACTATCTCTTGTTTGATAGTTGTATTTTGAACGCTTCCGCAGTGCGGGGCCGGTGTCCTCATACATCGACCCCAGTTTTGTTAAGCTAGGGCAATGTTGTTTCGAATAAAAACCCACCTCAACTCTTTTGTCTTATCATTTGATTAATATCAATAACCAACTCTTCCGCTCTCAATTATATTCAGTTCGAATTCATATCAAGTTAAGTCTTTACGGTTTCATCCACCCCCGTAGCGGCCCGCCCGATCCGCATAGGCCCGGGTGGCGGGGCGCTACAACAGTAAGAACTTGGAAATGATCTTAGGCCATCTTTGTCAGCCACCTCAAATCCTAAACACTTCCTTGTGCTTTTCATTTTCCATTGTTAACCCCTTTGAGCTTGATTTGGCTTTTCTTTGTTAAACCGGAGAAAATGAGGTGTTAGTTGTGTAAGGGTATCTGGGGTGGGTTGTAAATTAAAAAAAAAATGAATTAATGATGATTTGGGTAGTTGTGTTGGACCTGTTGATTTAAAAAGAAAAGAAAATTCCCATAAGCTCAAAGTGAAAGAAAATGAATGAAGAAGAGAAACGAAAGTGGAAGTTGATGCAAATCGAGTTCTTTGTGTGTAATTAGAATGTTTTTCACTTGAAAATTGAAAGAATGAAATGTGAAAAGAAGAAAATGAGAGCATAAGGGATTGAATTTGTTGTTTATGTCCAAAAATGGGTAGTGCATGGTGATGGAGGAAGATGGAATGATTCCATGATTATGTGAAGTAGATACAAGCTTGGTAAATGAACGTGTTAAGTCACTTAGCCAAATTTCCCTTTCTAAACCAATGTGCACATTACAACCTAAATAAAGCCCTTTGTGATCCTTGTTCTTGCACGATACGTGTTGCAATGGAGATATTAGACGATTTGCAAGCCTATGGCGAGTAGTTTGCATTGTGTGAATTCGTTGAGTGCATAGCCATATATTAGAGGGTTGAGAGAATACATTTCCTTGTGAGGATCAATTGTTAAAGAGTTGAGGTTGGCATGCTTTTGATTCGTGTGGAATCATGTTAGTGTTGCTTGGTTTTGGTTTTCAAAATGAGTTGTGAAATCTGAGGCATTTAGGATCCAAAGTTGCTACTTCATTCGATGTTTATGTTCTTATTTGAATATATTGTTCAAGACGAACAATGCTTAAGTTTGGGGGAGTGATAAACATCCATTTTGTAGCAACTAAATGCATTTTCATAGCACTAATTGTCTTGTGTTACCTTCAAACGTGACTTGTTTTGGATTGGTTTCACTATATTGGATTGCTTTCACGTTTTTGTGGAGTTTGTGCATGTGTTGTAGGTCAAGCATGGGATGCCAAGTCAAAAAGAAAGACTGTTGAGGAGCGGAGATGAAGAAACGGGATGGAATAGTGAAAAACAGAGCGAAGAGGAGAGGAAATCCAAAATCGGCGCCCAAGAGTGAGATTTCGGCGGTTTGGAGCCAAAAACCGGCGGTTCAGGGGTGAACCGCCAGCCAAACCGTCGGAAATCTCTTAAATCGAACTCAAGAAGAAAAGCGGAATCGGCGGTCCACTCGGCGCCTGGGGCCCGAATCGCCGATTTCGGGCCTTAGACCGCCGATTTTTGTGTTTCAACCTCCGATTTTCACTGTTTCGTCCAAAAATGGACGATTTTACCTTTATTTAGCACTTTTTCCTTCCTATATATACCATGGGTCAGCCCCAAAACGTGTATTCACCATCCCTTAGCTTAGATTCTTGTTCAAAAAGTTTCCAATTAGGGTTCTAAACACATTTCTATTATTGTATTAGTGGATTAAGGTTGGATTTGAAGACTTTGTGAAGATTTCAACATTGGGTTCCTAGTTTTTCATCTATGCAATCATTTCTCCTTTGTTTTGTGTTGATTTCATTTATGTCTAGCTAAATTTTCTTGTTGGTTTTGGGGATTTATGATGATTTGATGATGGATTGATCATAGATTGTTGATTTCTCTTACATTCTTCTAATTAATTGTGGATTTGGTGCTTATTTTCATGTGGGAATTGTTGATCACCTTTCTTGCATGCCAAGTGCTTGTAGAAATTCTTAATAGGTTTTTACTTGCATGGATTTCAAATTGCACAACTTGTATTGATTTGAGACTTAGTAGGTGATAATCTAATGCATGGAAGTTTATGATCCTTGTGCTTTTTGGAGTTGTTTTATTGTCTCGAGTCTTAGCCTAGAGAGTCACTAGAATGATCCCCATTTGCTAATTATCGAGAGAGATTAGTGAATAATTCGGTGATTGCTTCTTAATTAGAGGATTAAAATGGTTTGCATGAATTAGGAAGTTGTGATCAAGCTATCTAGAATTGGATTGAATCCCTACAACCAACCTTTGTTCTAATTTGTTCCTTAATCGTTTGTTCCATTGAATTTGCATGATCTTGTCATTTACTTGCTTAATTAGCTTTGATCTTATGTTTAAGTGATTGAATGAATCCCAAATCATGTTGTTTGCAAAGCTTGAATAGTAGGAAGATGCATAAATTTGATTTTCGCTAGAAACTCGGCATATTAGTCCTCGTGGATACGATACTCGTTATTCTATACTACAATTACCCGTTAAAGTGCGGTATAATTGCTTGGTAGAAAAATTAGCGATCATATCCCCAAGTTTCACACCCAGAGTATTAGTATCAACAAAAGAATGCTTTGCTAGTTGGTATTGCTCCCACAAGATCAAACAATCAGCCTCAGTAACTATCTGTCTATTCTCCCTATCTTCATGCTGCAGTCGACATAACCAGCACCATATTTTCCATAGCATCACCACCCATAATTCGTACTCTTCTTGCGCTATATTTTCCCATATACAAGTGCCGACATCAATAAGTTGAGCATCTCTTCCTTGCTGAATTATCTTCCAGAATTGGCTTCCTTTCCAATTAGTTCTCATCAATTCACATGACAACAAACAGTGCATTGTTGTGCCCCAATCCTGTCGGCACATCTTACAAATACCATCAGTAGGAACATGATGAACTCGTAAGTTTACCTCAGTCGGAATAATGTTCCGATAAGCTCGCCATAAGAAGATCTTAATTTTTTGAGGAACCGAAATAGACCAAACCAGCTTACTCCACATTTTCTTAGACACGTCACTTCAATTTGGGTGCTGATCAAAGTAGCCTGTTTCTACAAGGTAACCTCCCTTCACAGTATACATCCCTTTCTCATCAAACTTCCAAAATCTAACGTCCACATCACCTTTTTCACCAATCGGTATACTCTTAGCGAAATCTATTTCAAACGGCCAACAAAATTCATTTACCTTGTCATGATCCCAATTACCATTCTCTCGAATAAGATGGTGATGGTCCCGATACGAGTTCTGGTGTATTGGGGGGAGGGGGGGGAGAATACACCAGTTAAGAATTTTAAAAACAACCTCCGAAAAATTATCACAACTGAGTAAGACGACTCAGCTGGAATCACAACTGAGTAAGAAACACTCAGCTGGAAGAGTGGTGTTGTGCGGAATGTGGTGGAAAATAACAACTCGTATAAAAATAACTCATGCTCAGATGCAAGGTTTGTCAATAACCAAAACAGTTGAAGTGTAAAGATGCAGATTTGAGTGCTGGTTAGTTTGTCAGTTGGATATGCAATAAATTAACTGAACTGAAAACACAAACACACAAAGGATTTACGTGGTTCGGAGAGAACTCCTACGTCCACAGGGAGTTGTGAGTCCACACAACTCAGTCCAAATTCTTTAGGACTGAAACCACAAAGCTTACGCGGGCTTTGCAACCGTTAAGATAAGTTTGTGGGTACTTATCAACCTTACAGATAAGTTTGCGGGTACTTATCAACCTATCTACTCAATTCCGGGAAGAGCAGGGTCGTAACAATCCTTTTTAGGGGATATGTAAAAGGGTGGGTTTTTCCAACTACTAGCTCGAACAAAGGAGTGAGCTAGGATCTAAGCTTGAACAGATGAAGACTCAAACTAAGATCTAAAACACCAAGACAGATTCTAACACTCTATGAACTCTCAACTAGTGATGTTCTTAGAGATTGATTGCAGTTTTGCTTGTGTGCAGTTTTTCACTTGTTTATCTCTTCTCGCACTTGTCTGTCTTCTAAGTCTTGGTGAATGAATGAATGCCTCTATTTATAGGCGGAGAGAATCAACTAGCCGTTGGATGAGCCGTTGGATGAGCCGTTGATCTCTGTTCTGTGAAAGCGATGGCTTGTCTCTCATCTCTACAGATTTTCCCGATTTGGCAATTGTGAACTTCTGCTTTCCATCTGAGACAGCCTTGTGTTGGGCCAAATGAGGTAATGACAGAGCGTCAAACCTTCACGTGACTTCCCATTTGAATTTTAAATTTCAGCCTTAGTCTTTCAACCTTGTTTAGTCAGTTGAGAAGTTTTGGTCTTCATCCGAGTGGTCTTCAGCTGATGTTCCATCTGATCGCTATCTTTATCTGACCTTCTGTCTAAATAGGAACAGTTGAACTCTCAGCTGCCTTGAAATTCATGTTGTCGATCTTATCAGTTCGAGTCCTGCAACTGATGTTCTGTATCTTGAACGCTTAGTTGTCTTTCACATCTGATGTTCTCTCTCTTGAACGCTCAGTTGTCTTTCTTATATCTGATGTTCTATCTCTTGAACGCTCAGTTGTCTTTCTAACATCTGATGTTCTTTTGCATCTTCCCCCTTGAACACTCAGTTGTCTTTCTTACATCTGATGTTCTATCCGAGTGAAGCCTTGTTGCTATCTTTAGCTGGAGTCCTGTAAAGATAAAATCTGAACATTGCTCAAACAACGAGCCTAAAATACTAACATTAGGATCTGACAACATCTACTCAGTTGGGGTCAGTTGGTTTTGGAATCAATCAAAACTTTAATAAATTTTCCAACACATGGTTTACTCGTAAATGATTTTGATCATCTAAATCTATCTTGCTCAGTCGGCCATTAAGATGAAAAACTAATATAGCAATTAAAACTAGACTAACAACAAGATGCAATATTGGAATCGAGAATTTCTAAGTTCTAAGAATATTCTTCATTTCATAATTAATTATGAGAAAAAGAGAAAAGAAGTACATACATTCAACATATATAAAATTATATTTACAAAAAATTAAATTATATATATATATATATATATATATATATATATATATATATAATATAGGGAGATGATCATATAGGAACTTCTATTTATGTGAGAACTAGGAACCAATCCAAGTCATCCATCCTATAAGATCAATGGATATGATTTAATCTCATAATTAGCTGGTCAAACCTGCTTTTTTTTGTCAATCCCGTGTCTTTTACTTAAAGAGGGTTAAAATAGTAATTTTTCATTTATGTAGTGCAAAATCGTGATGCATTAAATAATATAAAGTGATGCATAAACTAATGCAAAGTGATGCATAAATGGGGAATTAGGCTTCCCTTACACTTTTGTTTGATGGATAATGGCTTATATAAGATCAGTCACTTATTCAGTCAATGTTAATGGGGAATTACTCACTCCTTTTGTTGCTAAAAGAGGGTTGAGGCAAGGTGATCCTATATCACCTTACCTCTTTGTCTTATGTATGGAATATCTAAACCGATTCCTCATGGGGTTAAGATCAGAGAAGAAGTTTAGGTTTCATCCTAGGTGTAAGAAATTTGGCCTCCTATATCTTTGTTTTGCTTATGATCTATTGCTTTTCTTAAGAGGTCATGTTCAATCGGTGAGACAACTCATGCAAGCTTTTGATCAATTCTCTTCGGTTTCTGGTCTTAAAGCTAACCAAACTAAAAGCAGCATCTATTTTGGTGGAGTTACTGGAGCATGTCAGGAACAAATTCTAGCTGAGTTTGGATTGAGTAGAGGGGAGTTGCCATTTAAATACTTAGGTGTCCCGCTCTCAACAAAAAAATTATCAGTTTCGCAATGCCAACCCTTGATCAAGAAAATCCTCGCAAAAGTGGAGTGTTGGACAACAAAACTTCTATCCTATGAGGGGCGGCTCCAACTCATAAAATTTGTTCTGTTGGGAGTGCAAATCTATTGGTGTCAGATATTTATGATACCCAAGAAAGTCTTGAAGTTCATCCAAAGTGCATGTAGAGCCTTCTTATGGACTTGGATCAACAGGAGTCTCAAAGAAAGCTTTGAGGGTTGGAATATTGCTTGCATTCAGAAATGGAACATAGTTGCTATTTGCAAGCTTTTGTGGTCTGTGGAGCAAAAGAAAGACAAGTTGTGGGTAAAATGAATGCATGAATATTACATTAAAGGCAACTCTATTACCAATTTACCACCATGTAAATTCCTGAAAATGCATCTTAGGTGGTAAAAAAAATAATTGTTGCTAGAGAGTATTTAGAAGGTATTCAAGGAGGTGATGAGACACTTCAACAGCAGAAATTTTCTATCAGAAGCACTTATCGCCAACTACGAGGGGAGGGGGTAAGAGTACCTTGGCATGAACTGATCTAATGCAACATTGCACCTCCAAAGTGTATATTCATTACGTGGTTAGCAGTTTAGGGAGGTTGGCGACATTGGAAAATCTTGCCAAAGTTGGAGTGGAGTGTGACCCGATTTGTTGTTTGTGTAAGAGAGAAGCTGAGACTCTTGATCACCTCTTTTTTAAGTGTGAGTTTTCGGCCCAGGCTTGGCTCGACATCACGAAGTGGGGCGGTATTGATAGGGTGAGACAAGGCTGGGAAGCAGAGAAGTTACTTGAATACTCAGTGTAGAGCAAAGAGAGGCAAACAGAAACTATATAGAGCTTTACTTGCTGTGACATTGTATCAAGTGTGGAGGTAATGCAACATGAGGAGATTTCAAGGAGTAGAACAGGATCCAAATGTTGTGGCTCGTATTTGTAAAATCCATATTGCCATATGTTGTAATAGGGTTCCTCGGTTAGCTAGTATGTTAGCTAACTAGGTTTGGGAAGCTGAGCTTTTGTGATTGAGAGTTTGTGTACTGAATTTCGCACACTTTGGTAATAATAAAATTATTTTACCAAAAAAAAGTGATGCATAAATGCATATTGTTTATAAAAAACAAATAAAATTTATAAAAACGTGGATACAATTAATGCATTACATATATCGTATTTGTATTCGTATTCGTATATGATATCATAATCAATGCATTATATACATTATTTTCGTATTTATTATTTGATATTCTAGGATCACTTTTGTGATGCATTAACACGATTTACGTGATGCATCAATATGATACTCTAAATGCACAAACTAGAAAATAACTCATTACCATAATTAATGCATTACTTATGTGATATTTGTGCATTACATTGTTTAAATTTATGCATTAGATTGTGTATTCGCTTATAATGCACAAACAATTTTAATGTAATGCATTAATGTTAACAACATGATGCATATATACCACTAATTTGTTCAACGAAATTTAATAAATTTCGTCCCACACTTCATATCTTCTCCACCACCACCTTGCCACCACCCCAGATCCTACAGTGATGGCAACAACAGTGTTTAGTGGTGTTTATGACCACGACAGTAATGCTAGTGAAGAGTGAAAGAGAAAAAAGATGGATGATAGAGAGAGAGATGTATTTCACATTCATTTCATCAATTATGATGTTTGTTTGCATATAATAGCACATAAAATTAATATAAAAAAGCTAATTTAATTATAGATACAAATTAAATCATTTATCTATATATTATCAATACCGATGTGAATTCGAGGCATCTCCTTTAATTTAGGTCCTACATGGCGCAACCACAATTCAGTATTCATATCTATCTTAAATTCTCATTTATAAATTTTATTATTATATATTGAATTAATAATTATAATGGAAATAAAAGATTCAATATGTTAAATATGACCTAAGAAATCTCATATTTTTTTAAAGATATCAATCGCAAATTCAAATAAGGCATATATTTATTATTATTAAATTTTAAAACTTGTATAGATTTTACGTCTCTAAAAACGTGTACATTTTCACACCATTTGTATGATTTCTTATAGTATAAATTAGAAGAATTGGCGTTGACATCTTTAGGGGTATATTGGATGTGGATTTTTGTTGGACTTTATAGGCTTTAAAAAGTCTATAGATTTGAGAAATCCATGGATTTGTGGTGGATTTCGGAGGATTTGAGGTTGGAGTTTGTGGAATTTGAGGTGGATTTTGGATGAAATTTTATGGATTTTATTGGATTTGAAATCCATTATTCGAGCGCTCGCTGCAATCCAGAGAGCGCTCAACGAACACAACGGTCGTTGGAACCCAGCCCTCGCTGGATACAAAACTGCATATTTTGAGCAAGAACATAGTCAAATTACTGAATGATTTACGCTTCTAAGCTCGTTTTTCGCAATCATCTCTTCAAAACTTTTATCACATATGCTAAGATAAACAACAACAAACATTCATTATTAGAAGTTCCCAAAAATTCTTCTTAGCACAGAACGAAACAACCTTTTTTATCTTCTTGCTTTAATCAATAACAGAACTCCCACCTTTTCTTTTTCACAACAAGAATCTCAAAGCTCAAGCTTAACAATTATTACCTCAAAATTACTTTCGAAAATCACAATCTTAATATCCGAACTGAAGTAGAAGCTTTCACCAAAAAAGGGCACATAAATCCGAAACTAAAAACTAATTTACCTGTTAATTAAAGAAAGCCCACAAATCAAATCAACATAAATAATCTGCAAATTCAAGAAACATATGTATTTTGAGAACTGGGTTTGAAGCTTAGAGGGGAAGACAGCTTCAGGGGTTTTGACCACTGAAAAATTTTGACCAATTGTGAATTGTGATGTTGGAGGGAGGAGATGAGGTTGGGAGTGAGTGGAGTGTTGACCGGATTTGAGAGAGAGAGAGAGAGAGAGAGAGAGAGAGGAGAAGAGAGTGTATATATTATGAGAGAGATTGAAGCTGACCAGCGGCCGTTGGCCGTTAGCGCCGACTGGGCACGCCTCAGCGACCGCTGTTGCTCACCCGACGCTGAGGTCAAATGAATTTCAGAAATCCGATCGATATCGTGTGGATTTCGTCGTGTGTATTTTTGCCTACAAAATCCTACGAAATCCATGGAGTTCAAAGTCCATGGAATGTTGAATACACCAAGACTTTTGTAGACTTTTTGAAATCCTAATCCAATACACTTGTATTTTAATGAATTTCTGAAATCCATCATGAAATCTACATCTAATACACCAGAATTTCTGCAGAATTTTAAAAGTCTGCATCCAATACACCCAGACTTCTGAAATCCTTAAAATCCAACAGAAATCCACATCCAATACATACCCCCTTAGTTGACATGTATCGCCAAGTATCTTAAACGTGACTTCATCAATGAACATACCCCATTTGTACATGACTCTATCTCTATGCATGATATATTCTACGTGATTCGTGTTTAATTAGATCATACAATTTGAAAAATTAATGGTTGAGATCAGTTGCTAAATGTGGACTTAGCCTCCAAGTGGATTTATGTTCAACCTGGTCTGAAGATCAGATGAGAGATGCTGGATAATACGAGCCCAATTAACGTGTTGAAAATAGTGATGGTGGTTTAATTTCTTTTACAAGCGTCTTGAGAAGTCTACATATTAGCCATAATGATGATGGTTTAATTTCTTTCAGTCACTTAGCTCGTCTATACACCTACATGAATGTGAAAATAATACTACTGTAGTAAAAAATTGTCTACATCTTCTACTGTACGAGTGTGCAATATGTCGTACATCTAAGGCTGCCTGCATCGCGCCATGAAGGGGGGTGCTCGAATGCAGCTCGAGCATGGTGGAGCTCGAGCCCCCCCGATGGCAAAGCACCGCGCCTCGAGCACGGCTCGAGCAAGCTGCAAAAAAAAAAAAAAAAAAAAAAAGGTTTTGGCGAGAGGCGGCGAGCTCGCGAGCGGCGGCGGAGGCGGTGATGGTGGTGGAGAGAGCTGGGTTTGGGAGAGAAAGATGGATTTGGGTCCGTTTGGGAGAGGGTGCGAAGAAGAAGCAGGGGAGAAAGAAGAAGAAGCAGAGAAGAAGAAAGGTGGAGAGAGAAAAAGATTTTTTTTTTTTTTAATTTTTATGTGTTATGTTTTTGTTTTGGAGAGGGAGAAAAATAATATGGTGGTTTTTTTTTTTTTTTTTTAAATTTTTATTAATTAGTGTATTTTAATTAATGTAATTTTTTATTTGAATTAATGTAATGTTATTTTTATTAATGAAATTTTATGAATTAATTAAATAAAAATGGAGAATTGTTTAATATTGTGCTGAAGCACCCCTTGGAGACCGTTGGGATGCAGGGTAGAGGTCTCTAAGGGTACTGGAGCACCCCTTTGAGCACCCTAATGATCTCCAAGGGATGCAGATAGTCTAATAGTACTTATCGTTTCGTGTTGAGGCAATTTTACGAATATTAATTATATATAGAAAACAATTTAAAATTCACACGTCAAAAATGTTTACTCCCCTGTTCCATTTCAATGGTACTGAGTAGCGGGGAACCTTAATTATTTGTTTGTTTCCATTTCAATGATATCAATGATATAATGCTAAAATAAAATAAAAAATTACAGTATTAATTTATGCCATAAAAAAGTTATTCTTCCCTTCTCTTGATCTTTATTTGATTTGACAGCAAAGCAATACCTTATCAAAAGTTTCCAACAATTTCCAACAATTACTTAATTATATATATTATTATTAATTATTAATGGGTGGGGTACGATATACTGTATATACCATACTACGGCATATATCGATATGACGGTGTATACCGAAAATAATGGTATATAACACGGTATACTGCGGTATTAAGAAATTTCATACCGTTACCTTACCGTAATCTTCCGGTACGGTATCATACCATACCGTAAGTTCGGTATTTTCGGTATTTTTCCGGTACGGTAAGGACGGTATACCATTTTTTCGATATATCTACCCAGCCCTAGCCAGAATCCAAATATCTGTCACGTGACTCTGTCATGTTCAACTTACATACAAATAAATAACCCTCTATATGATTAATATCTAAGTTCATCGTGATATATAGAGCCTGATTTTATACTCATCCCCCCACTCAACTATAGGATCTATTCATTTTTTATTTTCTTTTACCTTTATCCTTAATTTCTGTGTCGAACAGTTGCATGTCAAATTAAGTGAGACAGAAAGAGTATCTCCCATACCTTTGGATCTCAAATCTCTCATCAAGTGGATTTATAAGTACCCGCAATCCGCTAAATAGTTTGAAGACATTTACAATAAAAAATAAAAGGCAAATTGTTCTATATAAAAAAGTATCCAAATTTTGTAATTTTCAGAGAGCGGGTTTTTTCATTTTAACATTTAAAGAAGCATCACATCAAATCACGTATAACTATACGTAGCAATTCATTAAAATAGCTAAATTCCACAATATCACTTAGAAATAAAATTCAATAATTATTATTATTATTATACATATAAGTCGAGCCAACAACGTCTTAAGCCTTATTCCTTCATTGGTGCTGTCCTGGCCCCTTCACGACCGTGACCGGACAACTTGCATTTTGCACCACGTAGTTGCTCACACTACCAAGTAACACCCTGCTGAACACAGTAATGTGTAAATGAATTAAAATAAAATGATTTTTTTATGATTAATTAAATTCATTAATCGCGAGCACTCCATTCCCATAAGACGTTGGTGACTTAGATTTACCGCAATCATTTTCTTTTAGCTTTGCCCACTAAATTGATCAAAGGCTCCCCTAAGGCTAAAGGCTAATTCAGCCCAACCATAATGTTATTTAGAAAAAGAATTATCTCAATAAATTAAACCCTTTCAAGTATTGATGGGCCTTTTAAAATTAGTGCGCATGACGTAATAATAATAATAATATCTTAATTTTAGGGACGCTGATAAAAATTGCCAGATGTGTGAGATACATTTAGCAATGAACAGGAAGGAATAAAACAAGGTGTAATTAAATTAAGATGTTTAAGTGAAATATTAATTATTTGTCAACGGTGAAAAGATAGAGGTAAATGCTAGAGTATATAAAATATAAAAGGTATTTTTCCCTAAAAAATAAAAATGATGTATTTCATGTATTAAAATAATATGTCTTATGTATTATTAAAATACATCGTCATAATAATGCATTTTTGTATTATTACAATATATTATTATAATAATGCATTTTATGTTCAATATACTAGATCAATAATTGCGATCGCTTATGCGAAAATAGATTTACTTAGGTTCTCTTCCCATAATTAGATTAGTAAATTAATTACCTCTTAATAGCTCCTAAACCCCTGCTTCCAACAACAAGTGTATCAAGCTTGAGTTGTTCCACAGCATCACACAACTTCTCCCGTGGATCCCCCCAATACACCTTCGCCACTACCTTCACCTTCACATTAATTCAAAGATAATAAACTCATTTTATTACTGCTATACCTAATAAGTAACAATTAATTAAGTTTGAGAGAGAGAGAGAGAGACCTGTTTGGTCTTGGAGACTTTATCGAGCATATCAAGAACCTCTGCAGGTTCATGGGTGATCCCATACCGTTTGGATACATTGATTTCTCTAAATTCTATCAGAGGTATCAACGCTGCAAATTTAAAACAAAGTTGTGAAGAAAATGAAACAGAAGCAGATAAGAAACGATGCGCGCATGCCAGCAAATTTATATATATATATATATATATATATATATATATATATACATATAGTACTAATAAAAGCTGGTTTACAGTAATAATCAATTCGTACGTGATCCAGTATCTTGAAAAAGCTGTTTATTAATGGGATCAGCTTTTGGAGAGGCAACATGAATTAGGATAATCTGATCTCCTTCTGCAACCAGGTTATCAATCGCCCAATTTAAACCTAATTTGCTTGTTGCTGAATAGTCCATCCCAATCCCAACTGAACGTGGTTTCCTCATCTTACGTACTTATCTCTTGATATTTTCTCTCTCGCGATTGAAACGTGTGTGTGTTTATATGTATATAGAATCTTGATATATGTGTGATACACAGAGGTATCATCTATATATATTGGACTTAATTAGTGGAGTTTTCTTGAAGAAACTCGAATAGTGGCTTTAAAGTATTTTAGAACATTTGGCTTAATTTTGAGTCACACTTATTCTTCAATGATGACAAACGAAAGAGACTGCACGCCAGTTGTAACAAATGATGAGGAATTTATAGCACATAGGTTTACAAAACTACTAGAATCAAAACGAAAAAAAGAAAAAGAAAAACAGAGAGGTTTACAATTTGGGATCAAAAGCATTCCCACTTATATTTAATTTGTAGTGTAGTTTAATTCTGGAGAATATATATGTCATTAAATATAAATATAAATATTTTTATCACCTTTATTACGAGATTTAAAATTTCTCAACCGCTATAGAATTAATTGTTAATCTCCAAGTTCTGGAATGTCCATGGTCCCATTCCAAAGCTTTTTGCATATTACTCCCCCAAACCCCAATATTTTTGCATAGTTTTTAATTCAAAATGCGTTTGCCGGGAGTCGAACCGGGTCTTTTGCTTGGAAGGCAATTATCCTAACCGTTGGACTACAAACGCTAGATATACAGATAACTGACTGGCATTTATAAAATTATCTGGGCTATTAAATGATATGGCGTTTTATTCGGATATCGCTCTGAATCTTAAATAAATTCTTTAATTCTTTTGCCTTTATTCGGATATGAATTTGTTAAATCGAGGCGTTTTCCTTTCTCCCAAGGTCCGATCCAATTGTTAGTTCTTTCTGGGTATGTATTCTGATGAATTAGCAGCGTTGATTTGTTATGCCAGGGTATTACATTTTTTGTATGTGTTTGGCAAATTATTTATTGATTGGCAATCGTTAGATTGGTTTCTTTTTCAATTTTTAGTTCGTGGAGTAACTATCGTACTGTATGGTGAAATTATGATCTGTTTACAGGCAAATTGGGATTTAGCTGAGTAGTTTCATGTGTTTTTTTCCCTTTAATTTATGTCTTTATTTTATACTACTTGCTTTTTTGATGATTATTAGCCTGTGTTTGAGATTATTATTGGTGTTGGCGTATAGCAGCACATTTTAGCGATGTTAATTTTCATAATCCAATCTAGTTTCTCTTGAATCTTTTCATTTTTTAGAAAGTTGGGTTCAATCTTGTACTCTTGTTCTATAAACGATGCAACCAACAATGTCTTACATTGAAGAGGAAGGGGAGGCATTTCAAGTAAGGAAGCTGGAGATCTTGGACAAGAAGAAGGGGTTTGTGGAGCTACTTCAACAGCTGACTGTATGCGACTCCATCTCCGACGAGGCATTCGACGAACGGTATAGGGACGTGGCTAAGTACGGCGACGACCATCTTATATGCGTGATAGAAGACAAAGATTCTGGTAAGATTGTTGCAACTGGGAGTGTGTTCATAGAAAAGAAGTTTATAAGGAATTGTGGGAAAGTCGGTCATATCGAAGATGTGGTTGTGGATTCTAGTGTTCGAGGAAAACATTTGGGTAAGAAGATTATCGAATTCCTCTGTGATCATGCTCAGTCGATGAGGTGTTACAAGGTGATTCTCGATTGCAGTAGTGACAACATGCCGTTTTATGAGAGATGTGGTTTCCAGCACAAGGAAATTCAGACGGTGAAGTACTTTGTTTCTTGAAAATTTGGGTCTCTTCTTTTCTCTTCTGTTGTAATTGGACAGATTGTTTGTTAGAATTGATGCTGTTTCTTGATTTCTCAAGCGAGAAGGTTGAAGGTGAACAAGTCTTCAAGAAAAACATTCATCATATTTGTTTGGATGCAATGCAATGAACAGGGGACATGACCTCACTCATAGACAAAAAGCATTATTACCTATTTATTTTCTCTTGTCTCTCTCTCTACACAAAGACAACGCTGAAGCGGCATTGTTGATACATCTGATCACTTTGGCCGGTCTGGTAGCGGCTGCTGCCCTGCTGCGCCTGCCTCAGGGCGTGCTTCATGGCTTCGCAGCCGCATTCACAAAACCAGGTAATTTCCACCTCCTCTGCTATCTGATAATGAACTTCTGGAGTGGTTTCGTTTGTTTGTTTTTTACTTATTCTCATTTTTGTTTGTTAGAGATAAATAGTGAGTCTATTTAAAAGTTCAATTTGCGGTGGCAATTCCTGGCTGTTGTAACTCATTACTCACTCCTTAGACATGGAAATAGTTTGCCCAGAAAATACTGATAAGCATTACTCACTCCTTGGAGTTTGACATTGAATCGATTGAATTGCTCGTGATGAGTTTTGTTTAATTTTGTTCCTTTTTATTATTTAATTGTGTTTATTTTTGTTAGTATGAGTAACTAATTTTCTGATCCAGCGAGAATATTGACGCACTAGTCTAATAAATAGTAGTATGTGAGACTTAATTATTCGTATATTTAATTTTCTAGGATTTCGATTTATTCCTTGTGTTTAAAGTTAATTCTGATTTAGTTTAAGCCTGATAATAGTACAAATAAAACTCACGTTTCTAGAGTCGGTTTAGAATCAGAAATCTCTTTCTGTGGGATATAGTTATAGTTGAAATTTGGGGAAGACTTTGCTTCTGAAATGTTTTCTATTCCTGCGTAACGAGCAAGTAAAATGAAAGGCAAACCTTGTAATTTGGTATAAGTTTAAGGGTAAACTGATCTTTTTAATTAATAATAGGTTTAAGCTCGTCCAAGAATTCCTACAATCTTACCCTTCTAGGTTGGATTCATATCACCCCACTAGTCCTAAAAGGTATTTCCTTCGTCCGGGAAAAGGATGCGCACGCACTTTATCATTTTTGTCCGTCTATGAAAAAGATGAAGACTCCATTTTGGTAAGTTTTCTCTTAACATTTACCCTTCACTTTTATTACTTATTCACTCATTTGTTATTATTGTGCTTACATAAAAGAATTTAACCCAACTAAATTAATAATAAAAAAGGCCCAATTGAACACTAACTCTAATCACATTAAACCTACCGAAATCAACCCCCTCTCATTTCATGACCCATCGAAACAGAAATTTCAATTTTCATTCTTGTCTTCTCTGCCAAAACCTTAGAAATTTCTTTCTCATTCTCATAGTTGTAATGGATTGTTCTAGTACATCGTTATTGTCATTGTCAATTTCTTTTAATTCGTCATAGGTCACTCCCACTGGATCTGAAACGGCGGTGCCGGAATTTGCACTTCATTCTGAAATGGTGGTCGAATCTGAATCGCCGATTGATGCCGATTTCTATGATGAAATGGTTGTGTAGGAGACACCACCGTAGATATCGAGATCGTAAACACCACCTACTCCAGGTGTTGCCATAATATGAAGAGATGAAAAAGAGCTTCTGGAATGGCTGGGAATATTGGTATCCACAAACTGAGTGGAAATGCTTTCATAGTGCGCGCAAACTGTGTAGTGGATTATTAGTTATTTACTTTTCAGTTATTGTTTATCTCTAACCAAAACTAACGCTTAAGCATATTTTAACTTGCAAAAATATTTTGCAAATTTGACCTTCGCCTTTGGATTTTCATTAAATGAGTTAAAACAAATTCCACCACACTTCAGCACAGTACTAAAACCTTAGTTGGTTGAAGTACAGTTGATTACACTTCAAGAAATCAACTGTATTCCCGATTGAGCGATCACTCCAACTGAGTTTATACAGTTGTTGAGTTAAGAAAAATTATTTTCAAGCAAAAATCTGTAATCATACACCAGTTAACTCGTATCAGGACCATCAGTAAAACTTGGTAAATAATAGAAAAAATGAGGGGTATCATGATATATGAAGTAGAATAAGACATATTTTTGCAGATAAAAAAAAAGAATAAATAAGATATTTTCATGAATGGAAAGAGTACTTAGGGTGGTTCCAATGGTTGGGTTCCAAAAAATGGAACCTAGCTCTAACCATTGGAGCAACTTCCAAAAGTTGGAAGCCATGAAATAGGTGCGAAGCTGGGCAGCCAGGTTCAAAGGAATTTGTGGGGTTCGACGCCCGTGATATTGATGAGGTGTGGAGGACACAACCCTCTTTATGAAGCGAGTATCATCCACGGGCGAGTAGCCCAAATATTGGAGCCGAAAAGTTTGGGAAACGTTGCAGCAACTAACTCTGAGTCATCTTTATTTTTATTTTTATTTTCTTTTCATTTCATTAACATTTGATTTTTGGTCATTTTGATGTCCAAAATTCCATTGAAATATATGAACATATATCTTATATTAAAGATCATAAAGAAAGCTTTCATTTGACATATAAATCATAAAAATCGGAGTTCAAACGAATAAGTTATGATATTTTAAAGAAAATATCAAATTAATTTATATATTAAATAAATATTAAAAATTAAGCTAATATATTTGTAAACACTGTTATAATTAAGTTATATTAATTTTTATACGATATTTTGTGTTTAAATTATACATTTCTAGTGTAATTTTTATTTTAGTTATTATGTAATTTAATCTCTTGTTTGAAGGCATCTCAATTACTCGTAAGGCCTCTCCGACCTTGGTTTATGTCTGATTCAATTCTCCTTGGCTTCCTTCCACCACAGAGCAAGCCAGTTTTCATCGGTTGGTGTGTTCCACATAGTCTAGTGTTGGAGTATAACATAAATAAGAATAAGGGTGTGTTCGTTTGAGGGTATAAATTTATACTTCTAAATGGAGGGATAATATTATGAGGTATAAGTTTATATTTCATTGTGGGGACCACAAATTTTATACGTGTTTGGTTGGAGGGATAATATACTTATTTATACTCTTTAGGAGGAACACAACACCATGTTTATATCTTGTTCACTTAGAATAAAATTGATGTATAATATTATACCTCTATTTTGGAGGTATAAAGTTATACTCCGGGCAAGGTAAAAGGGGCTGCCCGAAAATTAATACCTCATGTCCGGATTTTTCTTAAATTGCAACCAAAAAAGATATAAGAGAGTCAAATAATATTATACCTCTTTTTACCTCCAAGTGAACATACCCTAAATGAACAACTACCACTCTCTTATGAATGGGAGGGGGAGATATCAGAAATGAGAATGCTGACATGAGTAATGATAAATCCTGTGAAAAACACAATCGTCTGCTAGTGGAAGGTTTTCTGCCTTCAGTCAATCTAAGTTTGACTTTATTAATGCAATTTTAATTATTATTTGTAATTATAGAATTTTATTTCTATTTATTGTATTATTTGTTATATCTAAAATTTCAATTTAAATATATAATCAAAGATATACAAAGACATAAAAATAGTTATGTAAATAAAATTAATTTGGAAAACATATATATAGATATAAAGTGGTATATATTGCAGTGAGATACTATTTTTATTAGAAGCTGGGTTCAGTGTTGGAGAAGATTATACAAAAAAGTTGTTGAATTCCAAAACCTAATGTAACACTGATGTGGCAGGTTGGAAGGTGGAAATAGTTTCCAACCATTGAAGTCACCCTTATTATTGACGTAAATAAAAGAAAACTAGTGTATAGCCCGTCGAAAATCAACAGATTTATTTAATAAAATTAATAAAATTTATGTGATAGTATAAGAAAGATATTGTTTGTTAATTATTTTTTATTTTTTTTCAGTAATACCCATTAAAAATTCAAATCTAATCTACACTTATTATTTTTATAGATAATTTTGAAAGCCCTAATTCTTCTCAAAACTTGTCACAGCCCGAATTCTTGTATATGAAAACGACTAGAATCCATTGTCAGTGAGGTGAAACTTCGAATACAAACATAACTCGACAAGGGATTATGCTCGGGAACAAGGGAATATAGATTGAAAGCGATAACTAATAGAACATATTTTCAATTCTAAAACTTAAATAAACGAGCATTAATAAATGATTCAAGTGTCGAAAAGCAATTGAAACGATATAATCCAGTCAAGTAGAAGTACAAGAAAATATGAGAATAGTTTCGAGCATTAAGCACATTGTATCGACACAACGTCAAGTACTAAAATTTAAATAAATAAACAAGTTTGTTTATCATGCAGCGGAATAACGTCTCAAGTCCCACGATTACATATATGAAGATATGCAATTGCAAGCTTAAATCAAAAGAAGACTCGACTCTTATTCAAATAATCACACTGCCGAGCACCGTCCGCCATCACCATCCTGCTAACCTGCACGTTTAGAAATACATGCAGGGCTGAGTACTTCGTACTCAGTGAACACATGCTAAAATAATTTAAACTTTGCTCGATAGAGATATATAATTGAACTTGCCTTACCACTGCATCACAAGTGTTAGTACAGTTTTAAAACATTAAACTTGTGCATGCAAAAATCATTTTTTTTTTCTTGAAACGACTGCGTAGTCAACGTATATAGTTTGAATAGCATGTATGAATCAATCTACCACATAATTATCGTGTGTCGAGAAGTAGGCCTCCTTCTCTAACACTATGATCGGCCCAACCGAAGCAAAACTCACAATCACGTCAAGCAAATAATAACAACACGTGTGTCCCTATCTTACAAAGGATAATTATAATAACTCAAGTAGATGATTTAAACATACCAAAACTCAAATAAAATGGCAAGTCAATTGTTGGGAAATTTAAGTAAAAGTTTTGATTGATTCCAAAACCAACTGACCCCAACCGAGTAGATGTTTCCAGATCCTAATGTTAGTAGTTAGGCTCGCTGTTTGAGCATTGTTAAGATTTTATCTTTACAGGACTCCAGCTGAAGACGGCAACAAGGCTTCACTCGGATAGAACATTGTGAGGAAGACAACTGAGCGTTCATCAGATGAAGCATTGAGAAAGGGGGAAGTTGCGTTCAAGAGAAGGTGCAATAGAACATCAGTTGTAAGGAAAACAACTGAGCGTTCATTAGATGAGAAGTAGAAAAGAGGAAGAGAACATCAGATGAAAGAAAGTCATCTGAGCGTTCAACCCAACTGAGAAGATACAAGGAAGACAACTGAGCGTTCAGTTTCAGAACATCAGTTGTAGAACTCAACCCAGAAGATCAACAGCATGAAGTTGAAGTCAGCTGAGAGTTCAATTGTCAGCACTCAGATAGAACATCAGCTGAAGATCAAGTTAGTTGAAGATCGAAAATCTTAACTGACCACTCCTTGTTGGAAGTCTGATGTTAAGATTTGAATTTCAAATAAGGAAGTCACGTGAAAGTTTGACTCTCTGTCATTACCTCATTTGGCCCAACACAAGGCTGTTTCAGATGGAAAGCATAAGCATGCAGTTGCCAAATCCGGAAAGTCTGCAGAGATGAGAGACAAGCCATCGCTATCAAAGAACAGAGATCAACAGCTCTTCCAACGGCTAGTTGATTCTCTCCGCCTATAAATAGAGACCTTCATTCACAGAGAAGTATAATAAGACACACACGAGACGAACAAGTGCGAGAAGAAATATTCAAGCAAAGAACAACTTATTTCTGCATTCAAGCTTAACTAGTTATCTTCTTAGAACATCATTTGTTGAGAGTTCTAGAGTGTTAGATTTAGTTTATGTATCTTTTGATCTAACCTTGAGAACATCACTTTGTGAGAGTTCGTAGAGTGTTAGATCAAAACTCACTTCGTGTTCGAGCTTTTAGTTGGAACCCATCTTTTTCACACTTCCTCTCAAAAGGAGTGTTAGGACCCTACTCTTCCCGGAATTGAGTAGATAGGTTCTTTAGTACCCGAAAACTAAACTGTAAGGTTGATAAGTACCCGCAAACTTATCCTTAACGGTTGCACAGCCCGCGTAAGCTGTGTGGTTTGTCCAGAAGAACTTGGACTGAGTTGTGTGGACTCACAACTCCCCATGGACGTAGGAGGTTTCTCTGAACCACGTAAATCTCTGTGTGTTTGTGTTTATTTTTCAGTTATTTCTTGCATATTCAACTGACCAACTAACCAGCATACAAACTGCATCTTAGCATTCTCAACTGTCTTGGTTCTTGACCAACCGTGCATAAAAGCGTGAGTAATTTTATACGAGTTTATTTCCACCACACAGCACATCACTTCCAACCGAGTGTTTTTTAATCGGTTGTGATTCCAACTGAGCTGCTTTACTCAGTTGAGGTAATTTTTAGGGGGTTGTGTTAAAAAGTTTGATCTGGTGTATTCCCCCCGCCCCCCCTCCCATACACCAGAACTCGTTTCGGGACCATTATGAATTAATTTCAAAACTCACATAATATGATAATAGTAATCACATTCATCACTTTGGTTTCGATTAAAAAACCCACCTGGCTGCAAAAGGGGTTTGTCGGGTTAGCTGCTTTTTCTTCTTGCTTTTACTTCGGGGTCCCGCTCGTTCCTTCACAAATAATATCTTATAAGGGTGAGACTTTTTACTCGAAAAACGTAACAAACTTTAACGCTTGGCTGAAGGACTTCTATTCGACTCGGGTTTCTTATCTTACCTCGACTTATCTAACTCAATCTTTCTCGGTTTTTCGGTTCTACCCAATTACTAAACCAACTGACTCTCAGACTCACATACTTGACTAAAATATATCTGACTATTTTATTAATTAAATAATCCACAAAAGACAGAAAATCACTATTCACATCACACATCTCGTTTTTCTCGATTTATCGAGTTACACGATCTCAGAAAATTTTGAGATTAATTCTCGGGTTCTAATATCACAAATCATTCACAAACAAACTTTCAGATCAAGAATCGAACATTCACAAACAAGTAAACGATCAATTTCGATAAATAGTCGGAAAAAGAAAAATTTTCCAAATATAATTAAATATTCAAGAAAAATTTTAGAAAATTATATATTAATTTAATTAATCATAATTATAAACTCGGTTGCTCGTTCAAGACTCGGTTATTCGTTCAAGACTCGGTTAATCATAAGGTTTTTCGTCATTTTCTCGTAAAACTTGTCATCACTCGAAAATTTTACTTAACTCGGTAAAAAGATTCTAATTACGCTTATTCACTTATTAGCTCGATTAATCCTTCTTATTTTTTTATTGTTTTATTATTTTCCTTTATAAGATTTCTCGTTTCTTAGTTTAACTCAGTTTTCTATTAACAATTCCATTTCTCGATAACTTATTCGTCTTTAACTCGGATTCAAGAATTTTAAAAAGAAACTCTAATTATTTTAACTTCATCTTCATCATTAAATTATCACATTAATCAACACTAACATGTATCATCAAGAATCATCAACCTTATTCATCAATTTTGGTTCGAATTTTTCCAAGAAAAATTCTTAAAAAATTATTCTTTTATTTCCTCTTATTCCATCATTTTTAATTCATCAATTCATACATCATCTAATCATATATCATCAAGAACATCATATTTTCATCAATAACATCATAAAATTATTAAGTCTTCATATATATACATATTTTCGGTTCACACATACTCACATACTTCATCATTTTTCTCATTCAATCACATACATAGAAACTCTTTAATCTTAATCTAGAACACAAATTCATCACTGTAATCATGCTTGAATCATCAACACAAAAACATCCAAAAATCCTCAAAATTTTCGATACTCTCATCATACATATATATTTTAATTTTTCTTTTCCAACATCATCACACATATATACACACAAGGATCATGAATATCACACTCAAAATCAAAAATCAAAACTCTACCCTTATACCCAAATTTTCGGCAGTTTCAAGAGAGGGAAAGGTTTCGATTTTTAGCTCCTATTTTCTTGGATAAAAATCACTCAAAAGATCAAAGATCAAAACTAGAAAGAGAGGCTTCGATTTCCTTGATGGGGGAATCATTTTGATCGAACTAAAGAGAAGGAAAAATGGAGGATTTCTTGCTAGAATTCAACAAGAATCAAAGAACTTACTTAGACTCAAAGGCTTCAATTCCACACAACACTAAGCTTTAAACCAACCAAAATCGAGCTCCATCCTTACTCCTATGGCTGCCAATTTTTAAGAGAAAAAGAAATGGTTGAAACCTAGTCTTAAATCAATCACCATGACGAGGGAATTACGAATACCTTATTAGTTTAGTCGGTGGATGATCGAAGACTAAGTTATCTTCATCTTTGGAGCTTGAAGAAGGTTCATCAATGGAGTTTAGTGTGTGTGCGTGTTTTGGCCGAGAGAGATGAGAGAGAGGGAGAGAGGTCGGTAGTGAGAGAGAGTTTAGGGAGAGAATTGGAGAGAGAGAGATGTTTAAGAGAGAGAGAGAGAGTGAGTGAAATGAGAGTAGGATATGTTTTTAATTGAATTAGTTGCACCCGGTGATAAAAAAACGCGATATAAATTTCGCTGGAAGGAAAAGTTATTCGATGCAATCTATCCCTAATTTCTCATTAAACTCTCGAACAATTTGAAACTCACCACAACTCTTTCTCGACATCGGAATTCTCTCTACTCCGTCTCAAACTTCACCAAATAAATCAAGAAATCCAGAAATCAAGTTTTCAAATCAAAATTCCAAGAAACGAAGAAAAAGTCGGAATTCACTATTCATATTAAGGTTTTCTGGTCCTTTACTAAATTTTCTCTCGGACAATTTCTGACGACTCTTAAACTTATCTAAAAGCTTCTAAAATCATTTATAGACTCAAAAGACACTAATTTGACGAAATTCAGAAAAAATCGATAAACAGCAAAACTCGAGAAAGGTTACTATTCATCCAAAAATGAAACTTCTCAGAATTCTCCGAAATTCAAACTCAAATTCACACTCACATAATCATGCTCAATCAATTCATCACACAATCGATTCGGATAACCAAAACGATAAAAATCACGTAAAGTCATTCAAGGGCATTTCAGTAATTTCACGAGAAAATTTCTTTTCTCGGAAATTTTTATCACACAAGGGCACATAATTAAGGCACATAAACTCATTTAAGACGAACTTAACGACTTACGAAGGATCGAGGTATTACAAAACAGTTGTGAGACAAAAACTATTTACTACTTCTCAAAGAATTTGTGTTGTGTTGATTTTGTATGTGAATTGAGGTGGTTCTTTTTTATAGCAGACATCTATTTGTCTCCTCAAATTAAAAAAAAAAAAAAAAAAGTTTCACCGTTTGTACTGAATCAGCCCTCAATGCGCACAATTCTGGGCTGGAATTAGCCCGTGGACAAATCGTTAGTAAATTTACTGCTAATTTTCCCACACATTCAAACGTTTTCTAACGAAGACGATTTATCAAGCAATTTGAGATGGTATGTTTAAGATTATTCAAACTTGTTTGAAATTTATATATCTGTACTTGTTTCAAACTCGACTAAAAAATCAGTCATCGGTTCTAAATAAATTCTTATAGCAATATCTGTCAATTGGGAATTGACCCGTTTACCGCTACGGTTCTGACCCGGAACCGGTCCGTTGACCACGACTTTTATTTATAAGTGCGTAATTGATGAAACTCATTTACAATTTGCATATACCCAAAATTTAATTAAAAAAATGATTATATTATTCATTCTCTTACTTAACCGTATAGTAATATTTGTTACTTACAATTATAGATTATGCAAAATTGGAAACCCGATGATTCTAGATTTTAGAAAATACGTGGAAAAACGCATAAATGAAAAAAGTTTCCGAGTTGAGGTACCCGTCGATTTGGAATTGGCATGTCTACAACCACTTTTGCAGGTCAGAATTGGCTTACTATGGTTTTGATTTATAAGTGCGTAATGTATGAAATCCGTTTAGACCCAAAATTTAACAAAAAAAAAATTGATTGTACTATTCGTTCTTGTCCTTAAATGTATAGTAGTATTCGCTAATTATATTTATGAATTATGCAAAGTTGAAAACTCAACTACATATAACGTAAAAATTAATACACTGATGACGAATCTAGATTTTAGAATATACATGAAAAAATGCATAAAATGAAAAATTTAAAATATATAAGAATAAAAAATGGAGATGTGTCACGTGGGACCCCCAGTTGAGGTGCCTGTCGGTTAGGAATTGGTTCGTCTACGTAATTAATTGACCGGATTAAAATTAATTAAAAAATTACTTGTACTATGAATTATACAAAGTTGAAAACTCAACTACTAATAAATCTATATTTTAGAATATACAAGAAAAAAATGCATAAAATGAAAAAAATAAATAAATAAATAAGAATAAAGAATGGAGATGTGCCACGTGGGACCCTGAGTTGAGGTACCCGTCGGTTGGGAATTAGTCCGTCTATCTAATTAATTGACCGAATTAAAATTAATTAAAAAATTGATTGTACAATTCATTTTTCGTCCTTGACTGTATAATATTATTCACTAATTACATAGGAGTATATGAATTATGTAAAGTTGGAAACTCAACTACAAATAAATCTAGATTTTAAAAAATACATGAAAAAAATACGAAATATGAAAATTTTAAAATAAATAAGAATAAAGAATGGAGATGTGCCACGTGGGACCCCGAGTAGAGGTAGTCGCGGTTGGAAATTGGTCTGTCTACCTAATCAGTTGATCAAATTAAAATTAATTAAAAAAATTAATCGTACTATTCGTCTTCGTCCTTAGTTGTATAGTAATATTTGCTAATTTTATTTATGAATTATGCAAAGTTGAAAACTCAACTACAAATAACGTAGTAAAAATTAATACATTGAGGAGGAATCTGGATTTTAGAAAATAAATGAAAAAAGGCATAAAATGAAAAAGTTTAAATAAATAAGAATAAAGAATGGAGATGTGTCACGTGGGATCTCAAGTTGAGGTACCCGTCGGTTGGGAATTGATCTGAATTAAAATTAATTATTTTTATCAAATTAAATAAAAATTTATCACACTATTTCAAATTTTAATTCAGTTCCTAATGAATTAGCCAGATTATTTTGGAACTATGATTCCCTAAAAAAAATTAATTATTTACTCGGACCACTAATAAATTGGTCAAATTCAATTAAATTAATTAAACTATAAAAAAATATTTATTTATTCAGCCGACTAATAAATAAATTGGCCAAATAAAACTGGTGGTGCAATAAGAAAAATATTTATTGATTTTAGGTATTTATAGGTTTTTTAATAGGTGAAGTTTCATTGAACAACCGATGTGGGACACAAAATTTTAGTAGGTATTTAAATTCTATTATATTATATTTAAAAATTCAAATAATTTGAGAATTTAGATAAGTAGGAATAATGGATTAAGATAGATGCTATATAGGATTTTTCAAAGTAATAATCGTTTTCCTTTTAGTAATATAATGATTATATGTTGAACCGAGGAGTATTTAAAAGTTAAGTTTTAGCTTAGTTGTTAGATAGCCGTGTCCCTAGGGGTGAGCATTCATATTACGGATCGGATTTTTGCTCAATCCGATCGGAATCCAAAATCTGAATTTTTGAAAAAAATGGATCGATCTAATCCAAAAATCCGAACAAATCCGAACCGAACAATTTCCAAATCCGAAATCCGAACGATAATATCGTATCCAATCCGAAAATCCAAAATTTTCCAAAAAATTCTAGAAAATTTAAAATTTGAAATAAATGTAATTATTCATATATTCAATTATTTTCTCAAAAAAAAGAAGAAGATAAAACAGCAAGATAAGAGGTTAAACTTCTTTATTATTATAGCAAAAATAAGCAAACGGAAATAATTACAAAATTTAAGCAAAAAATGTGAAAATTGGAAATACTTAAATTAACGAAGGCGATGAGGAGCGAAGACTGCGACGTGAATGAAAATGAATTTTAGTTTTTTAGGGTTTAGAAATTAGTAGATATATTAAATTATTATTAACTAATAATAAATCATAACAATATATTATATATAATTCGGATTTCGGATTTATTCGGTTTTTTAAAGTCCTGATCCAATCTGAATCTGAAATCCTAAATTCTAAAAAATTTGAATTCGATTTAATCCGAAATCTGAATAAATCCAAACCGAATTTTATATTTTAATTTGGTTCGATTTGAATTTTCGAATCTCGGATTTTTTGCTCACTCCTACGTATCCCGAAATGAGGGATGTTTTACATTATATGCACTTTAAGTGGGCCTAAACTTTTGTAAAAGCATAGGTCCTGTCTGCTTCATTCAAGCCTAGGCCGAACTGAACCTAAGGAGAGGTGAACCCCACTGGGCCGGTACCAGGTTGGCCCATTTGACCAGTATGGTAAAAGGCCGGCTTTTAATATATTCAGCTATAAAGTAGGGATGAACATGGTCCATTTGATATACATAAAATTGATCGTACGATTTTCAATCGGTTTTGATTGAACGTTTAAAATGAAAAATAAAATTCAATATTATATCGGTTAACCTAAAAAACAGTTCGGTTAACTAATTAATCACGGTTAACCGTTGCAAAAGAGAGTAAAGAACTAGTTAAATTTTGAGATGATATTTGTACTTGACTTTTTTATTTTTGTAGTTTGATGTTACATTGCCGAAATGGAAAACTTCAATCAAATGGAGTGAGTATAAGCTTTCATCAAATTGATTGTACTATTCTATATGGATCAAATTGATCCGGATCAATAGTGTTAATTATGTTCAATTATCAAAAACCAAAATATATATTTTCTAAAATGTCCTTATTAATGTAAATGAGCGTTTAAAAAGTATATATTGAAAAGCGAATTAAACTTGTAGTTTTTCAATGAACCATTTAAATTCTCAAAAATCAATTAATAAATTTTATCCATTCAAACTTACCCATGCAATGCACTAATATACAATTAAAATGTCGACAAAACTAATTAAAGTAAATTGGGCACATTTTTATACATGAACCTCAACAAAAAAATAATAAAAAAAAATAAATAAACTTATAAGTAGACTTATATATACGATTTATATACTACCTCCGATCCCCAAGTTTCTTACTAGGAGGAAGTGGCACGGGTATTAAGGAAAGGTTGTTGAGTTAGTTATGAGTAGAGAAAAAGTGATTGAATTTGTTGTGAGTGGAGAAAAAGTACCATATTGAAGGTAGTGATATATTAATTAATTGAGATAGTGGTGGGCCATATATGGTATTTTAGGTAAATAAGATGATAAAGTAAGGGTAAGAGATAATAATTTGTTGTGAGGTAGTGTCCAAATGTAGCTAGGAAGAAACTTGGGGACCATCCCAAAAAGGAAATATAGGAAAAGACTTGGGGACCGGAAGTAGTAAAATTTATTTATAATATTTTTTGAAAATTGAAGATGACAATTTATATTTACGATTTTTAAATATTTTCACAAATGCAAAAGGTAGCTTAAAAGTAGACATGATGGATATTAATGGTGGTCACATTTGTCATTTAGATCATTTCACGATATGATTGTCACTTACTACTTTCATTTATAGTAATAAGATCCACATAATACCTTATATTTAATCTTATAGTATTTCTCTGTACTCCACTCACATTTATAGCGCGACCCTTATTTCACTCACAACAATACATACTACTATTTACTACAACCACCACTTTCTTAAAACTCATTTTGTCCATAATATGACAACAATATCGTGGAAGGATAAAATATTTATTTATACCTCTTATTCAAAATCGGGAAATCATCATCTTTCAAACATATTTAAACTCATCGAAAGCGGATTGATATTTCAAATAATTCTTAGACTCCATAAAATAATAATAAATCATAATATAAATTTGGCAAGATTTGAAAATAAAGAAATATCAAATTTATGCTAGTGATGTTTAACTGATAATCGTTACTAACAAGGGCGGAACCAGAAAATCTTGAAGGTGGGTGCTCCATATAAATATTTTATAAAATATAATTGTGAACTAATTTATGAAATTCTAAGTATAAAATACAAAAAAAAAAGTATAAATACAAAATACCTAATTCAAACCCTGTGTGAGCAAAATACAAATTGAACTAAAACAACCAAATTTTTTTTAAGATATTTATAACCCAAACATATATTCGGCGAAATTTGTATGTTTAAGTCTAATTGTGAACTAATTTATGAAATTTACAAAGAACACGTAGAAATAGACAATATGCGGCAGTAGCAATAAGACGACCCACAGCGGGTGTGCCGTCGGCGGTCTCGAGACACCGCCGTCGACGAGACACCCCGATGCAGCAGGTGGTGGCTCGAGACCGTCTCGAGATGGCGCGTGCATCTCACGCGATTCCGATTTTTATTTTTATTTTTTTTTAACAGGCGCGTGCATTGCACGCGCCAAAAAAAAAATAAAAAAAAATGGCAGAAAACGGTAACAATCCAACGGCCAAATGTTTCAAACGGCTAGTTAGCCGATTTTTCTTTTTTTTTTCTTTTTTTTTTTTGCAATTCATCCCTATAAATATCAACCTCCATACCACAAATTATTCCACACCAAATTTATCTTCCTCCTCTTTTTCTCTCTAATTTTCGCTCAAATTTCTTGCAAAAAAAAAGATGTCTTCGTCGTCCGACTCGTCAACCGGCTACTCTTCCCATGGCACCGACGACGAGGTTATGTCGATGGTGACCAACCTCCAAGTTGCTGCGGCTCGGCTCATCGCCAAAAAGAAAAAAAAGAAGGCAAAGAGGACGGTCGTAAACCGCGATCGGGAGGCGGCCCTGCAGCAGTTGATGGCCGACTATTTCAACGACAACCCGACGTACGGGCCAATTTTTTTTCGCCGGCGTTTTCGGATGCACAAGCATCTGTTCTTGAGGATTTGCGAGGCGTTGGAGCAGAATGTGAGATATTTCCAGCACAGGCAAGATGCAATCGGCAAATGGGGCCTCACGTCGGTGCAAAAGTGCACAATGGTCATTCGCCAACTAGCCACCGGTGGAGCGCCAGATGTTTTCGACGAATATTTGAAGATCGGCGATAGCACCGGCCGTCTTTGCCTCCGGAAGTTCTGCCGAGGTATCATCGACCTATTCGGTGACGTGTATTTGAGGAGATCAAATGCACAAGACACGACTCGGCTGCTGCAAATGCACGAGGAGAGGCACGGCTTTCCAGGGATGCTCGGTAGCCTGGACTGCATGCACTGGATATGGAGGAATTGCCCGAAGGCGTGGTCGGCTGCCTACACTCGAGGAGATATAGGCGCGCCTTCCTTGATTCTTGAGGCGGTGGCGTCTCAAAACTTATGGATCTGGCACGTCTTCTTTGGAGTAGCCGGCTCCAACAACGATATCAATGTCCTCAATCAGTCTCCCATATTTTCGGACGTGCTTGAGGAACGTGCTCCGCCGTGCAAGTACACAGTGAACGGAAGGTCCTACGACGGCGGTTACTACTTAACCGATGGGATCTACCCGGAATGGGCTGCCCTGATCAAGGCTCCTCCGATTGCAGTTGATGACAAGGCGGCGCACTTCAAGAAGATGCAGGAAGCGGCGAGGAAAGATATCGAATGGGCCTTTGGTGTTCTTCAGGCCCGTTGGGGAATTATCCGGAACCCGGCGCGGGGCTGGTACGTACCGCACCTCCGCAACATCATGTTTGCGTGCATTATTTTGCACAACATGATCATTGAAGACTTGAGGGGGGATGCCGAGAACTGGAGAGAGGACACAGAAACTAGTTCGAGTAGTAATGTTACTCATGTCCCCTACCCGCAATCATGGAAGAATTTCATCAAACGGGACGCCGCATTAAGAGATGTGAGGAGGCACCATCGGCTCACAAATGATTTGATCGAGCATCTTTGGAGCCGATTTGGAGCTGTTGACGAGTAAGATGTTTTTATTTATTTTTATTTCAATTAATGTAATGTTTTTATTTGTTTTATTTCAATTAATGTATTGTACTAGTTATCTGTTTAAATTAATGAAAATTTCAACTTTTCTTATTAAAAATAATGCAAAATAAAAATTCAAAAACTCCTTAGAGACAGCCCCACTACAGCTCACTGTCTCTATCTCCAAAAAATCTTTAGAGACACTCCTTAGAGACACTACCACTGCAGGTAGTCTAACAATCTATACAAAGCCAAGGTATTTAAAATTCAACAATAGATAAAAGATAATTAGCATAGCATGTATACTGCTATGCTAAAATAAATATTTAAAATTCAACAATAGCATGTATACTCTATTTAAATTGAGAAAGAAAGAATGCTTACTGCCATGGTTTAAATTGTACTGGATTGGTGGTCCTCTAATTCATGGAATTGGCGGTTCTCAGAGCCAGAGTGGAATAGAAAATTGAAAGAGAGAGAGTCTGAGGGAGCTTGGCTTTTTACTTGCTTTTAGTCATTTTTAATTCAAATTTTTTATAAAATGTTAACTTATAGAAACGTGTTCACTTCTAACACTTTTATATTTATAAATTTATTCCACTCACCACTTATTTCATCTTCTTTCTTTCCCCATTTCTTCATTTTCGAACATCTTTGCACTGCAAGTCTGCAACTCAGTGAAAAAGACAATGGCGTATACTACTTCAACTTCTTCAATCTTCACTCACTCTTCTCACTTCTAAGATCCGACTTCTGAGACATGTGATGGAGAGAGGGGGCCGCGGTGAAATTTTCACACAAATAAAAAAATTTGCAGCTATATTAAAAAAAAAGTTGGAGGGCGCCGGGGCACCCCGACAGACAGCTGTAGTTCCGCCCCTGGTTACTAATAGTATATTATGTTAGTGATAAAATTGCTCTTTATAACAATTATAATAGGAGTCAGTATCTGGTGCAACAAGTCGCAGACAGTGAGACGTGCGCGGTGCGTGGCGATGCGTGTTGTGCACGTGTCCAAATTTAATTTTTTTCGATTTTCTTTTTTTTTAACGGTCAATTCATATGCACTACAATATGTATTTATATGCACTACACTATATAATGAGATGTACAACTAAGAATATTGAGATGCACCAATTTTTTTATTAATTTCCAGATTTTTTTTGTTTTCGTCTCCACCTTCGGCACCGTCGTTACGACTCCAATTACTAATATAAATATAACTTAGTGGCAACAATTTTGATCCTTCGGCTTGCTCCTAGGTCTTTGGCTCCCTTCACTCGATCTCTTAACCAAAAAAGAAGAGACAAACACAATGCATCTTAGTACATATGATTGTGCATCTCATTATACATGGTGGTGCATATGGATACACAATGTGATGCATCTTGGTACAAATGGTTATGCATCTAATTATACATGGTGGTGCATATGAAAATAGATCGTGGTGCATCTCGGTAAACATGGTTGTGCATATGGATACACTATGTGGTGAATCTAAAAAAATAGGGGAAATAATATTAATAAAAAATAAAAATTGGTGCATCTCAATATACTCAGTGATGCATCTCATTATACGATGTAGTGCACATAAATACACTTTGTGGTGTATATGATCTGACCCTAAAAAAAATTTGAAAAATAAAAAAAATAAAAATAAATTCGAAAAAAAAATTGAAAAAAAAATCGAAAAAAAATGCGGGCGCGTGCAGTCTCACATTGTGAGACTCGTCTCATAGGAGAATTTGTCTTATAATAAAGGTGACTCAATTAATGAACAAATGAACTTCGTTGGGTTCAATTATGAGTGAGCAATATAACGAACCTAATCAAAATACTTGAATTGTATTTAGTTAGGTTCTAATTTTTGGACTTTTAGTTTGTTTCGATTTTTTTAATTCCGATCTCGGTTTGACTTGCTTTGGTATTTTTAAAATTAATTAAACAAAAAATTGATACTGTATTTGTCATGTTTGTAAAATTAGACTTGCTTTGGTATTTTTTGGTTCCATTTTTAGGTTCTAATTTTATTTTGTTACTGTATTTGTCACGTTTTCAAAGAGTATAATCGATGCCGAAAACATGTTACATGAAGTGCATGATTTCCTACTTTCCAATAAAAGTAAAACATGAAAAAGAGAACGAACATTTATGACGCGTACTTAAATACATTTATTTATTTATGACAAATTCTTGGGTGAGACGCGTCTGATAATGTGAGATCACGTGTGGTGCGTGCATTCTATACGGGCGCGCGGGAGCATGCGCCTTTTTCTTTTCTTTTTTTTCGATTATTTTTGTAATAAGCTTATATGCACACTACCATATATTCATATGTACACCGAATAATATTGATATGCACCAACTTTTTCTAGTTTTTTTCGAATTTTTTTTATTTTTAAATTTATGTTGCACTTTTTTTTTGTTTGTCTCTTCGTCATTTTGTTTGCTACTTCTTCTTTGGTCAAAATTCGAGCGAGCCAAAAAATCCAAAGCGTTGCCCGACGATTATCCTTATATTAGTAATTGGAGCGAATCCGGAGCTGTAAAATTGGAGCCGAAGGCTCCGCCGGAAAAAAGAAAATAAAATAAAACTTGTAGATAAAAAAAAGATAAAATTGGGAAATTTTTTTTTAGAAAAAGTTATGCATATCAATACTCTTTAGTGTGCATATCAACTTAAAGTGTCGTACATATGAATATATGGTGAAGTGCATATGGGCTTATTGCAAGAAAAAAATCGAAAAAGTTGGTGCATATCAATACTTTTCGGTGTGTATATCAACATAAAATGCAGTGCATATGAATATATGGTGAAGTGCATATGGAATTATTGCAAAAAAATAAAAAAAATAAAAAATAGGGCATGTGAGTGCACGCGCCGGTCTCACAGCATGAGACGTGTTGCATAAGAGTGTAGCTCTTTATTTATTCATTATTCACATAAATACGAGGCACTGAATGTCGTATCCGTTTTCCAATTATTCTCCCATCGGACCCATACACTTCGTCTAATTACAAAACATATACACAAAAACAAACATAAGCTTATATGCACACTACCATATATTCATATGCACACCGAATAGTATTGATATGCACCAACTTTTTCTAATTTTTTTCGATTTTGTTTTTAAAATTTTCAAATTTATTTTGCACTTCTTTTTTTGTTTGTCTCTTCGTTATTTTGTTTGCTGCTTCTTCTTTGGTCAAAATTCGAGCGAGCCGAAAAATCCAAATTGTTGTCCGACGATTATCCTTATATTAGTAATCGGAGCGAAGTCGGAGCCGTAAAATTGGAGCCGAAGGCTCCGCCGGAAAAAAGAAAAGAAAATAAAACTTGTAGATAAAAAAAAGATAAAATTAGGAAATTTTTTTTTGGAAAAAGTTGATGCATATCAATACTCTTCAGTGTGCATATCAATATAAAGTGTCGTGCATATGAATATATGGTGAAGTGTATATGGGCTTATTGCAAGAAAAAAATCGAAAAAGCTGGTGTATATCAATACTTTTCGGTGTGATATATATCAACATAAAATACAATGCATATGAATATATGGTGAAATGCATATAGAATTATTGCAAAAATAGAAAAAAAAAAAGAAAATAGGGCATGTGAGTGCACGCGCCCGTCTCACAGCATGAGACGTGTTGCACCAGAGTGTAGCTCTTTATTTAATCATTATTCACATAAATACGAGGCACGGAATGTCGCATCAATTTTCCAATTATTCTCCCATCGGACCCATACACTTCGTCTAATTACAAAACACATACACAAAAACAAACAAAAACAAAAACCAAAACCAAAACCAAAACCAGATGAATAAGGTACGACGTCGAAAGCAAAAGGCACAACCTTAACTAATTACAGTGCCGACGCGATGAACACCGTGGTTTTCCGGTCAGCCACCGCATCACCACCGCCTTTCAACATCTTTCCAAGCTCATTCACGAACACTTCCATGGCATTTGCTGGCAAGCATATCGGAACCACTATTCCGTTCTCGCCCTTTTTATTTTTAAAAGGAATGTAAAAACTCGCTACGCCGGGAATCGCACCGACGCCGCCCTTCGCCGGACCTCCGTACGCCGGCATTCCCCAGCCGAAATCCACCTCTCCGAAGCCGGCGTGCGTCACATCGGACACCAGGTAGCTCCGAACCACCGTGAAATGAGGCCGCCCCCTAATCACCATCAGATCCGCCAGCGATTTCATATACTCCTCCGTCACGTCGGCTTTCGCCTTCCTTACCAGCTCCAGCGCGAAATCCAGTGGATTATTCGACAAGTCGCCGGCGGTGGCTATCGCGACGGGGAAAGCGAACGCGTTGCCGTAGTAGCCTTCCGGGAGCGGCGGATTGAATCGCTTCCGAGAATTCACGATGCACAGGATTCTGACCTCCTCGTTCGGTTCCGGCGAGATGGCGATCGTACGGCTGCGCCAGAGGCAGGCCGTGAGGAGCTCAAAGGTGGAGCAGCGGCGCAAGTGCGGAGGCAGGCAGCTGCGGAGGGCGGAGAATTCGGCAGCGCCGAAGAAGAAGGAGCGGTGCACCATGTCGTCCAGTGGGATTAGGGTTCCCTTGGTGTCGGGAACGTCGTCGTACTCGCGGTGGGTGCACGTCACGCGCGGCGGGTTGCGCGCGTCGAGTAGGTGTCTGTCCCAAATTGGCGGGATGGAAGGGGCTTCAGCACCGCGGGCAATTTCGCCGACCGCGGACATAAATTGGACTAGTCCGGCGGCGTCGCTGATTGTGTGATTGAGGCGGAGAGCAAAGATGAAGCCGCCGCATTTGAGGCGCGTAACCTTCAAACGATTAGATGTATTAAATATTTAAATTAAATAATTACACTAACTTACTTCTGTTCTGCTGCACTAAAATTTTAATCATGGAAAAAATTGGAAATTCGAACACATTCATTTTCGTGTAAGCAAATAGTCTCCATATTGAACAAATTCACTATCCGATTTCGCAATACTGGCTCTGGCCCCCACAGTAATTTCCTACTGCTTGTCTCTCCCAAATAAAATAAAAAAATTGACTACTTAAGACTCGTCTCCTTAAAAGAAATGCATGTGATAGATGTGTGTTCGAGTAGTACTATGACAGAGACCCTAAAGAGTGGTCCAATTCGAAAATAAACTTATTTGACGAAAGTATTACCTGAATCAACAACAACGGACAATCAAGCACTCCGGCGGAGCCCGGGGCATCATAAAGTAGCTCCTCGAGGCATGGGAAAGGGGGCTGAAGGGCGTCTCCGAACTGCTGCAGCGTCACGTCGGCGTCAGCCTCAATGAACATGAGTCCCTCACCGGTGCACTCCACCACCAGCTTCCGGGCGGCGCCTTCCCTCAACCGCCCAGCTAATGGGTAGTAGAAAACCAAGGCCTTGGCAATGGCGTCTCGGATCACTTTCACTGGATCCTTCCCTTCCGGGGAGGGGTTTCTCCGGTAGAACTGAATCACCGGAATCTGGAAACGGAGGCCCTCTTGATCGTCGATATCGGAGAGGAGCTTGAATTCATGCGGCGTTAGCTTTGCCGGTGCGATCAGCTCTGGATTTTTTCTCGCAACTTTGAAGGTTAAGCTTTTGGTGGATTCCATCTCTCTATGTATATTGCTTGATTTAGATAATTAGTTAGGTAGATATGTGTATGTGTGTGTGAGCGAGATGAGAGAGAGAGAGAGAGAGTCAGTGTAGAGAGTTTAGTGAAAGAAGTGTTTATGAATTGTGGAGAACTATATCGGTGGTGGACGGGGAGCGGTGTAATGTTATGGTATTTATAGAAAAAAATTCTAAGGTGAGACTTCTGAGGGGAACATAAGAGCACCCATAGTGGGGGTCTCTATGTTGATCTTTTTTTTTTGGTGATTTTGGTTGGATCCAATGATTGGATAGATTTAGGTAGAAAATTTTACAGTGAGGATTGATATAGACCTAAGCTGATCGAGTGATTGGTTTTTAATTTTCTTTTAAATTACTGAAAATAAAAAAATAAAAATTAAATGAATGGGGGCATGGCGCGTGTCCCCTTCCTCCGTATCGAATGAGTCGAGGGGTATGTCGAAAACTCGACTTCCGCCTCAACTCCGCCTATCGATCCCCGGGGATCGACTCTGCCCTAAATAAATATTCCAACATCTAGTTTGATTCATCAGCCTATAAAAGAGACATTCAAGACCAATACAGATATAGATAATTGCGCACACAAACAAAGATCAAGAACATTTCTCAGAGAAGCCACTTTCAGTGTTCATATATTATCTGTCTCTAAACTAGTTGCATCTCCCCTCTGTACTAGCTTAGATTAGCAAGTAGAGACTTATTGCAAGTCTATTTGTTGTAAGGATCTCGAGACTTATAGTAAGTTGAGATTCATAGTTGGAAGATCCACAGACTTAATAGTTTGTGTCTCAGGACCGGCTGATCCAATAACTCAGGTTGTCTAGAACCCGCAATCTAGACATTAGGTTTGATTGGAATCAATCACTAGGTCATATAGGAACCCGAAATCCTATTGTAGGTTGTTTGAAACCTGGAATCCAAATGTACGCTTTCTTAGCACGCGCAAGCTGAGAAGTTTGAATCCTAAGGTGAATTGGATACGTTTGGTGGACTCCCAATCGAGGACAAAGGAGCGCGAATCTGAACCTCGTTAAATTGCTTGTGTATTTACATTCTGTTTAATTTATTAAACTGACCTCTAACTGACCATACAAGCACTTGCATAAAAATTGCACTAAATATTTTGGCAACTTGACCTTGCTCATGCACTAACTGAGTTTTCACATAAACGAGTTTAAAAATAAAACCACCAACTTTCGCACTGCACTCGTGACTCAGCCGGATATTCACAACTGACCTACTGCTCAAGTAGTCAGTTGAATTCTCGACTGAGTTAACACCTCCAACTAATTTCCACGATTGAGAGAAAATTTACGAAGAAACTTTTATAGGTGTATTCCCCCCTATACATCTAAAACTCTTTACGGGACACATCAAAGTGTTAAGCTTTCATTTCATTTAACTTGGTATATTTTGATGGAAAGCGAGTCTTCAATTTCAAATTTTGCGTTATCCTTATATAGTTATATAGTCAAATTAAACATACTTTTTCTTGAACAATCAAATTAAACATACTTAAACACGAAAAATTAGAATTTTTCAATCAAATAATATAATTTATAGTTTAAGTATCCAATCGAAAATAAAAAAGGTTAGGACCCAAGTTTTTAATTCAAAAAATTAGAGAATTTTACATAAATAAAAATTAAAAAAATAAAGAGGGTGCCACGTAGGAGAGAAGCAGGGTATAAGCTTACGAATGAGAATCCATTTACCGAAGAAGTATTAAATTATAGAGCTACGCTTGGGTGCAATCGGTCTCACATTGTGATACTGGCACGTGGCGCGTGCTAGATATCTTTTTTTTTTTAATTGTGGTGCATTTGCATACACTATGTGGTGTATCTCATTTAACGTTGTGGTGCATCCCATTACATTATGTGGTGCATCTCAATATAAATGGAGGTCCATTTCATTATACATGCTAGTGCATGTGCATACACTATATGGTGCATTTCAAAATGCATGGTGATGAATCTCATACACTTTTTAAAAATATAATTTATTTGAATTTAAAATAAATCCTAATTGAAATTAATAAACCATAATTGAGAATTAATAAACCCTAATTAGAATTATTTTTAAAAGTCCAAAAAAAAATTCAAAGTGTGTTGCATCTTAGTACATGTGGTAGTGTATCTCATTATATATGATGGTGCATATGCATAAATTATGTGGTGCATCTAAAAAAAATAGTGTAAAAAAATATTAATAAAAATTAAAAACTGATTCATCTCAATATATTTAGTGGTGCACAGTGTGGTGCATATCATCTAACCATAAAAAAAAATAATAAAAAAATAATTAACGAGTTGACCGGATGACACCGGTTGCACACAAATATTTGCCTAACTCATATACAAATCATCGTCATGTGTATGCATTATTACTAGCTAGAAGAGATCGGAAGAAATATATAAAAGCCAGAATTTTGTTTTGTCAATTTTTTTTAAAAGTAAAAATTCAAGCAAATACTTGGAAGGTGCATGAGAAATTCCCTGGTCTTTTTCATTAACAAAATTAGTTTGACTGTGATCAGTGTAAATTACATAGATATTGGGTGCATATATATTCAGATGTCTTTTTTGTTTTGTATCGTTCTTCTATTGACTTCATTCTTTTCAAAGTCTTCTTTTTTCTCTTATTCCTTTTTGAAAAATATTTTGGTTTTTTTTATTAAAAAATTAGTTACAATTGTATATTATCAACCACATGCAGCTGAGATTGTGCATTAATAAACTTGCAGAAGTCATTATTTAGCTCTTGACGTATATGTAACAATGAGAGTTGAGCTGATTCCAAACCGTTTGAATTAGTTCTCTATGAATTTAAAAGTTTTACTCCTTCCATCCGAAATGAATGGCTCAACCTTTTGGGCACAGGTGTTAAAGTAAATTAGCGTATAACCCGTCGAAAATTAACGGGAATTCATCATTTATTAAGATTATTAAACGTAATTTATTCGATAGTTATAAAAATTTATTTTGAAAGTAAAAATCTTAGTCCCTCCTCCCACTCATATTGTCATCCTTTCCTTATTTTAATGTCTTACTCATATTGTCATCTTCCAAATAAGGAAAGTTTTAACCCTTCAAAATTCTCAAAAAGTAATGGGACTTACCCACTTTTTATCTTTTCACCCTTATGCTTAATCTCTGTGACGAACAGTAATGTTGGGAAAATTAGTAAAGATTTTGATCTATCTCAAAACCCAACTGACCCCAACCGAGTAGATGAAGCCACGAGTCTGAACTTAGCTAGAGATCACTGTTTGAGCGTTGAGATTTTCTCTTTACAGGATCAAGCAGAAGAAATCAGTCAGACTGAGAAGACAGATGGCCAGTCAAACCGGAACTCGACTGACTCCAGAACTGATCCATGCAATTCATGCATGTCGAGCAGTTGTGTCGAAGTCAGATGTCCCAAAGTCAAGAAGCGAAGACTTGGAAGACGTTGAAGAAAGAAGAGTTCACATTCAAATTCAAATCTACTTAGAAGTACAAGACAGCCTATAACTTTCCATAAATGGACCGACCACAGAGACTTGCAAAAAACGAAGGTTGCAATTACCATTTTAGGAAATATTGCAGAGGAGTAGGTGGAGTATCATACTTTCTGTAGAGATCAAACGACTCTTTCCAACGGCTAATTGATCTCTCTATCTATAAATATAGGTCTCCACAATGAAAGAAGACTACTGATTCCACGCACATTCAAGCAGATTCAAGAAAGTAGCATTCTCCCCAGCAAGAACACTCAAGTGTCAGAAGCCAAAGTTGCAGAGAGTCATCAGCCCTCCTCCTTTACTTTTTTCTATCTCTCACAACCTTGTTCATTGATCGAGTCTAAAAGTCCAGATCTTGTTGTATCTAAGCAGACTCTCAGAATAGATCGAGTCTCTAAGCCTTAGAAAGAAGTCTCACTGTTCTAAGTGTTGTAGGCTTCATAGTTAGAAAAACCACCAACCCCAACCTTTAGGTCTTTCTTTGAACCCCTAATCAAAGAGTCTAGGTTCCTTATAACCCTCAATCTAAGATAGGTTATACAATTGCCCGCAAAAGTGTTGTAAGAGTTTGTTCAAACCTGTAATCGAACTAGTTAGGTTGATAAGCGCGCGTAAGATTATTTAGTGGATTATTTCCCCGAAAAGGAAGTCGTGGGAGTAGGAGGTCAATCTCCAAACCACATAAAAATATTGTGTTCTTTACTTTCAGTATTTACATTCAGTTTACTAACCAACTGACCCTGCATAAAATAGTTTTCTGAAATTGCACTAAATGTTTGGGAACTTGACCTTCCCAGTAAAAGATTTCAGTTTAAGTAACGAGTTTAATTTCCATCAACTTCCGCATTGCAAAACTCTTTAAAAACTCAGTCAGGATTACACAGTTGACCATCAGTCAAAGAAGTCATCTATGCACTTAACTGTGCCATCAACTTGACTGACCTTTTCAGTTTTCGAGCAAATTTAACTGAGCAATTAAAGGAAAAGTTTTTAAGTCAAAAATTTATACTGGTGTATTCCCCCCTTCCCCATACACTAGTTATTCGTTACCAGGACCATCAAGTAACATGACAATTTCAATTGGTCAGAGGGAGTAATTTGTAATTATATTTAAGAAAATTATTTCTCAACTCTCCCGTCTTTATTTATTATTTTTTTTATACCTTTTCAGTTCATTTTAATCTACATACTTCATTAATAAATTCATCATAAATAAAATTCTTAGCCACAATTTGTTTGAAAGTTATAAAAAATTGTGTTGAAAGTGAAATTTTTAATTTTTATTTGAATTCATGAAAATTATTCCGCGATTCTCCCGTTTTCATTTACTATTTTTGATCCACATACTTGATTAAAATTATTAAAAATTTAGCCGCAATTTACTTTAGTAATAAATATTTATTGTGCACAGTGAAAATCTTTAGTATCTCATTTTCATTTACTATTTTTGATTTTTTTAGTTCAATTTTAATCCATATTGATGGTCCCAGTAACGAGTGAACTGGTGTATGGGGAGGGGGGAATACACCAGTAGTGATTTTTATAAAACTTTTTCTAACAGTTTGAACTTGCTCAGTTCATGTGGTTCGACAACTAAGAAAGTCAGTTAGAGTTGTCATACAGTTCAGTGCACAGTTGACTTATTGGACTGAGGGTCAACTGTGTAATCCGAACTAAGGTTTTAGAAGAGTTGCACTGCGGAATGCAGTGGAATTTAAAACTCGTTACTTAACTAAAACACTTAGTGCAGTTTTTGTAAAGACAATTTTATACTTAGTCAGTCGGTTAGGAAACTGAAATGTAAATACTGAAAGTAAAAGCAACACAGTACTTTTATGTGGTTCAGAGATGAACTCCTACGTCCACGACTACCTTTTCGGGGTAGTAATCCACTAGATAAGTTTACACGTACTTATCAAATGTTAGGTTTGGTTTGCGGGCACCAAATAGCATAACCAGTTCGATTATGAGTTTGAACAAAACTTTACAACTCATTTGCGGGCAAGAGTAAAGTCTATCTTAGATTGCGGGTTCTAAGGGACCTAGATTCTTTGATTACGGGTTCAAAGATGACCTAGAAAGTGGGGTTAGTGGTTAATCTAACTATGAAGTCTTCAACACTTAAGAAAGTGGAGGCTTCTTTCTAAGATTTAGAGACTCGATCTATTTCAGAGAATCTGCTCAGAAAATGTAAGATCTAAACTTCTAGACTCGATCAAGAAACATACTTTGAGTAAACTAAAAGGAAGCTAAGGAGGAGGACTGAAAACTCTCTGCTATTTTCACTTCAATCACTTGCTTGAAGATGTTACTTGCTTTGAATGCTTCTTTGCGCATGGATTCAGTAGTCTTCTCGCAATGGTGAAGCCTCTATTTATAGAGAGAAAGGTCAAAGAATCGTTGGAAAGAGCCATTTGACCTCTGCCAAAAAGCATGGCACTTCACCTACTGCACACTTTCCCGAAATGGCACTTACGAGCCTTGCATTTGGCATGTCTCTACAGTCTGTTCATTTAAGGAAATTTCCAGCCTGTCATGTACTTTGAGTAGATTTGAATTTCAAATTCAAGCTCTTCTTCTATTTCTTGGATAAACTCTCCTACTAATGGCTCATCAGCAGTTTTTACCTCTTCAACAACTTTTTTAGCAAGCTTCACATCTGTCAGAGTGGCTTTTTTCTAAGCAGCTATTTTGTGTGTCGGTTTCTCTTCCCCTTTTTTGGCATCAACAATAAAGGAAGCGACACCAGCTTTGAGAAGTTTAAACTCTTGATCACGAGATACATTGGACTAAGTAATGTCATCCAGAAGTAACTGAGTCATCTTCTAGGACTCATGGGAGGACTGCATGAAGGATTTCTAGACTTGAAACCGAGCTTCCCAGCCATCGAGAAGGTTTTTATGATCAATGACTTTCTTTGCAAGCTTCTGATGGGTAGGCAACGGAGTGAAGAGCTTGAAGAATTCATCCAGTTGAGCAGCCAGCTTCTGATTCTGCTCAGTCTGGGCATTGTGGACGTCAGTTTCCAGGGTCTTTGTGAGATCATCGAACTTCTTCTTGACTCCCACAAAGGTCTTGTCAGCCTTTTCCAGAGTGGTGAGATGAGGCTCAAGTGGGGTCTTTGTATCCTTTCTAATTAGTTCGACGGCGCCATGGAGAAATGTCCAATCTTCGTGATTGCCTTTTCAGAGTTGCTCATTTGAAGCCATGAGCTTGGCTATTTGCGCCTCCAACAGTTGGACTTTTTTTGTAACAACTGGGAATTGCTCGGTCGAGGCTATGTTTGAGGCAGTGCTGGGTTGTGATGCCTCCGAGATGACCAACGTGCGTCCATCTTTAGCAATTTCTTCTATTTCTTGCAGTTCCTCAGCTGAGGGAATGTAAGCTACCTCCTCATGTTCCTCGTCTGCAACGAAGTGGCCTACCTCCTCAACTGGGTTAGGTCGCACCCATCCACATTGCTTCAGTGTTTGTTGATGATACTTCATTTTCTCAGGAGTTGCATTCTCTGGCATCGAACTCTGTCTAGCAATGAATTTGGCAATTAGTGTGGTTTTCTTCAGAACCAACTCCATTCTGGAATTGAAATGGAAGAGATCCTTCAGTTGAGCTTTCTCTTCATGCAACTTGGAGATGCCTTGAAGGTGAATCAAATCTTCTAGCAGAAAGTAGTCGCCCATCTCGATGGTGATGTAGAGTTGGAGATCTCCAACCATTATCAGGGAAAGAGACATCTGCTCTAGGCAAGGGGCTTGTTCAAAGCTTTTTGGACTATTTTTAGGAATAAGATCCTGATCTTCTTGGAGAGTGCTTCCTTCTCAATCTCTTCCAGAGTCAAGTCAGCAAAGTCATCAACTGACTTGGGACTGGAGGTAGGAAAGTTGTGTGCTTAAGCCTCTTGCACAGTTGCTTCCATTCGTTGCTCTAGAGTGACAGAAGGTGATTTGTTGATGGGAGAGTTAGGTTTATCATCTGGAGAGTGGACAGGATTGGATGGTGGGGACAGCACAACTGAGAGGGCGCATGTGTCAAGAGGACCGACTTAGTTTTCCTCTTCAGTTGGGTGCTCAACTGAGGTCTCCCTGAGTTCGCAAGCGAATGACTCTGATGGCAAGGAGCTCGAATTGACCACAAATTACTTTTTTTGTGCCATGAGAATGGCTTCTTCTTGGATCACCTAGTTGGTGGTCATTATGCCGAAATGAGTGAAAGAGATATCCTTGGCAAGGGTTTCATGTTACTTGACCAGGGTCCTCTTCTTTCTCTTTACTTGAACCTTCTCAATAGGTTCAGGAGATTCTTCATCATTACCCTTCGGTGATTTAGTCGATTCGTCCCTTAGAACTGGAGAGTTCTCCTTCTTCTTCTCAACTTGGGCTATCTCATTCCCCTTGGCAGGTGAGGCTTCTGTATGTTTTTGTTTGTACTTCATGTTGAGTACAACTTAGATTCGATTGATGTCACAAAATAGCCTGTCCATGTCATTCAACTCTACAATATCCATCATTTTCCAGTCCATGTCAAGTCTTTGGTTGAGTGGATGATGAGACCAGAGACTTTTGTGTCGTACCATAACTTCGCGTTGAAAGAGTATCCAGTTGTGGTGTGGATCACCTTCTTGGACTCCACCTCATGTTGGTGCTTGAAATGGCTAAACTAGCCCATGGAGTTCTGCTTGTACATGGCCATCATGGGCCTTATCTTGGGTTTGTTGACATCACCTTTTGAGCCAGCGAGCAAGTGGACAAAGTTGACCACTATATCAAACAATAGTCTTAGTTGCGACTTCAACTGAGTCATCTGCATCCCAGCTTTATTTTCCTCATCATTCACAGTGATGGATTTGATGAATGTCGTCACATCCTCGTCCTTGAATTAAGCAAGGTCATCTCTGACTGTAGATAACCCATACAGTTCGTCCAGGCATTGATCCACGTCTATGATGTGTTGTATTTGTTTGTAGGGTTGAGCTCCATTTCTAGAGTGTAGAGAATCACGTGAGTCTTGAGCCCGGCAGAGGAGTCATTCCTCATGTTCAAGTAAAATACAATGACGGACGAAGGCACAAAGTAGTCGGGTTCATGTGATACCCACTTCTAAAGCATGGAGTAGTGTAGCTTGTTCATGTTCATCTCAGGAACTTCCTTGTGGGTTAGAGAAACCACATACTTGAAGGTAATCTGGGCACGGACATCTTCGAAGTCCCTGTTGGCTCCTGCAGCCTCATGGTGTTGGTCTTCTTATTGCTACTCTAGGTGCCATCTTTAATCCGTGGTTTGAATATATAGAACACAGAGAAGACATACAATATTTGTGCAAGGAAAGACTTAAGTAAAAATAGTAAAGAATTAAATGAGATGCAAAAGAGTATAATGATTGCAGACACCCCTATTTATAAGAGGAAGAAGATCGGAATCGACGGCTGAAATTCATCACTGCCCTTTTGAAATCAACGACTGAGATTTCGGGACTCTTCAATAGTGTGATTGTGGGTGATCGTGGGCTTGGCAGTGTCGCGCACGCGCGAGTAAGGGATGTTGAACAGTTTCATGTCAGCCCACTTCGGTCTAGAAGTATAAGTTATAAGGTTTTGCCTTACTTTGCATTGAATGCAACCAGAGGGCTAGTTAATTCGTCCAACACGCCAGAGAATGTCTGAATAAATTCAAATCATTTTTCTTAACTCATAAGGAGCATGCGGATACAATAAATACATGCAGTTGATGTTGTAATCAACTGAGTCCTCAATTACAGCATACACTCAGTTGACTCAAGTCGTGTGTTCAATTGAGGTTTGACTCCTTGTTGACTGAGTCTTGTGTAGTCGTCGTTCAGTTCCCCCTCAAGTTGAGCTTCCTCCTCAACTTCATACTTCTTTCTTCGCATCAGCTTCGGTTGGGTCCAGCAATCCAAACAGTCCACATAGCATCTTAAATTGTGATTTTACAAATAACTTTGTGAAGATATCAGCTCGTTGAATATCCGTAGGAATATTTTCCATAATTACATCCCGATATGAAAAAGAGCCACTCTTTTATAAGGTTTCAAGTCCTAACAAACACTTAATTGGCCTAAAATTAAATAATTGGAAGATAAGTTTGGATATCTATTTTGCCATGACTGAAGGGAGATTAGTGGTTTGATGATAATCAAATTGGATGCATTACTGTAAATTAAGATTGTTAACCTTCTACATAAGTATACATATTCACCTGAATTATATATTTTTTTTATTTATCTTTTACTTCAAAAATTAATTAGCATCTCTAGTGACATGAAAGCTCTTCTAAGAGAGAGAGAGAGAGAGAGCTGTGGGAACACACAAAATTGGCAGAAGACTGAATGAGAATGAGTGGGAAATTACAGGAAATTGGTGGGTACACACCATGTCATTTTATTTTAGTGTTTTCTTTATTTTCTACTCTTTTGATCATGGGCATCATGATTATTTTATTTTTTGTAACTTTCGTGGCTGCTGCGACCTGGCTAATTGACCATGTAAGTAAAACTTTAGTCACTCTGACTTGCTTTATTTTATTAATTAGTGTAAGTTGTAAATTCTATAATGCAAATTTTAGTCACTCTGACTTGCTTTATTTTATTAATTATTGTAAGTTGTAAATTCTATAATATTTAAATTAGTTAGATTAAAGTTAATTAATATTCAATAAATTAATAATTTTTTAAAATAATAATTTTTCACGGTCTCATATTTGGACCTAATATATAAAGTGATAGTTTTAATAAATTATTAAGATAATAATTTTGAGAATATCCTTATATATATATCTATGGTCTTATCAAAATCATAAATTAATTATTTCCTAAAATTACAAGGATAATTAGACTAATTTTTAAGATAATTATTCATATTCACACAGCATATTGTAATTTATATTGAATCTACTTGTTTCGTTGATTATCAATCATAATATAAAAAATTAGTGATTGTTACTTCTTTTATATATATATATATATATATATATATATATATATCAGTTACAGTGCTTATTTTCATCTACAGTTTTGGGAACATAAGTTTATATATATATATATATATATATATATATATATATATATATATAGGAGAGAGATCATATGAGAATGAATATTATCCTAAGAAATGAGAATAGATCTCCATCATAGATCTATTGTTGTTGAAGGGTCAAGATTTGGCCAAGTCAAAGCGGGTCAAACCCGGGTCAACCCGTTGACTTTTTTTTTTTATTTTTTATTTTTTTTTTATAAACTGTCACTCAAGATGCACAACTTCACATATTCAGATGCACCACTCTATATAACTAGATGCACCACTAAGTGCATTTAGATGCACAAGATTTTCAGTTTTTTTTTCATTTTTCATTTTTTTTTTTTAACTGTCACCCAAGATGCACAACTTCACATATTCGGATGCACCACTGTATATAATTAGTGCATTTAGATGCATAAGATTTTCAGTTTTTTTTTTTTAAAACAGTCACCCAAGATGCACCACTTCACATATTCAGATGCACCACTATACATAATGAGATGCACCACTATGTGTAGTGAGATGCACCGAATTTATAAAAAAAAAAAAACTGAAAAAAAATTGGATGCACCTCAATGCGTAACTAGATGCACCACACAGTGTAACTAGATGCACCACATAGTGTAACTAGATGCACAATGTTTTACGAAAATAAAAAAACGAAAACAAAACTAGTGCATCTTAATGCACTTAGTGGTGCATCTCATTATATAGTGTGGTGCATATAACCTAACCTTAAAAAAAACGAAAAAAAAAACATAAAAAAAACTTAAAATCTAGTGCATCTCAATACACTTAGTTGTGCATCCGAATATGTGAATTGGTGCATCTGAATATGTGAAGTTGTGCATCTTGTGTGACAGTTTAAAAAAAAAATCGAAAAAAAAAGTCAACGGGTTGACCCGGGTTTGACCTGCTTTGACCAAGCTAAATCTTGACCCTTCATGTAGATAAGATCAATGGTGGAGATTAATTCCTATTTCTCACTTTAAGGGCCATTTGCATGAGAATCACTCCATATATATATATAGGGTAGTGATATTTGGCCACACTGTGGCCGACCACACAAGCTAAAAATAGTAATATAAGTTTTGAAAATGGAAATACACCCCAATTAGGAAACATAAACCCTAGGGGGAAAATGTGATTATTTTCATTTTAAGAGTCAACTTTCCTTTTCTAACGCGTGTGGCTGGCCACCGTGTGGCCAACCATCATTACCCATATATATATATATATATAAAAGAGAATATAAAAGAGATGATCTTCTGTGCAGCAGGTCACATGGATCCTGCACCGGATCCTAGTCGGATTGACTCGGTCAACTTTTTTTTCGATTTTTTTTAAATTTCAGTTTTTTTCCGGCTCCACCTTCGGCTTCGATTTTACGGTTCCGTCTTCACTTTGATTACTAATGTATAAGGATAATCGTCGGGCAACAATTTGAATTTATTCGGCTCGCTCCAATGTCTTAAGCTCTTCTCGCTCTAATTTTGACTAAAAAAGAAGCGGCAAATAAAAAAACGAAGAGGCACAAAAAGAGGGGAAAAAATCTAGAAATTAAAAAAAAAAATCTAAAATAATAATAATAATAATAATAATAATAATAATAATAATAATAATAATAATAATAATAATAATAATAATAATAAACGCGTGCACCCCACACTCTCCACAGGCGGTCGCATGGCACCGACAGGTCGCATTTGAGTTTTTTCGTCTTTATAATGAACAAAATGACTACAAATGACGTCCTAATGTATTCATCAAGTAAAAGAAAAAACAAAACATTGCCAATGTTACCTAATTATGTGGTTAGCTGAGTTACCACAAATTTCTTCTTATGATGCATTTATTTTGGTAGTATGGAAAATGAAGGAAAAGAAAAGATAAGAAAAGGAAAAGTTGGAAATTATTTTCACACATGTACTCTCATATTAGTATTTTCTACAATTGGAGCGAAAATGATAGAAAATGATGGAAAATAAGAAAATTAACAATACTAGTAAACATGTTAAAACGATAAAAAAAGTGTGAAAATATTTATTTTTCACCATCTTCCATCAAAATAAACGCACCCTTAATGAAAGAGGTCTTGAGGTTCAATCTTGTATGTGTTTGGTCTATTTATTGTCCACCTTTTTGTGGTGCAGAGGCCTCATTCGTATAGTGGTGCAGTACTTTCTTTTGATAATATTTTTTTTACTCGTGTAATTCCTTAAAAAAAGTAAAAAGAAAAAGAAAGAAAAAAGACATTAAAGAATGCATACACACACATTTAGCTAACATTTCTTTTGAAACATACAAATTGTTATGCTCTAAAAAACATTTTTTAATGTCTGCTAAACACCCGAATCAATATGAAATTGGACAGTTTTTTAAATCTTTAAATAGGAGACACTTAAAAAATCGAAATAAACAAACGCAAACTATTTTATGTGGAGCTAAAGTCTAAAGTACTATTATTATAGTATATATGCCTGTGACTGTCCACAATTTCTCATCGAATTCAAAAGATAAGATACAAGTTCTGTGGACTGAATTAAATCCAAACTTTTGAAGTGGGTGGGGTTCAAATTAGTGACAATATATCCTTCATTACATTTTTGGAAGAAAAAAAAATTGCAATACTTTTGTATTATAAAGAAAAATCTAATTAGTTTTTCGTGACAATGACTTGATCACGACTTATTAGCTAGTCTTAAGACTATTAATTCTATTAATATATACTGTTATTATGTACCTTTTGTATGCGTTAAAATAATACTCCCTCCATCTCATTCATAATGTAACATTACTTTTTGACACGGGTATTAAGAAGAAGAGTATTGTAAATGTGGTGATTAGTGTAGTAACAAAGTGATATAAAGTGTTTTTAAAGTAAATAAAGTGTTGTTGATGTGATATAAAATGATTTTAAAAGTAAATAAAGTGTTGTTATGTGATACAAAGTGAATGAAGTGAATAAAGTGATTTTCTAATTATTTTCATAAAAAGAAATATGTTACAGGATAAACACGACACATGACACATGTATATACACCTTGCCAGAAGATATATTTTAATACTCCATCCGTATTTTCTCTAAGATGTTTAGTGTCTCTTAAACTTGTTTTTAAGACTTTCTTGTATCTCAAGTTGTTTTTCTGATCAGTCATATTCCCTTAAAATTATTCAATTTCAAATCTAACTAATTATCCTCTTTTCCATGCTCTTAATCTCTTAAATGTTTTATGTTTATAATTTTCAACTGCCAAACAAATTCCTATTTATTAAGGAGATATTTCAAGAATATGATTTCAATTTTTAAAATGTCAGATGTTTCAAAAACAATACCGATTTAATTGATGAATTGAAGATACAGTGAAGTAATTTAGGACTCACTTGGCTGCGCATGATTTTTTGTTTTTAAATTCTTGCTCCATATTTCTTCACAATGCAATTGTAATTTCATTTTCTTAACAATTAATATATTCCTAACAATTAATAAAACTAACTTGATTTTCTTATTATTTTAAATCACGGATCAGACAATATTTATTTAAAATTAAATAAGTACCAAGAATTTAACGTGAAGTTGTTAGAGAATGACCAATAAAATGGCGGAAACTAATGAAACATTTGCAAGATTCTTCCTTGGACATACATGTGTTTGACTCTGAAAATATTGAAGAATTGTCAACGGTTGGAAAATTCTACACATATGTGCATATAATGTGAACAGAGGATTTATAAATTAATTGCTTCGATAATAAGTTATAATTCAAGTTAGTGAATTTCCTAACAACTTTTGTGAGAGGTATCATGTGTGTAAGTGTGTAACACAAAATTTGTGGGCCTCAAGTGATCTGTCTGGGACGAAGTCAATAACTTATATGGGTCTAGGGGTATTTTGGTCATTTGGAATAGTCTAACAACTTTATGTTATCATGTGAACTGATATAACATACAGTTGCTATTTAATTTGATTATATTGTAGTTCTTGGATAATTGCTTCATTGCTCACTGTTTGATAATCTAGTCTTTATTTTATCTATCATTATATTACTAAAAGGAAAATGATTCTTGCTTTGAATTCTCATATTTATCTAAATTCTTAAATTTTTGAATTTTTAAATATAAAATAATAAATTTTAAATATTTATACTAAAATCTTGTGTCCCACATCGGTTTCTCAATGAAATTTCACCTATTGAAAAGCCTATAAATACCTAGAATCAATGTATATTTTCTCATCTTTTGCTCCACCAGTTTTATTTGTCCAATTTATTTATTAATAATCGGCAGAATAAATAACTATATTTTATAATTTAATTTAATTTAATTTGGTCAGTTTATTAATTGGCCGAATATATAATTATTTTTTGCAGGAGTTTTATTTAGCCAATTTATTTATTAATCGGCCGAATAAATAACTACTATATTTGTATAGTTTAATTTAATTTAATTTGGTCAATTTATAATTGGCCGAATAGATAATTTTTTTATTAGGGAACTAATTTATTAGTTGACAGAATAAATGGTTCTGATGGTCCCGATACGAGTTCTGGTGTATGAGGGAGGGGGAAAATACACCAGTTAAGAATTTTAAAAACAATCCCCTGATAAAAACCACAACTGAGTAAAAGGACTCAACTGGAATTACAACTAAGTAAGAGAACTCAGCTGGAAGAGTGGTGCTGTGCGGAATGTGGTGGAAACAAATAACAACTCGTATAAAATAACTCACGCTCAGATGCAAGGTTGGTCAATAACCAAAACAATTGAAGTGTAAAGATGCAGTTTTGAGTGCTAGTTAGTTGGTCAGTTGGATATGCAATAAATAACTGAACTGAAAACACAAACACACAAAGGATTTACGTGGTTCGGAGAGAACTCCTACGTCCACGGGGAGTTGTGAGTCCACACAACTCAGTCCAAGTTCTTTAGGACTGCAAACACAAAGAACTCGTATCGGGACAGCCTTGTGTTGGGCAATTGTGAACTTCTGCTTTCCATCTGAGACAGCCTTGTGTTGGGCCAAATGAGGTAATGACAGAACGTCAAACCTTCACGTGACTTTCTTTTTGAATTTCAAATTTCAACTTTAGTCTTCAACCTTGTTTATTCGGTTGAGAAGTTTTGGTCTTCATCCGAGTGGTCTTCAGCTGATGTTCCATCTGATCGATATCTTCATCTGACCTTCTGTCTGAATAGGAACAGTTGAACCCTCAGCTGTCTTGAACTTCATGTTGTCGATCTATCGGATTGAGTCTTGCAACTGATGTTCCATCTGAACAGTTGGCTTGAACGCTCAGTTGTCTTTCTTACATCTGATGATCCTCATCTGATCAGTTGACTTGAACGCTCAGTTGTCTTTCTTACATCTGATGTTCTATCTCTTGAACGCTCAGTTGTCTTTCTTACATCTGATGTTCTTTTACATCTTCCCCCTTGAACACTCAGTTGTCTTTCTTACATCTCATGTTCTATCCGAGTGAAGCCTTGTTGCTGTCTTCAGCTGGAGTCCTGTAAAGATAAAATCTGAACATTGCTCAAACAGCAAGCCTAAATATTAACATTAGGATCTGGCAACATCTACTCGGTTGGGGTCAGATGGTTTTGGAATCAATCAAAACTTTACTTAAATTTCCCAACAATTTCCCCCTTTTTGATGATGCCAAAACCCTACTGATCTAAACCCTACTGACCTATCTAAAAATCTCAGCTGAAATTCTAGACAGTCTATAAGATTAAACATCAAAGGGTTAGCACAGTTATAACATGATATTGAAATAACTTTGCGATTCAGAGCTTGGACAACTAGAGATTGTACGTCAAGGTGAATCGGATAAGATGAAAGTTTTCATTACAACTGATGTTTACACAGATATGCACAAAAAGAATAAAAAATACATCAGTTGCTCAAAAACTCTAACATGGCTAATACTTCAGCTCATACTTCCCAAAAATTCTGACAAAAATTTCTCTCTTCACATCTGACTCCTTTGAGATGTCAACTCCATGTTCCTGACATACTCTTCTTGCTTCAGCAGCGATCTTTTGTCGGTTAGGATTTCTTGTGTCAGGAATGAATGGAGAAAGATAAGTGACCTTCTGAGGGACAGGGTCTGTGTTCATATCCAGTTTCGCATCAATCATTGCTCGTCTGAACTGGCTGAACATGCCCGGATCCCCAGAGTGTAGCTCAGTCAGGGCTTCCTTGAAGGCTCTCCTCGAATCCTCAGTTGAGTACACCTTCCTATAGTAGAAATCATTCACAAACTCTTGCTTGAATGATTCCCAATCCTCATTCCATTCAGTTGGCATCCATTTGTCAACATGCCTGAAGCGACTTTGAAGCTTGATCTTTTCAGGCAGTCTTTGTTGTTTCAGTCTTGCTTCAGCCTTAACCTGATGTTTTTCTATGCGTCGGCGGCTTCGAGAGGCAATGTTTCTGTCCAAATTGTTGGTAACCTTGGCAAGCTCTTCCTCGAACTGGTTGACTCTCGTTGCTTGGCTGGCTGCAAACTTCTTTATCCAGTCAGGATTCATGTAGTCTTTCTCAGGAACATCTATAGCCTTAGCAGCAGCAATATACTCTTTGGTTGTAATACCGTCGAGTTCAGCATCGAGCTCGGCTGCTATCTCAGCTATGGAGTTGTAGGAAACTCCATACTCCTTCGCCTGCTCCATATCCTTCGCCATTTTATCTCCACCGACAACAATGGATTTCAGCTGTTGTTGTTTCTTGTCGGTTGGCTTTGGAGTGGACTTCTTCTTCTGAGCTTTCTTCTTCGGTTGGGCCTTCTTCAGCTGAGATTCTTCGGCTGGTATCTCTTCTTGTGTCTCATCAACCCGGTTCTCATCTTCCCCAATCTCATTTTCCCCCTTTTTGGCATCAGCAACAAGGCTTGCGACTGAGCCATCTAGAGAAGTGAGTTGTTGTTCAACTTGTTGAATCCGGTTGAAAAGCTCATCAACTGCGCACTCCACCTCAACCTTCTTTGCCAGTTCCTTATCGCGGCGCTCTTGATCAGCTTTCTGCATTGCAGTAAAGGTTTCAGAGACTTCGGTTTGGAAGGCGACAAACTCAGTCCATCTGGATTCAAACTGAGAATCCCATTCTTCGTCCTGAGTCTGTTGAGATTTGGCAAGATTTGAGTCAGATATGGACTTGAACACGTTCAGTTCGGATTTGATCCCCAGAACGATTTTCTTCAGGTCTGAGATGTCCTTGCTGGTGGATGTTGAAAGATCATCCAGCTTCACCTTCAGCGCATCATGCTCATCCTGCAGCTTCCTTTGCTTCTCATCCCGAGCTTCCAGTATCCTCAGCTGTTCTTCTTTGTTGAGCTGGATGTTGGCAAGCATCTTCTTCCTCAGCTGATTGACCCTCTCAGCGATCAGCTCGCATATTTCATCTGTGGAGGGAGCTGGCTGATCAGCTGGAGCTCGTTGTTCAGAAGTTGCTGGCTGTTCAACAGTAACCATGGCGTGGCGATTGGCCAGGTACTGTTGAAGCTCTTCTTCTTCCCGCTTGGCTGCTGCTGCAGCTGCATCAAGATCATTTATAAAATCAGCAGACTTAGTTAGCATGTTGTCCAGGAAATTGATACAGTCTTGTACAGTTGTCTCCCTAGTGTCTCTTCCTTCCGCCTTGCTGATGTCCAGTCGGCGAGTCAGCAGCGCAACCTTGTTGTTGTACGCAACCTCAAGGTTGGTGTAGTTGAAGTATTCCCTTATGCATGACTCATTGGCCTTGAGCTGGTTCCAGCTGTGTATGCGGATGGTATCTTCCTTGACATACCAGTGGCTGAATATGATGTTGAATTGATATAGCAGCTCAGTTCCGAGAGTGGCAAAAGTAGGCATGTCGCGCGCCTCGGGGAACTTTCCAATTAGCTTCTGGAAGTAATATGTCAACTTGCCTTCATGTTCCAGTGCGACTGCTTGACGATCAGCTTCTTCGTCGATGGGGGAGGGAGAGAGATTTTCATAAGGGATCGGTTCAAGGGTTTCCTCAACGTTGGCCAAAGAACTTGTCTCAACGTTGGCATCGAGCGGGGAGCTCGGAATTTCTGACTGTGTGGGGATGATGGTATCAAGAGGTTCCTCAACATTGGCCGAAGAGATGGTCTCAATGTTGGCATCGAGCGAAGAGCTCGGAATATCTGGCTGAGAGTCGGTTGTGAGAACCTCTTTGGGCGGTACGGCATCAGCTCCTGCCGTGGGGGAGGTTGGAACATCGTCGGATTCCTGGGATGAAGAAGATGCATCCGAGGACATGTTCAGCTCGACCTCAGGGTCGGTTTCCACCCCTTCCATCTCATCTGTTCCACCTGCGCGAGGAACAATCTCGAAGGCAACTGCTTCAACTGAGTGACTCGACTCAGAAGGTGCCTCCTCAGCTGGAGCCTTCTCAGCTGGTGCCTCCTCAGCTAGTACCTCCTCAGCTGGTAACTCCTCAGCTGGCTTGGCAACTGACTTCTTGAGGCGAACCCTCAACTTCTTCTTAACTGGCTCCTCCTCCTGATCCTTGTCTGACTCATCTCTGAGTCGGCGAGCAGCTGTTGATTTTGAAGTGCGCCTGGCAGCTGGAGGCAACTCCTCAGCTGTGTCTTTTTCTTCAGCTGATTTCACAGCTTCTCTCTTATCCTTGGGAGTGTAGACACTCCTGATCACATCCTGAGCCTTCTTGACTGTTGGGAAGAGCATCTGCCTCTTCACTGGGGTCTCCTCACAGTCTTCCCAAACCATGTTCTGATCCTTTGTTGCGAGAAGGATCAGGGCAGATATCTTGACTCCAAAGTTGAGAGTTCCCTTGACACTCAACAACTTCTCTCCAGAGTCAGTTGTGGTTTTCTGTGATCTTCTGTTTCTCCAGCGTTAACTGGTGTTCAAAGTACTGGAACCAGTTGATGTCGTGCTTGTGCTTGTGCTCCAAAGCAATCAGCTGCTTGAGCTTCGGTCGGCTGATGTCTCCAAAGGCTCTGCTGTATCCGAAGATAACCTTGGATACAACATCGAACAGAAGTCGATGCTCTGGTTTCAACTTCGTTCGCTGCATATTGCTCCTCAATCGTTCTAGGGTGATGAGAGCATTCTCCAGAAATTGATCGGCTTCTGCATCTGTAATGTTCTCGACTGTATCTGTGGCGGTCAGGTTCGGTGGGATGATGGAGCGTAGCAAATCGGAAATTGGAATGGAGACGGTGACACGGCAGATCGTTCTGGCGGGAACGTCGCGTTGTCGACAAGATATTTCTGAAATAAGTCCATCTCTGCTGTCGATGGGAGATTTCAGGTTCAGGTAGAATTCCCCGACCTGTCGCCTGAGAAGGTGAGTGGGGAAGAGCTTTGCCCACTCAAGAAGGCCGTTTTCCCTGAGAAGATCGGTGATGGGGGATAACACCGGCGAGTCCAGAGCGTCTTCTGACAATATCTGCTCGAAGTGGATCTTGGATAACACCATCTCAAAAGATTCCTCGTATGATGAAGGGACTAGAGAAGGTCCAGAAGATGCCATCTTCTTTCCTTGTGAAGAAGCTTTTGGTGCCATTTAATGTTCTGTGAAGATTATATAAAGAGAAGGAAATAAGAACTTGCAGAAAATGGTGAGACAAAATCGGAGACGAAAATGAACATTTACTGCAGATAAACACAAATGTAGAAGGTAAGAGATCACTTCCTGATTTTTCGCCTTTTATAGGTTATTAGGTCGTTTGAAATCGACGGCCAGGGTTGAATGGCGCGAATCCATCAACGGCTGAGATCTCGCGACTGTTGACTAGCTTTGACTGACGTTGAATTCCGAGTTCCAACACGCGCGTGAGAAGGTGAACTGTTTTTAATGTCAGCCCAGTCGCACTATAAAGTAGGGCTATTGATGTTCAGCCGTACTTTACATTAAATGCGCTATGATGGCTATTTTAATCTAACTGACATGCTCAGGAATGTTTGAATTTATTTCAAACATTCTTATTTAAGACACAAACACCTTCAGCCATAAATGATACCTGCCAGCTGATGTCAGAATCAGCTGTGTTCCAAGGTTGCGGCATACCATCAGCTGACTCGAGTTCGTCTGTTCAGCTGATGTCTGATGTCTTCGGTTGGCGATCCACATCTGAGATTCCCCCTTCATCTGAGCTTCCCCCTCAGATGGATATCTATCTCTTCAGCTTGGCTGATTCCTCATCTGATGGATCCAACAATCCAAGGAGATCGCATAACATCTTGAACCGTGCTTCGGCTAGAGGTTTGGTGAAGATATCGGCTCTCTGAATCTCAGTTGGAATCTTTTCCACAGATACATCCTTCTTCTCAATATGATCTCGGATAAAATGATGTCGGATGTCGATGTGCTTCGTCCGAGAATGGTGAACAGGATTCAAAGAGATAGCAATGGCACTTAAGTTATCACAATGGATGGGAACCTGTCCAGTTGCAACTTCATAATCTTTCAGCTGTTGTTTGAGCCATAACATTTGCATGCAACAACTGCCAGCAGCTATATACTCTGACTCGGTTGTAGAAGTGGCAACACATGCTTGTTTCTTGGAGAATCATGAGACTAACTTGCTTCCCATTAACTGACAGTGTCCAGATGTGGACTTCCTGTCCAACCGATCTCCGGTTAGATCTGCATCTGAGTATCCGGTCAGTTGGATATTGTCGTCAGCTGGGTACCACAACCCAACATTAACAGTGCCCTTCAGATACTTAATGATGTTCTTTGCTGTCAACATGTGTGCTTCCCTTGGCTGTACTTGGAACCGAGCACACACTCCAACCGCGTAAGATATATCTGGCCGACTGGCGGTTAGATATAGCAAAGAATCGATAATCCCTCTGTACTTACTGGCATCCACTAGTTTTCCCTCAGATCCGAGTTCAATCTTCTAGTTAGTATTCATCGGGATCCTTGTGGTTTTACTTGACTGCACACCGAACTTTGCGATGAGCTCCTTTGTATATTTGAACTGATTAATAAAAACCCCTTTTGATGATTGCTTCACATGTAGCCCAAGAAAATAATTCATCTCGCCCATCATCGACATCTCGAATTTCTCCTTCATGAGAGTTGAGAATTTCTCGCACAGCTCCTCCGACTTGGAACCAAATATGATGTCGTCAACATAGATTTGCACAACAGGTATATCTTCTCCAACTTTTATGGTGAACAGTGTTTTGTCAACTGACCCTCGTTTGAATCCCGAGTTCAAAAGAAAACCACAGAGAGTGTCATACCAAGCCCTAGGTGCTTGCTTCAAGCCATAGATAGCTTTCTTCAACTTATACACTCTTCCATCTCCAGTCTCAAAACCGGGAGGCTGTTCAACATAAACATCTTCCTTAATATCACCGTTGAGAAAGGCACACTTCACATCCATCTGATAAACCTTGAATTTGTGAAATGCGGCATAGGCTAGAAATATCCGGATGGCTTCCAACCTTGCAACAGGCGCGAAGGAATCCTCGAAATCAATTCCTTCTTGTTGGCAATATCCTTGAGCTACCAATCTTGCCTTATTCCTCACGATGAATCCAATGGCGTCTCTCTTGTTCTTGAAAATCCACTTTAATCCAATGACTTTGACACCATTTGGTCTTTCTACCAACTCCCATACACAGTTGCGTAAAAATTCATTAAGCTCTTCTTGCATGGCTGTTGTCCAATGAACACAGTTCAGAGCTTCCACAACATTCTTCGGTTCTGGCACATCAACTACGAAATATGAAATCATGGCAACATCTCCGGCTTGTTCGAACTCCTCAAGAACTGCCAACTCCTCAGCATACTGGGCGTAAGTGTTGGAATCTTTCTCAGCTGAGTCTGAATTTGCAACTCTGCTCCTAGTACGCACACCTTTGGCTGGATCTCCGATGATGTTATCCTTGGAATGATCTTCATACCATCTCATGTTGCGTCTTCCTTCTTCTTCCAACAGTGGCTGTTCCGTGATTTCAACTGATGGAATAACCTGAGCCGTGGGAGATGCTGTCAGAACTGGTGATTTATCAGTTGTTGAGTCTGGATCCTCAACATGGATATTGTCTCGAACCGGACTCGGTTGGGCTTTGGATGCTGATGTAGTTGGAGTGACATCAGCTGAAGTTCCCCCTTGAGATGAGCTAGGGTCCTCACATTCATCTTCAGAGGAACAAGGATCATCATCCTCGGTTGCCCATACCAATGGTTCAGCTAGATTCTTCTGCCTTAGAACCTGCGATCTGGTGAGAACTGGTGGAACATGTGGATCAGCTTGTTGTCCTTTAGCCTGTTCCCTGCACTCAAAATTAGATTTATCAAAACTAACATGAGGTGTTATCTCCACAACACGAGAGTTGTTGTTAAAAACTCTATAAGCCTTGATCCGAGCGGCATATCCGAGAAATATGCCCTTCGAAGCCTTGGCGTCAAAAGTTTTCAACTGAGTCTTCCCATTGTTGTGAATATAACACTTAGAACTAAAAACGCGAAAATATGAAATATCAGGCTTCCTGCGTCTCCATAGTTCATATGGAGTCTTTCCCTCAGAAGAGACCGGTTCTGGGTGTAGCAAGCTGTGTTGATTGCCTCAACCCAAAATCTCTTTGGCAGAGCTGAGCTTGTCAACATGGATGTTGTAGCATCCTTCAGCGTTCGGTTCCTTCGCTCGGCTACTCCATTTTGTTGTGGAGTATGCGCAACCGATGTTTGATGAGTGATTCCGTGCTTCTCACAGTATTCAATGATGGTTTCATTGAGGAACTCGGTTCCATGGTCTGATCAGATAGATATGATTTTCATCTCTTGTTGGTTTGATATCCGATCCATCAACTTGGGTAGCTCATCTCGGGTTTCACTTTTGTGACGCATGAAAATGGTCCACGTGTACCTAGAGAAATCATCAGTAACAACAAGTGTATACTCGTTACCATTCATGCTCTTGGGAGTAACAGGCCCAAAGAGATCCATATGGATCAGCTGCAATACTCGGTCAGTTGAGGGAATCATTTTCAACCGAAAGGAGGATCTAGCGAGCTTTCCCAGCTGACATGCACTGCAGATATGTGTTGTTGAAAATACATGGTTAGGAATACCCTTTGCATGTTCATGTCTCGCAAGTCGGTTCATTGTCTTGAAATTCAGATGGTTGAGCCTTTTGTGCCACAGCCAGCTCACATCTGAACTGCTCTTCGATAACAGACAGGTTTCAGGAGGACTACTGTTCCAATCTGCATAGTAGACATTCCCGGTTGGGGATCTATTTCCCAACAATATGACTTGTTTTGTTTCAACATTTTTAATCCTGCAGCCCTGCGCATCAAATTTGACAGAGAAACCATTATCACAGAATTGGCTGATGGAGAGCAAGTTATGCTTCAATCCATCAACATATGAAACATTGGAAATAGACACGTGATTGGTTTCAAGGGTACCGTATCCTTTGGTGTGACCTTTTGAGTTGTCACCAAAGGTAACTGATGGTCCTTCCTTCTCCACGAAACTTCCAAGCAAATCCCTCAGATTTGTTATGTGTTTCGAGCATCCACTATCCATCACCCACATGGTATGTGATACTTTATTCTTCCTCAGCTGTTCCTCCTGCTCCTGCACAGAGAAACACGCTTAGGTCCCCAATTTTAGTTGGGTCCTGGAGGGTTAGAACCAGTTCCCCCCTGAACTGTGAGTCGTTTTTCCCTGTATATTCGGATAGATTTATCATTCTAAATTATCTTTCCTTCTCCATCAACTATAACAACACCTCGGTTATCCTTAGACTTGTTGTTATTGTTGATGTTCTGTTTCTTGGGAGGAGATGGATTTTTTCTATTGTGAGCTTTAGGAGGAGAGGCGTTCCCCCTATTTTGTTGCAGCAACTGACCCATTTGATTTTGCCTATGAGGTCGGACGCCAGTTTGGAATCTGTGTGGCTGAGTTTGATTCCATCTTCCTGACTGTTGACCACAGCTGTTCATGCCCTGTTGTTGATTCATGTTCTGGCATGAATATCCGCAGTTGTTGGAACTGTTCCACATCGGTTGACTCTGATGGAACCTCTGATTGTTCTGATAATGGAACCGATGTTGATTCTGATGGTTGAATCCCTGTTGGTTCGGTTGATTCCATCTCTTCTGAGGTCGATTCTGAGGTCGGTTCAGAGATCGGTTCTGATTGTATCTTCGACGTCTCTGATTCCTCTTCTGAGTCCTTGAACATTCCCCCTCGGTTGTTTTTCCAACCGATGGATTCTTCAATTCTCCAATCACAGCTCCTTTTCCTTTCTCAGCTGCAGTTTCCTTAGCTGGTTGTGCTTGCTTTGACGTGGAGGTTGGATTAATTTGGGGAGTTTCAGACTCAACCGGATTTGATTTGGCAATCGTGACATCCACAGCCTTGATAAAGGTTGCGGGTGGAATTCCAGTGTCCTTGACCATGTCGTAACCGAGTCCAGACACGTCATCCATCTGTCGTTGGTAACTGATAAGATTCTCGATGATTTTGGATGATTGATATAACTTTATCAGGTTGTCCCTCTCAGTTTGTATATCCTTGAGAAGAACAGCTATATGCTCGGTCTGTGCGTCTGACTTCTTCATCAGCTGATCGATCTGTGCCTCTTGCTTGTTCAACTGATCATGCTGCTCCTTGATCTGCTTCTTCAACTCCTCATCGGTTGGAGCATTAGTTCGGTTGGCCACATTCAGTTGACTTTTGAGATCATCAATCTCTTCGGTTTGACTTTTTATCAGATCGTCCTTTTCGGTTAAGGATTCTTCAAGTCTGGCAAACTGTTCTTGAAGACTCTTAAACTCAACCGATTGCTGATGTAATTCCTCACTGAGTTCTAGAAAATCACCCCAAGAGGGTTTCAATTCTTCCTCTACTGATTCCTGCATGTTAGTAGCAATAGAAGAATTTAAATTAACTGGATTATAATGTACCTCAGTATCATCCTGGTCAGTTCTAAATGCCATGAGACATTGATCATGTCCGATAGCGTTGTTGCTGGAAGTCAGTTCGTCCTCATCTTTGGTGTCAGTGAAGATGTCCATGTCATCAGCTGCTTCTTCTGCAACCATGGCCTTGTTCTTTGCATTTTGCTTGGCCCTCAACGCTTCTCTATCTTTCTTCGACAGATCTGGACAATCAGCTTTGAAGTGTCTCTCTTTGCTGCATTCAAAGCAACTGTTGGTCACAGGCTTTGAGTTATCTCGAGTTCGGTTAGATTTATAGAACCGTTTGTATTTTCCGAACCGAGTATCCATGTCAGCTAGCTTCTTTGACAAGGCGGCTATACTCTGTTGCAGCTCTTCTCTGCTCGGCTCCTTTGAAGCTGTGTCCGCAGATCTTGTTGCCCTTGATGTTCGCGGCTTGGAATAGTCAGCTCGAAGTGCTACTGTCTTTGTTGCTGAACCAACATCCTCATGTCGACTCGTCTGCACCGAGGACTGAGTTGATATTCGTCGGTTCACCTTGTACTCGTTTCCTTTCAGAATTAAGAACAATCTGTCAGTTCTCATCTCTCCAAGATCAGCTCGGCTTTCATGAATGTTGGTGAAGGTGTCTCATTCAGCTGGTAGAGCTTGTAATACTTTGAGATTAATTTCTCTCAAAGTATAGTTTCCTCGTCGGATAGACTGAATCCTTCGGATGATATCCATGAACCGACGCTCCAACTGATCAATGGTTTCATCAACTCTTAGACAGAAGTTGTCAAAATCTTGACAAGCATGGGAGAACTTGTTCTCCTTGGTTTCGTCACTTCCTTCACTAAGAGATGCCAAAATGTCCCACATCTTCTTAGTTGTGTTGCACTCTTCTATCCATGGAAGATAGTCTTGTCCAACTGTGGACATAATAGTGCTTTGAGCCCAGATATCCAGCTGGCTCACTTTCGCTTCCTCTGGAGTGAAGTCTTCTGGCTTTTTCTCAACCATCACCTCAGTTACATCCCCATCATTGGGATTTGTAGGAGTGCGGATGACTTTTTCCATGATGGTGATCGGTCCGGATGTAATCACTTGTTGCATTCGATGATGCTTGGACAGTAGGATCTTCTTCATCCGAGTCTTCCAAGATGTATAATTTACAACCGAGAACATGACAACAATCTTGTCTTTAACATCCATCTGCACACAATAAACAGACAACAAATGCAAGCAGATATGCACTAGCGTGAAAAAGATCTATTCAGTTGACCACTGAAGAAAAACACCTCGATTCACACCACGTGAAACAGAGTCAGAAGTCTTTTGAACCACTGCTCTGATACCACTTGATGGTCCCGATACGAGTTCTGGTGTATGGGAGGGGGGAATACACCAGTTAAGAAACAAATAATTCACGCTCAGATGCAAGGTTGGTCAATAACCAAAACAGTTGAAGTGTAAAGATGCAGTTTTGAGTGCTGGTTAGTTGGTCAGTTGGGTATGCAATAAATAACTGAACTGAAAACACAAACACACAAAGGATTTACGTGGTTCGGAGAGAACTCCTACGTCCACGGGGAGTTGTGAGTCCACACAACTCAGTCCAAGTTCTTTAGGACTGCAAACACAAAGCTTACGCGGGCTTTGCAACCGTTCAGATAAGTTTATGGGTACTTATCAACCTTACAGATAAGTTTATGGGTACTTATCAACATATCTACTCAATTTCGGGAAGAGTAGGATCCTAACAATCTTTTTAGGGATGTGTAAAAGGGTGGGTTTTCCAACTACTAGCTCGAACAAAGGAGTGAGCTAGGATCTAAACTTGAACAAATGAAGACTCAAACTAAGATCGAAAACACCAAGACAGATTCTAACACTCTATGAACTCTCAACTAGTGATGTTCTTAGAGATTGAATGCAGTTTAGCTTGTGTAGAATAAAGTCGTTCTTTCGTTCGTCTATCTCTTCTCGCACTTGTCTGTCTTCTTTCTTGATGAATGAATGAAGACCTCTATTTATAGGCGGAGAGAATCAACTAGCCGTTGGATGACCCGTTGATCTCTGTTCTGTGAAAGCGATGGCTTGTCTCTCATCTCTGCAGATTTTCCCGATTTGGCAACTGTGAACTTCCGCTTTCCATCTGAGACAGCCTTGTGTTGGGCCAAATGAGGTAATGACAGAACGTCAAACCTTCACGTAACTTCCTTTTTGAATTTCAAATTTCAACTTTAGTCTTCAACCTTGTTTATTCGGTTGAGAAGTTTTGGTCTTCATCCGAGTGGTCTTCAGCTGATGTTCCATCTGATCGATATCTTCATCTGACCTTCTGTCTGAATAGGAACAGTTGAACCCTCAGCTGTCTTGAACTTCATGTTGTCGATCTATCAGATTGAGTCTTGCAACTGATGTTCCATCTTAACAGTTGGCTTGAACGCTCAGTTGTCTTTCTTACATCTGATGATCCTCATCTGATCAGTTGACTTGAACGCTCAGTGGTCTTTCTTACATCTGATGTTCTATCTCTTGAACGCTCAGTTGTCTTTCTTACATCTGATGTTCTTTTACATCTTCCCCCTTGAACACTCAGTTGTCTTTCTTACATCTCATGTTCTATCCGAGTGAAGCCTTGTTGCTGTCTTCAGCTGGAGTCCTGTAAAGATAAAATCTGAACATTGCTCAAACAACGAGCCTAAATACTAACATTAGGATCTGACAACATCTACTCGGTTGGGGTCAGATGGTTTTGGAATCAATCAAAACTTTGCTTAAATTTCCCAACAGGTTTCAAAATAGTTTGGATAATTTATTGGTTGACCAAATTAAATTTGAAAATAGTCTAATATTTTTTTATTTAATTTGATAAAAAAATAAGTAATTTCTAATTTGTCAATTAATTAGGTAGACGGGTCAATTCCCAACTGATGGGTACCTTAACTTGGGATCCCACGTGACACATTTTCATTATTTATTCTTATTAATTTTAAAATTTTCATTTTATTCATTTTTTTCATGTATTTTTTAAAATCTAGAATCGTCATCTATGAATTGATTTTTACGTTATTTGTAGTTGGGTTTCCAACTTTGCATAATTTATAATTGTAATTAGTAAATATTACTAATATACAGTTAAGATGAAATGAATAGTACAATTAATTTTTTTTTAATGTTTTGAGTCTATACAAATTCTAAACGAATTTTATAAATTATGCATTCATAAATCAAAATCGTGGTCAACGAGCCAATTCTGACCCGAAAACCGTGGTGGTAGATGAGCCAATTCCTAACCAACAGTTACCTCAACTCGAGAAATTTTTCATTTTATGATTTTTTTCCCATATATTTTCTAAAATTTATAATCGTCATCCATGAAATAATGTTTACGTTATTTGTAGTTGGGTTTCCAACTTTGCATAATCTATAATTTTAATTAACGAATAGTACAATCATTATTTTTATTAAATTTTTGGATCTACATAAATTCTAAACAAATTTTATAAATTACGCACTTATAAATCAGAGTCGTGGTCAACGGGCCAGTTTCGACGCAGAACTGTGGCGATAGACTAATATACGGATTTTTTTTCAAAGAGGAACACAAAAGACTAATTTTTTAATCGAATTTTAAACAATTACGAGTATATAAATTTCAAACAAGTTTGAATAATCCTAAACACATCATCTCAAATTGTTTGATTAATCGTCTCCATTGAAAAACGTAGAATATGTAGGAAAATTGGCAGAAAATTTACTAACGATTTATCAACGAGCCAATTCCGACCAAGAATCGTGCGCGTAGAGGGGCCAATTCAGTACTTGCGGGACTTTTTTTTTAATATATTAAAATGTAGAATATGAAGGAAAATTGGCAGAAAAATTACTAACGATTTATCAACGAGCTAATTCCAACCAAAAATCATGCGCGTAGAGGGGCCAATTCAGTACTTGCGGGACAACTTTTTTTTTAATATATTATATAATTTTGTACTCATAAAATTAAGGATATTTATTTTCAACTTTTATCTTATAACATTGACTAAATAATTTTATGAATTACAATCATTCCACATAAAGTTTTGTAAAAAGGAAAAACTACCAAGTACATAGTGAAATAATTTTTGAAGTTCTATTCTCAGTTAAAAAAGTTATTCTCGTAGTTGGTAAAAAAGAAAACGAATGTCATCATTTATTTCTCTATGAATATATTTGGAAGATGATTATTTATATAATACTACAATTTATGATTAAATTTTTATTTATTAAATATTGTGTGAATATTTTTGGAATATAGTTATGTATATAATTAAATACTAATTTCAGGTAAAAAAAAAACCAAATGCCATCATTAATGTTTTTGTGAATATATTTGAAAGATGATTATTTATATAATTTAAAATCAGTATTGTAGTCAATAGGCCGGTTTCAGGTCAGAACCATCGGGGTAAACGGGATGATTGTGAAGTGGTGGTTTAACTTATTTTTTTTCCTTAATCTTATATTGAATTCATAATGTGGGGTATTTAGGGTTACTTTCATCTTTAGACAATTTTAACATCTATAATATTATTCCCTATCTATATATATCTTCTCTCTCTCACTACCCGCTCCTTCTCTTGCCATTTTTTCTTCATAAAAAGCTAAAAGATTCAATTTAAGAGTCGCTTTTCTTTGAGAGATAAATATATTTTTGCCCACATCGGTTTTGTAGAAGAATAGAGTTTTAACAATTATCGAAAGTAATGAAAATATATTAGTTATAATTTTTAACAAACATAACTATATGGATTTGAGATGTAAACATGTGGCAAAATTACTTTTTAATTGAATTTGAGATGTGTTCAAGGGATATAAATTATAACCGAGTTTAGTAGATTGCATAATCGAATTATTTAACGCTAAAATAATTAATAAATAATATTTTTTTAATTTATCACATATTAGTAGTACTATTTAATAATTTTATTAATTTTTATAATTTTCCGTCGATTCTTGACGGGTTATACGCTAGTTATTATATAAATGAAAACGTCTCTTCTTTAAAAAATTCTATGTAGCACCCCTCATATTCCTCCATTACTATTTGTCTAAATACTCAAATTTTCTGAATTTTAAATTAATATTTATCATATTTATATTTTATAAGAGTATTATTGATGACATGGAAACAAAATCTTAACAATTAAGATCAAATCATTAAAATCAATATCCATCATATTTTAATATATTCTATATGAGTAATGATATTCGGACACACTGTGGCCAACCACACGCGCTAAAAATGGTAATATAAGTTTTAAAAATGGAAATATACCCTAATTGGGAAGCATAAATCCTAGGGGGAAATGTGATTATTTCCATTTTTACAGTCAACTTTCATTTTTTTCATGCTGACCACAGTGTGTCTGAATATCATTACTCATTCTATATATAGTTATATATTTTATATAAAATAATCTATGAACTAAAATATACTTCCTCCGTCCAATCTTTGTGTACCCATTTGGATGCTGACACGGGTATTAAGAAAAAATGATAAAGTGAAGTTGGTGGAATAAAGGTGTATTTGAAGGGTAGTAGTTGATGAAATAAATGTTGTTAGTGGTGGGCCCATAGTGAACAAAGTTGTGATAAAGTGGTAGTTGGTGGAATAAAGGTGTGAGTCCAAGTGGTAAAGGGTAAAAAATAACATGAATTAGTAAGGGTAGATGGGTACTTTTATATAAATGAGTATAGAAAGATTGGACAGATAAAATGGTGCAAGTAGGTACACAAAGATTGGACGGATGGAGTATTCATAAACTTATCTCAAAAACTTGGCCGGTTAACTTTAATTAGCGTATAACCCGTCGAAAATCGACGAAAAATTATAACAATTAATAAAATTATTAAATAGTATTAATATGTGATAGATTAAAAAAAATATATTATTTGTTAATTATTGTCACAGCCCCAAATCCCGAGGGACGGTAGAAGCCGGGGTGCGACTGGGGTTGGATTAAAGAAGCGGGGAAGAAGGGGGCTAACTGACTAAACATACATGAAAAGACATCGATAAAACATGAACAAGACTTAATTATAAATAAGAAATAGTTAACCACAAGTGATTACTCGACAAAAGTACACAGAAGAAGCTAAGTTCATATTTACAGACTTAACTACAGTGTATTGTTCAAAAGGTACATATTCAAAAGAAGACTGAGAGTTCTGCAGCGGAAGAGTTCTAACTAAAGCATCCTATCTTTCAACTCAACATCAACTGTCGCCGCTCACCGTCGCTTCAACCTGCACATTTAGAAAACAATGCAGGGCTAAGTACAAACGTACTTAGTGGGCACGATGCCAAAATCATAATCGTAAGTATAGATAAATATGGCATTTCATAATTGTAGCACATCGGGGTTTTATTTAAAAGAGGCCCGTGTCTACTAAACATTTTCTAACTGATTTTCACAATTTACTCGGCCGAGCATTTTCAGGTATGCTATGTTCAATCTTGACCAATTCTAATTCACCGTGGCTGGTACCCCTCAACAGGATATCACATACACCACAGGTTACAAAGTGCACTAACTCTGGAAAGTACTTAGCAGCTAACTCAGAGCCGATCGTTAGTTAATCTAGTTAGATTAACTCTAAATTTGGAAAACACGAATGTTGACTCAGATAGGTACAAGAGAACTCACATAAAACATAAAACAGTTCATGCCACAATATCACTTTGAAAACACAGATATCAAAGCGATAAAGAAAGATTTTCCGAGCATTGCTCGTTTTATTTTGTATATAAAAGCCCACCTTGATATACAGAACTTAAAAGCAAAAGCTTCCAAACTTCGGATCTTCCGTCCTTTCTTCACAGTTGGCTTCCTCCTTCATCGTAAAAAAAATAATACTTAATAACGGGTCGTAAAAGATAATCGATCAAAAGAATCGAAATAAGTTTTAGTCGTTTCATTCTTTAGGCATTTGCATGCTTACTAGATTCATTTTACTTAAACGGGAACGAGACTCGTTCAAATCCCGTTTAGAACTCGGAAGGTCTCATACTCGACTCTTAGGTCAGTAGAGAGGGTAGTCGATAACTTAATACGACTTAAAAGATTATAAGGAACTAAGTTGGAAAGAATCAACTTAGGCGATTTACGTTTTAATTCATTTTACGACTTATGAAATTCTCACTTAACAACTTCTTTACTTGAACGAAAGAGATAAGATCTCGACTGGTTTTCATCACTTAAGGCCCTGTACTTGACTCTAGGGTCAGTAGAAAGATATTCGTTAGCTATTATGGCTTAAACGATCGAAAGAAACTAAGTTGCGAACAAAACAACTTAGAAGAATTGAAACTGAAATTTCACTGCGCAATCCAGTAACTCTAGAGGCTGCTCAGAACAGAGGATTTGGAAACAGGGGATGACCCCTGTACTACTGGAAAGTTTGGGATGTCTAGTTCACGCTCCAATTTACGGATCGCAAATCCGATAAACGAGCTGAAAGTTATTACAGTTTCCGGCGAGGGTCGCAAAACTACCGCGAAAACCCTAGTTGCTCGATAGATTCGACGTATAACGTCTTAGGTTCGTTCTAAGCTCTCGTATTCGATTTCTTTAGAAACTGGACCCTCAAGGCAGTCATCACGTATTCCCTTACGTGGTGAACTCCTTCTCAAAACTCGTCCAAAAGCACGACGTTCTAAACGTCGGCTTTCAACTAACAAATTACTAAACCAACAAGTTATTCAAAACGCGTTCTAGTTCTCGACTATAACTATAGCTCATATTATAATAACTCGAAAGCTTATGACGTCAACTAGAAAGTTGTTCTCAAGTCCATCATAGACAATAATATCAAATTAGAATTCTCATTCGACTTCTCAGTTATTAGTTACGACTAAAAGTTCGTCTCTTACGCGATTTTCAAAGTTGTCGGATTCCGTTCAAATTTTACGTCATTAAACTACGTCTAACGTGAATCACTTTCATGCATGCAATCGTGTCATAACATCACTACATTTCAACTTATAACGAGTTATTCGTCTCTTACATTACGACAATTAATTTTTGAAAAATCTAATTAAATTCCTATTACCAATTCACATCAATTGCAACTATATTCCAACAACAAAACATCAATTAAAACAAACATGTAGAAACCCCTAATTACCTACAAAATTTCGGTATACATATATATATTGAGGGGGTGTTTTTCTTCTCCAATTATCACCATTTATTCACTAATCAACCTATTATAACAACTATTAACCAATTGCAAACCAATTACCAACTATCATGCATAAACCCCCAATTTCATCACTCAAACCTTAATTGAATTTCACAAAAATATAGGGCTTTCGATTCCTCTTCGTTCTAATCACTAATTAAACAACTCTTAGGCATGAATCTATCATCAATTGAAGAAATCCCAAAATTCCACTATTAACCTAAAATTTTCGGTATTACCTAGAGGATTAGGGTTCTTGGTTTTGATCAATTTTAAACCCTAATTAATCTATCTAACACATCCAATTTCATTATTCCAAGATCAATTCATCTAATCCATAATCCAAATTTTCGATCCAAAAGAAGAAATGAGGAGAAGAGAAAGATGGATGGATAGAAGTTAAGAGGGGAGAAATACCTTGAGAATTAATGAAGAAAGTATGAAGTTTGAATGGAAGGATGTGGACTTGTGATTTTCTTCTTGTTCTTGGAGCTTTTCTTCAATGGAGGATAATGAAAAGAAGAAGGAGATGGTGTGGTGATGCTGCCGATTTGTGTGTGTGTGGGAGGGAAGGAATTGTTTTAATTTTGTTAACTTATGCTACAAGGTTTGCAAGGTGTAAAGTTTCAAATAGTAACAAGCATAGGTGTCACCTTATTAAACTAATAAAACACAAATATCCTCTTATTAGAAAGGGTATATGTCGGTCAAGGGAGAGAAGAAAGAAGAAATACGCGCTTTTCCGGCGCGATCCGACGTTACGGAAATCGAACGACGAAAAACGTCGCTCGGCACAAAAACGTCGCGATCCGATTCGACCTAAAATTCTAACGTACGGAACTTAATCGGAAAATAAATTTATAAAATTTATTTTGACAAAAACTCGGGACGACACAGTCCGAGTTTCGTCCGGAAAATCATAAAAACGAACTTTTTCGGGCGAGTTCGTATCGCGATTTCGTGAATGTAAAAATCAGACGGTTTTCCGTTCTGAGTTCACGAACTAAAAACTTTTCGTACGCGCTAACCCTAAATACAGTAGTCGTCTAGCTGACTTCTGTAATTTATTTTCGGAAACGGATTCGACCGTTAGTCTTAGAATTCAAAATCGTAAACTTAGGCGTGCAAAGCTATTTATTTAATTAACTTTAAAATTTTAGGAACGTAAGGAATTTACGGGGCATTACAATTATTTTAGCGTTAAATAATTCGATTATGCAATATACTAAACTCGCTTAGAATTATATCCTTTGAACACATCTAAAATTCAATTAAAAAGTAATTTCATCACATGTTTACGTCTCAAACCCATATACTTATGTTTGTTAAAAACTATAACTAATATATTCTCATTACATTTGATAATTGTTAAACCTCAGTTCTTCTACAAAATCGATGTGGGCAAAAATATATTTCTCTCTCAAAAGAAAGCGACTCTTAATTTGAATCATTTAACTTTTTATGAAGAAAAAGAGGCAATGGAAGGAACAGGTAGTGAGAGAGAGAGAAGAGATATATAGATAGCGAATAATACTCGAATAATACTACAAATGTTAAGATTATCTATAAGATGAAAGTGACCCTAAATACTCCACATTATGAATTTAACAAAAGATTAAGAAAAAAAAAATAAGTTAAACCACCGCTTCACAATCATCCTGTCTACCCTGACGGTTCCGACCTGGAACCGGCCTATTGACTACAATACTGATTTTAAATTATATAAATAATTATCTTCCAAATATATTCACAAAAAAACTAATGATGACATTTGTTTTCTTTTTACCTGAAATTAATATTTAATTATATAAATAACTATATTCCAAAAATATTCACAAAATATTTAATAAATAAAAATTTAATTATAAATTGTAGTATTATATAAATAATCATCTTCCAAAATATATTCACAGAAAAATAAATGATGACATTCGTTTTCTTTTTTACCAACTTCGAGAATAACTTTTTTAACTGAGAATAGAACTTCAAGAATTGTTTCACTATGTACTTGGTAGTTTTTCCTTTTTACAAAACTTTATGTGGAATGATTGTGATTCATAAAATTATTTAGTCAATGATATAAGATAAAAGTTGACCACAAATATTCTTAATTTATGAGTTCAAAATTATATAATATATTAAAAAAAAAAAGTTGTCCCGCAAGTACAGAATTGACCCATCTATGCGTACGATTATTGGTCGAAATTGACTCGTTGATAAATTGTTAGTAATTTTTCTGCCAATTTTCCTACATATTCTACGTTTTCCAATGGAGACGATTAATCAAACAATTTGAGATGATGTGTTTAGGATTATTCAAACCTGTTTAAAATTTATATACTTCTACTTGTTTAAAATCCGATTAAAAAATTAGTCATTTGTGTTCCTTTCTGAAAAAAATCCGTATATTAGTCTACCGCCACAGTTATGCATTGGAATTGGCCCGTTGACCACGACTCTGATTTATAAGTGCGTAATTTATAAAATTTATTTAGAATTTATATAGATCCAAAAATTTAATAAAAATAATGAATGTACTATTCGTTATCGTCCTACTTATTTTTTTATCAAATTAAATAAAAAAATATTAGACTATTTCCAAATTTAATTCGGTCAACCAATAAATTATCCAAACTATTTTGGAACCATTTATTCTGTCAACTAATTCGGCCAATTAATAAATAAATTGGCCAAATAAAATTGGTAGAGCAAAAAATGAGAAAATACACATTGATTCTAGGTATTTATAGATTTTTCAATAGGTGAAATTTCATTGAGAAACCGATGTGGGACACAAGATTTTAGTATAGATATTTAAAATCTATTATTTTACATTTAAAAATTCAAAAATTTGAGAATTTAGATAAATATGAATGGAGGAATATAAGGAGTGCTACGTAGGATTTTTTCAAAGCAAGAATCGTTTACCTTTTAGTAATATAATGATTATAATTATATATACCTCAAATACATAAATAGTTTATTCAAATTAATTCTTCAACTCTTCATTCCATAATTTACGTTTTAAAAATAATATTGATCCCCTCAAATCTTCTATCCAATATCGTTTTCCAATGAAATTCTATTTATTGAAAAGTTTATAAATACTTAAAATCAATATGTATTTTTCTCATCCGATCTTTTGCACCACGTTTCCATATACTCACATTATGTATATATACAACGATTCTTGCTTCGAAAAAAATTATATGTGACACCCTCCAAATATCTCCATTCCAATTTATCTAAATTCTCAAATTTTTGAATTAAAAAATACTAATAGTTATCATATTTTATAGTACGTTTTAAACAGATATTTGCTGTCAAAATGAATCACAACAATTCTCATAATTATTTTTCTTCTCTAAATTAATACGAGATAAAGAGATATTTGTGTCAAAATGATTCATCACAATTCTCATATAAAATCGACGTGGAACAATTTCTTTGAGAAACAAATATATTTTTGTCTCACATCGATTTTGAGAAGTAAGAAATCATCTATAAAAATGAGGCCCAATTAATTGGTTGGTCAAATAAATAGTTTAGTTTAATTTTTATTAAAAATTTAATATGACCACTAATTAAGTCCTACTCCCTTCGTTCACGATATCGTTGTCATATTGTGGACAACACAAGTGGGTAATAGTGAATAGTGGTGAGTAATATTGTGAGTGGAGTAAGGGTCCTATGTGAGGAGTAGTGAGAAATATAATGTATTATGTGAACTCTACTACTATAAATGAAATTGGAAACCATATTGTGGACAAACCTAAATGACAACAGTGACAAACACACCGTGGACAGAGGGTAGTATTATATATTTATTTTCTACATGTCGTGCATTTTTTATCCATTTATTCTATTATCCAACAAAATTAAGACCATAGTCAACGGGCTGATTCTAATCGGAACCGCAGGTGTAGACGGACCGATTTAATTACGATAGTTCAACATAACGGGAGGATTCCGACTTAGAACCATGAGGATAGACGGATCGATTCCAAACCTACGGTTCAACTTTATCAGAATCACGGTCAACGAGAGGATTCTGACCATGAAATGTGAGGGTAGATGAATCGATTCAATTATGGCAGTTCAATTTAATGGGAGGATTCATACTTAGAACCGTGAGGGTAGACATGCTGATTCCAAACCGACGGTTCAACTTTTTCAGAATCGTGGTCGACGAAAGGATTGTGATCTTGAACCGGGGTAGATGAGCTGATTTCAAACTGACCCACAAAACTCATACAAAATATAAACTCAAAAATAATTAATGCATAATATTTTTATTATAATTTTATTAAATAAATTTCTCGTCGATTTTTGACGAGCTACACGCTAGTTTTTTTTTTATTGCATCATCCCTCAAGAAATATTATATTACTAATCGACATTATGTATAAGTAGTCCTAATAATGTGAATGATTGGGGGATACTTTTAGAAATGGGTGACATGGCTTTTAATATTTTGTTGATATAATATTTGTCAATGGAAAACGGATAAATCTCACAATAGTTGTAGCGTGTTTTTCTTAATGGACTTTTTAGTGTTATGTTAATTAACGGATCTAGTGATTTGGTCCAGTAATATTGTTTTATGTAAAAAATATGTATAATGAGCTGGTAATTAAAGTATTTTTTGTTTTGTTTTGTTTTGTGTTATTAAAAGTGCGTGTGTGTTAGCCTAGTGGTAATATGATTAATCTCCGAGTTAAAGGTCACGGGTTCGAGTCTATCGTCATGCGTATTTAAATTTACTTGTAATAATATTGTTCAAAAAAAAAATTAATGTAATTTTATTGGGGTAATAATGTCCATAAATGAACTAAGACTATTCCTAGAGGATGAACGGAAATACAAAAGATCGAAATTTTCCTCGTGGATTGAAGGAGTATCGTATACAGTTCAACTTTTACTTCATTATTCATTATATTCAAAATACAATATTAAATTAGTAATTTTAAAATTTCATTTAATATTTGTCTTTAGTTAATTTAAAGCTATAAAGAGAGAAAAAAAAAAGTTAGGAAATAGATTTACAATTGAAAAATGTTTATTAGCCCAAACATAATTTTGGTTTTTAGTCCAATTAATCAATTTTCTTCCCAGGACTAGTTGCCCATTAATGGATGCCATATTAAATTGGAGTTGTAGCCCATATTCCTACAATTAATCACTCAATCGGCCCATTCATGGCTATCATACTTAGGCTATCCACAACGCTGGGTGCTCGAATAGTGCTCGAGACCCTCGCTGCTCGAGGCAGGTGCGTGGTGGCTTGAGGGGGCTCGAGCACAGCTCGTTGATTCGAGCATGTCTCTAGTGGTTTTTTTTTTTTTTTTTTTTTTTTTCTTTATATTATATATATATTTTAATCTTAATTCTTATAATAAATACTACTATTTTTACCTCATTCTTCCTTTCTTGTGCTGGTACACGAGACATCTCCGAGATATCTTATTTATTATAATAAATACCACTATTTTTACCTCAATCAATGTACTCCCTCCGTCCATTAATTCTGTACCCACTTGCCCCATTTTATCTGTCCATTAATTCTGTATCCATTTGTATAAAAGTACCCATCTACCCTTACTAATTCATGTTATTTTCTACCCTTTGCCACTTGGACCCACACCTTTATTCCACTAACTACCACTTTATCACTACATTTTTCACTATGGGCCCACCACTAACAACATTTATACCACTAACTACTACTTTATCACTACCCCTCAAAAATAACTTTATCCCACCAACTCCACTTTATCAGTTTTTCTTAAGCTCCGTGCCAGCACCAAATGAGTACATAATTAATGGACGGAGGGAGTAATTTTTTTTATTTGAATCAATGTAATTTTTTTATTTGAATTAATGTAATGTAATTTTTATTAATGGAATTTTATGAATTAATTTAATTAAAATAGAAAATTGTTTAATATTAAAGATAGAACACTTTTAGAGTACCCTTGGGATATACGGGTAGAGTGCTCTAAGAGTGCTCTAGTGCTAGAGCACCCCTTAGAGCACCCTAAACGTGCTCTAAGGGTTGTGGATAGCTAGGTTCGCAAATAGCCAATAGAAATGAACGAGGACTATTTCTATGCAGATTCCACAAGTTGACAAAATTACGTTGAAAACAGCGTCTGTGGTTGTCTCTGAAATGCATTATTATTATTATTATTATTATTATTATTATTATTATTATTATTATTATGCATATATAATCTCAATTCAACTCAGCAAAATGGTTTGCGCATTGACTGAAGAAGACGATGATGACGAGCGGGGGGTCGTACGGCGTCGTTTTGGTGGCTGTGACCTGGACCTGGATTGCCGTCACGGTGAGCTCGCACGCGGTCGATCACAGATACAAAGCTGGGGATAAGGTGCCGTTTTACGCCCGCAAAGTATACCCCTATGGAAACCCCAGGTGTGTAAGGTCATCCTTTTCTTATTTGATTTGTAATAAATTGAGGGGGTGGGGGAGTATTCATTCATTTTTGTTCTTTTTTTCTTCTTATCAAAAGAAACTAAGGGTGTGTTCATGGTAGAAGGCAAGGGCGCATCCAGCATCCAATACTAGGGTGGGCTGATAATTAAATATTTTGATGTATTTTTTTTTATTAAAAATTGAGATGAAATATTTCGATGCATAATCAAAAGAAACAAATTTAACTTTAGCAAAGTTGGACCTAAAATGGATTCATTTTATATAGGGGCCTAAATTGAAACATATTATTTCAAAATAAATAATTTGTTTCCTGTTTTTCATTTTCCCTATGACGAAACTAATGTACGAAGTTACTACTTTGAGAATCAAGCTATTTTTTTGTAGAATCACTAGATTTCATGCTATATTTGTAGAAAATTTGAAAAATCATATACTAAAGTTACTACTTTGAGAATCATGAAATTTTTTTTAGAAGAACCAAGTTTGTTAATTTTTTTTTAAATGTTAGAAGATAGCTAATATCAAAGAATAAAACAAATTACTTACTTTTAATAAATTTTCTTAAATATGAGAAGTTTGTTAAGACAAAAATAAACTAAAAATAAAAAATAACTTCGTAACTAGAGGGTAAGAGTTTTTTTTTTTTTTTTAATATGTAGTTCAATGCATTGAAGAGTAAAACAAGAGTAAAAAAAACCAATTTTCTTAAAGGAATACGGTTCAAAGTATTGACAGTAAAAAAAAAAGAAAAGAAAAAAGACTAATTATTTCCTTTACGGTTCAAAGCAAAAAAAAGAAAAGAAAAAAGACTAATTATTTCCTTTACGGTTCAAAGGATTGACAGTTAAAAAAAGAAGAAAATAATGGAAGAAGAAGATGGACAGTGGGTTTCGAACCCTGGACTTGCAAGGAAGATAATTAATCAATTACCACTGGGCTAAAACTTAACATTTGAATAAGATTACACAGGTATATATATATAACAATTTAAGATTTGCACTGGGTTGGAGCCCAGCCCAGCCCTAAGGTAAATCCGCCTATGGTAGAAGGTCTTGTTTTAGATATTTTCTCCTTCATCCATCACGTGAATAAGATGTAAATATTGTGGTCCCTTGAGAGTATAAATCCCTCCAATCAAACAACATACTCCATCCGTTCATGAATCATATCCCCATTTGGGTTTCGACACGGAAAATAAGAAAGCTGATAAAGTTGTTTTGAGTGGGGTAAAAATTAGAATGTAGGGGTAGTAGGATAATGACAAAAAAACAATGGTAATGACAAAAAAGATGTGGTATTGACAAAAAAGAGGTGGTATTGACCAAAAAGTGGGAATAAAGTTATTGTGATGATCAAAAAGTAGGAATAAAGTTGTTGTTAGGTGGGACCACCGATGGCAAAGGATAGTAAATAAAGGAAAAGTAGGAGGGTATGGTTGTATAAAAAGGTAAGTAGGGATTTGATTCATGGACAAAAAAATGTGGGTAAGTAGGGATTTGATTCGTGGACGGAGGGAGTATAAAACTTGTAGTCCATGAAGGTTAAATTTATACTTCATATGACTGTCTGTGGTAGTGTCTTTAAGGAATGTCTCTAAGGATTTTTTGGAGATAGAGACAGTGAGCTGCAGTGGGCTGTCTCTAAGGAGTGTCTCTAACGAATTTCTGAATTTGTATTTTGCATTAATTTTAATAAGAAAATTTGAAAATTTCATTAATTTTAACAAATAACTAGTACAATACATTAATTGAAATTTAAATATAAAAAAATATCCAACTCCTCAACCGGCCCAAATCGGCTCCAAACATGCTCGATTAAATCATTTGTGAGCCGATGGTGCTTTCTTGTATCTCTTAATGCGGCATCCCGTTTGAAAAATTTCTTCCAGGAGAGCGGAGTGGGGACTCGATCTACATCACTACCCGGCGTTGTTTTTGTATCCTCTCTCCAATTCTCCGCATCCTCCCTCTCGTCTTCAATGATCATGTTGTGCAAAATAATACACGTAACATGATGTTGCGGAGGTGCTGTGTGTACCAGTTGCGCGCCGGGTTCCAAATAATTCCCCATCGGGCTTGAAGAACACCGAATGCCCGTTCGATATCCTTCCTCGCCGCCTCCTGCATCTTCTTGAACTGCACCGTCTTCTGGTCCGTTGCAAAAGGAGGAGCCTTGATCAGAGCTGTCCAATCCGAATAGATCCCATCGGTTAAATAGTAACTGCCGTCGTAGAGCTTTCCGTTCACCACGAATTGGCACGGCGGAGCCTGTTCTTCAAGCACATCCTCGAATAAGGGCGACTGATTGAGGACGTTGATATCGTTGTTGGAGCCGGCTACATCAAAAAAGGCGTGCCAGATCCATAATTGAGACGTCACGACCTCAAGAATTAAGGAAGACACGCCAATATCTCTTCGAGTGTAGGCAGCCGACCACGCCTTCGGGTAATTTCTCCACGCCCAGTGCATGCAGTCCAGGCTACCGAGCATCCCCAGAAAGCCGTGCCTCTCCTTATGCATCCGCAACAGCCGAGCGGTGTCTTGAGCATTTGGGCGCCTTAAATACACGTCATCGAATAGCTCGATGACACCTTTGCAGAACTTCCGGAAGCAAAGACGGCCGGTGCTATCTCCGATCTTCAAGTATTCAACGAATGTATCGAGCGCTACACAGGTGGCTAGTTGGCGAATGACCATTGTGCATTTTTGCACCGACGTGAGGCCCCATTTGTCGATTGCATCTTGCTTCTGTTGGAAGTACCGCACATTCTGTTCCAACGCCTTGCAAATCTTCAAGAACAGATGCTTGTGCATCCGAAAACGCCGGCGGAAAAATATTGGGCCGTACGTCGGGTTGTCGTTGAAGTAGTCGGCCATCAACTGCTGTAGGGCCGCCTCCCGATCGCGATGTACGACCGTCCTCTTCACCTTTTTTTTTCTTTTTGGCGAAGAGTCGAGCGGCAGCAGCTTGGAGGTTCGTCACCATCGATATAGTTTCGTCATCGGTGCCATGAGAAGAGTAGCCGGTTGAGGAGTCGGACGACGAAGACAATTTTTTTGGCGAAAAAATGGAGAGAAAACTAGAGAGAAAATAAAAGGAAGAAGATGAATTTGGTGTGAAAAATTGTGTTATGAAGTGGGGTATTTATAGGTGAATAAAAAAAATGAAAATCGATTGAATTAGCCGTTTACACCCGTTGGAAATAAAATGTAGCCGTTGTTCGATTTTTAATTTTTTTTTTATGTATGGCGTGTGCGTCTAAAAAAAATAAAATAAAAAAGTCCAGCGCGTGGGCGACATGCGCCATCGCGAGACGGTCTCGTCGCCACGAGACGGGCTCGAGCCGTCCCTCCTTGCACTGGAGTGTCTCGTCGCAGCGGGTGTCTCGAGCCCCCTTCGAGACACACCGCTGCAGACAGCCTAATATTATTCCTTTATAAATTTATACTTTCAAGTGAACACACCCTAATACTATTTTACTATATCTTGTGAATAAGATAATACTATGTTCGTATATCTATGAAAGATCGGAAGTAAAACCATCGTATATTTTTAATATTTGTGTCTGAATTTGCTTTGAGGTGGTGAACTGCTAACGTTTAGTATTACTAGCATAAGTAACGTGCACTCGCACGTTAAAAGAATGATTCCACTAAATAAAAAATGACGAATTAATTTATATTTAGTTTATCATAAATTAATATTTATAGTTTGTATAATCTTCTTTTTATTAATTTTTTTGCAATTTTTCATAAATTAATATTCTATGATTAACGGAAAAATAAAAAATAATAAAAATATTTAATTGTAGAAAGCACTCTCGTTTTTTCTAATGTATGCCAAATATAATAACTGTTATTTACATTTTAATTCAATTATTCTTTCAGTGTCATTATAAAAATACTAGTAATAAATTGTCATTATATAAAATAAGTGAAGTCTCCTGAAAAAAAATTGGTGGCTTTTTGTAGAATGTAATATTGTAAAAGAAAAAAATTAACTCCTTCATAGACATCACTGCTCTCTTTGCGTTAGGAAGATGGTTTCATGATGCTTTTGTCTAGAATAAAGGAACAAAGAATCGTATAACCCTAACTCATAGTATTAAAGAGTAATAGTAATGGATGATTATATTTCTTAATAAAAAAAAATAGATAAGTATACTACACAAGTATGCATAGAGAAATTACCTTAATATAGTTCATCACGAATATGTAGGATACGTTTTGAAATGTGCAATATACCTTCTGATGAATTATGATTCATGAATGGGAATACAGAAAAAATTAGCGTTAAGTTCTTGTAAAAAGTGAGAGTGAAAAAGATAAAATTACCTTGATAAGATTAAATAAGTTAAACACGGATTGGTTGAACCTCAAAAATATGCGAAATCTCTTGGAAGATTGAAAACGGCTTTGAGTTGCAAGAGTTAAGAAAAAAATGACGCAAAACTAAAATATGAAAATTGTAACGAAAGAAATCTTGTTATAAAAACCTAAAAGAATGATAATGAAATATTAAGTGTGTTTTTCCTTTAACATTAGACAAATAAAAGGTCATTCTATATTACAAAATTCAATTTCCTATAAACAATTAAAAATAATAAAGCTCTATTTTTTATAAATAAGACACAATTTTGGTTAAAAAATCATAAGCACAATATCAAAGAACTATTTTTATTTTATATGGACGCATGATATATCAAGTAATATCAATAAGATAAATTTGATTTTCTTTCAAATCATGACATAAGGTAAGTAATTAATTATCAATATGGTAAATTTGTATTTCTTGTAACTAATACTTCATATATTATACTAAGATATTATAGTAAGGATATTTTGGATTCAAATTTTGTAAAATAAGGGTCTTTTTATATAAGTATAGAATAGATTGACTGATTGAAGACGTAGTTCCTTCATCCAGAAGAACAATCATCTCTAGAATATCTTCTTTGAAATGAATTGGCATTTTAATCAATTCATCAACTGTTTGTAATTGTATTCATTTTTCAGTGAAACATACCGTTACTACAGTCTCCCCTTCTGTTTTCCAGGTATTTGATTTTGTTTTTATTCTTTCTTTAAAACTCTGTTCAAATCCACTATTTTACTTATTTTTCAGTTTCTTATCAACAGTTAGCATGAAATATGAATTTGAAGCTTTTGATGAATGGATACAAGACAATCTATTGGTCCCTTCTCCATATAATCTTGAATTCTTAGTTGACAAACAATCTGAAATCCTCTGCCAAAAGAAACTTTCCGCGAAAGAGGTTGCTGACTTCCGAAATGCGGTTTCAAGAAACTACTTATTTCTGATGCACTATGATGACCTGCCCATATGGGGTTTTCTGGGAAGGGTAGAAAAGAATGGCAGTGATGATCCAAGACAGTATAAATACTGCTTATATAATCATCTCCAATTGGAAATCTTCTATAACAAGGACCGTATCATTAGGATCAGCGCACGTACGGACCCAAAAAACCGTGTGGAGCTTACTGATGATGAGGATGTACTCGTTGACTTCTTGTACACAGCCAAGTTGATTGAAACTGGCATAGCATTTGAGAAGAGGGCGGAGAAGTACTCTCGTTCTTACGTTGAGATCCTTTCAGTCATTGGTTCATGCGTGACTACTCTCCTTCTTACTGGAGTTCTTCTGGCAATTGTGATACAAGCCCTCAAAAATGATTTAAACAAGTAGAGACTTTCACCTCCTCATGAACATTTAAGAACATGTTGGAACTATAAGATCTCGACTAATTTATGTTTATCTTTCAAGATATGCCAATGATGAGGAGACAGCAGATGACAAACAAGAAGCTGGATGGAAATTCATTCATGGTGATGTTTTCAGGTTCCCGAAGAACAAGTCATTGTTCGCTGCAGCTCTTGGAAGTGGCACACAGCTTGTTTTCCTGTAAGTGTGGCATTGCATGATTACTGAGATGTTTACTTTTCATTGTTGTATTGGAAGGACGTTGACTACATGGGGCCTTTTGTCATTTCCAGAGTGACTCTTATACTCTTACTCGCTCTCATTGGTGCATCTGCTCTGTGCAATGAAGTAACTCCTTTTACGGCATTAGGGGTGACATACACAGTCACATCTTTCATTGCAGGATATACAACAGCATCCTTTTATAGCCAATTAGAGGGAACAAATTGGGTAGGTGAATTTGAATATTGCTTTAGTTTTGCCTTAAGCTGCCTTATTATGCATGCTTTATCCAGTAAGCACAGTTGATTCCCAATTATATGCTTTCTGTTTCTTGATTTTGATCCTGTTTGTTTTTTGAGAAAGAGACGCGATCTGTTTGTCTTCTGCCAATTTCCCCCACCCTGCCTTATAATATTTATAATATAAGTGATATTTTGTTGTCTTGATGGAGTTGATAGGACTTTAATATGATGACCTGTGAAGATGAATAGCTGCAACTTCCAATATGATAGAAGCTCTTAGAATTATAACAATCCACACAAGAAGGCACCTGAGCTACTGCTAAAAAGAATTTCCAGACAATATTCAGAACCAGATATATACAAGTTATTTAAAGCACATATATTTCTGAAAAAAGCATTATCTCCTTTATCCTTACATGTGTTTTTGTACATATCCCTTATCTGATTTACTTTCTTCTGGCAGGTTTGCAATTTGCCAGTGACAGTAGTCGTATGCTCCGGTCCTCTGTTTCTTATCTTTGGCTTCCTTAACACTGTTGCTAATGCTTACAAGGTTACTGCAGTTATGCCACTTGATACAGTTATAAACACTCTTCAGACATGGGCTCTAGCAGCCTTACCTTTGTTATTATTGGGATGGGTAGCAGGAAAATATAGTATGGCCGACTTCGAGGCTCCTTGTCCTACCTCAAAACATCCTAGAAACATTCCACCACTACCTTGGTATCGTCAGACGCTGCCTCAGATGGCAGTGGCTGGATTTCTTCCATTCTGTGCGTCTTATGGAGAACTACATTACATATTTGCCAGTCTTTGGGGTCACAGATATTACACCAATTACAGTATTTTGTTTATTGTCTTCATTATTGTCCTCATTGTCACTGCATTGATTACGGTGGCATTGACATATTTTCAACTTGCTGCTGAAGATCACGATTGGTGGTGGAGGTATGCTGCTGTTTCTGCATTTACTTTTAATAAGTGACGGTGCTACATAATTTCACATTTGATTTCGACCTCATATTGTGTGCATCTTTTTTCACTCAACTCGTCAGGTCTTTCGTTTATGGTGGATCGAGTGGCTTGTATATCTATGGGTACTCCCTCTATTACTATGCACGTTCGGACATGTCAGGCTTCGTGCAAACCTCAATTTTCTTTGGGTACATGGCTTTTGTATCCTATGCTGTCTTCGTGATGCTTGGAGCTGTAGGATTCTATGCTGCTTTGTGTTTTGTTTGGCACTTATATGGATCGGTTAAGTGTGACTGAGAAGGTAATTAATCTGTACATTTTCCAAGTGTTATAGTAGGTAGTATGATTGGGAAAAGTTGCATGATTACTGGAGGTAATAACTTTGTTGTAATAGTTTATTTACACTCAGAACCAGGTGCCCACATATAACATTGAAAGTTTCTCCTTCGATGAGTGGTGCAAAGTCGAAAATTTATTGATGTACAGAACTCACATAAGGATGCAAAATAGATAGTGGATCATATATTAATGTATTTTAGCATAACTAAATCATTATATAGAATTGTGTTGCTGTCAATTCTGTGGAATAGACTGGGGAAGGAAAAACAAGTTTAGGATCTTTTTCTGCATTTTGTTGTTTCTTTTTCCTATAACATTTTGATTTGTAGTTTAGGAGGAAGCGGTATCATAAGAAAGAGTAAAATATGTGTTAATATTATAGTATTAATATGCGGTGGATCTCTAACCCAAGTTTTTATTAATGATGATGAGGAAAAATGAGGCAAAAAATAAAAAAACGCAAAAAACCTAAGCTTTTTCCCCGTTTCTTCTTCATTCAAATTGACGGATTTTTATCCATCAATCTTCAAAATTGATCCCATATTCACCTTCCTGGGTGAAATCTGAACGTTTTGGCCTCTTGAATCGTTCGATTTGGTTAAGTTTTGAGCAAGAATTCGTTTTTGCAATTTTCTACGTCACCGTTCATTATCTTTCAAATTCCGGAGAATTCGCCGAAAATTGGCCACCGGCGTTTTCAGATATTTGTTCCTGGGTAAAATTCGAGTATATTAGGCTTTCGAATTGTTCGATTCGGTGAAGTATTAAGCAAGATTGAATTTTAAGGGTTTCAGCGCCGTCGTATCTTCGAGTTTAAATCCGGCGACTCTGCTGGAAATTGATCAATGACTATTACAGAGCATTGCTTCTGGGTGAAAGTCGAACATATTTGCTCTTTGAATTGTTCGATTTCGTTAACTTTTGGGGGAGATTGATTTGTTAGGGTTTCTTGCCGTTGTAAACAAATTCCGGCTTCCTCATTGGAAATTGTTCAACGGCAAACTCATATCTTAGTTCCTGAGAGAATTTCGTGCACCATAGCCTTTGAAATCTTACGATTTCATTGAGTTTTTAAGGGTGCATCTATTTTGCCGTCGCGATGTTAAGTCCGGCGGTCGCGATGTGGCGGTAAACCGGCATCTTCGTTGATTGCTACAGCTTTGGTACTTGTCTCTACAGATTTTTTGGGAAAGCAGTTTGTCCTTTGGTACATGCCAGAGTTTTCCGGCAATGTTTGAACGTCGACATGGGTTTTTCGCCGTTCTTAGTTCAGCAGATTTTGAGACGGCGGTTTTCGGCAGCGAGGCAGGAGTTGCGTCTTCAACAGTTTCCGATGGCTGTGCGGGTGCTGTTGCTTATGCTTCTGCAATTCTCTGGTCAGGTATGCATGTTGGAGTTGTATACCTTGGATGGAAGAATTTTTTGCAAATTGTTGTATGCATGGCTGCATGCAACACTCTTCTTTTTCAATAGAGGTTCAAATCAGATGGAGCTGTGCTGCACACTTGGGTTTGCAGCTTCAACTCCGACGATTTTGCTGCAGTTTCCGGCTCCATTGCTGCAGCTTTACAGTTCCGTTTACAGATGCTGATTCATCGTCATTTCTGATGCCTAATCCTTTCTTTGATAAAGTATCTTTCGCATGCGAGGATGTGCATATATATATATATATATATATATATAGATTGAAAGAGATTATATGAAAATAAATATTATCCTAAGAAATAAGAATAGATATTCATCATAGATTTATGGTTTGACCTAGTCAAAGCGGGTCAAACCCGGATCAATCTGGTCAACTCGGGTCAAACGGGTCAACCTGTTGACTTTTTATTTTCGATTTTTTTTCAATTTTTTTTGAAAACGGTTACCTAAGATGCACAACTTTACATATTCGGATGCACAAGATTTTCAGTTTTTTTTTTCAATTTTTTGTAAGGGGTCATCCAAGATGCACCACTTCACATATTTTGATGCACCACTTCACATATTCGGATGCACCACTAAGTGAATTTACATGCACAGGATTTGTAAAATCTGTAAAAAAAATGAAAAAAGAAAAACTGAAAAAAAATCGGATGCACCACAATGTGTAACCAGATGCACCACACAGTGTAACTAGATACACTACATAGTGTAATTAGATACACAATATTTTAGGAAAATAAAAAAAGAACGAAAACAAAACTAGTGCATCTTAATGCACTTAGTGGTGCATCTCATTATATAGTGTGGTGCATATGAATACATGATGTGGTGCATATGACCTGACTATAAAAAAAAAGACGAAAAAAAAAACTTAAAATCGTGTGCATCTCAATGCACTTAGTGGTGCATCCGAATATGTGAACTGGTACATCTGAATATGTGAAGTGGTGCATGTAAGTTGAACGTTAAAAAAAAGACGAAAAAAAACGAAATAAAAAAACTTAAAATCTTGTGCATCTCAATGCACTTAATGGTGCATCGGAATATGTGAAATGGTGCATCCGAATATGTGAAGTGGTGCATGTAAGTTGAACGTTAAAAAAAAGACGAAAAAAAATGAAATAAAAAAGCTTGAAATCTTGTGCATCTCAATACACTTAGTGGTGCATCCGAATATGTGAAATAGTGCATCCGAATATGTGAAGTGGTGCATGTAAGTTGAACGTTAAAAAAAAATCGAAAAACAAAGAAAAAAAGTCAACCGGTTGACCCGGATTTGACCCGCTTTGACCAGACAAAATCTTGACCCTCCATGTAGATATAATCAATGGTTGAGATTAATTCCTAATTCTCACTTTAAGATTCCTTTGCATGGGAATCACTCCCTATATATATATATATATATATATATATATATATATTATAAAAGAGCGAATTCTTACAAAATTTGATTTGCCAATTATATCTCTATTATTATATCTATTTTAAAGGTAACTATGTAATTTAATAATAACAAACTTATTAATTTAAAAATAATAATTTACTAATCATCATAGTAGTATCTTATTAATAATAGGAAAATAAATGATGACTCTTCCACGATGTACCGTTCCGATTTTCCTTTATTCTCGTATTTTTGATATTATTAATTTATAATAATATATTCATATTAAGATATTTATCCTATCCATTATCCTTATCCTATCTATCCTCTTTCACAATCACATATAATTATTCTATCTATTAATATAATAATATATAATCATACCACATATTTTCTCATGCAATTATCCAAATATGTATATTATATCTCTCTCTATAGTAACTTTATTAGTGTTATAATTATATATATACGATATTATATGTTTAGATATATAATATGAATATACAGAATAGCTAATCGGACAACGTTTGTAACTTTATGAGTATTATAATTATATATAGACTATTCATGTAAAAAAAATTATATATAGACGATTATTATATGTATAGATATATAATATGAATATACAAAAATAGCCAATCCGACACGTTTGTAAAACCTAGATTTACTTCAATTTATGAATACTCGCGATAAAATATTCAACAACATGAATTTGACAAAACTAAATGGGCGAAATTCTACTGATCCGTAGCTTATCAAGCCATCTTCGAAATTGGCAATGTATTGTATGCTACTTTAAGTGAAAAATTAATTGTAATAATTTTACAACGTCTAAATAAGATATAACATTATATTAAACTAGTAAAGTACCCGTCGAGATTCGACAGGAAATAATTTTAAATTTTCATCAATGTAATTTATTTTAAAATTAGTTTTTTTGGTAAATAATATTTTATTTCACCAATTTAAGCAAGGAAGAAAAAATACAAATATCTTGCAAACGATAAAACAACCAAAAAACTGATTAACACATTGTCTCTCAACGCTTCCCCTTCACTATTTCTCTCTGTAGAATTTCTCTCCAAAGGCTGACTTATATTTGAAAATACATTATGTCTTATTTAAAAGTTGTTATGTTGTTTGTGTTAATTATAAATCAAATTTAGTAAATTAATTATATTTCATGTATCTAAACTTATGTAGAATTATTCTACATCTCGATTAAAATATCCACTTTATTGTATATATTCATCGCAAACCTGTTGGATAAAGTACTCAATAAAAATTCGAACACTACAAAGTTAATATTAACTAAAATTAGTAAAAATTCGTCCTTTTATATCTATTTGAATCGTCTACATGGTTTGAATTGTCTTGTTAGTTTATGGTAAATTGATATTTCTAATCTTAGCCAAAGACCGAGAAAGATATATTTGCATTTTGGTTATGTATTTTTTAAATCTAGACTTGTTTAGAATTTTTCTATATCTCGATTAAAATTGTGACTTTATTGCATATACCCGTCGCAAGCCTGCAGCGTAATAATACTCGATAAAAATCTGAATACTACAAAGTTAATATTAACTAAAATTAGTAAAAAGTTTTTTTTATGTCTATTTAAATCATCTCATTGGTTTATGGCAAATTGATATCTTTAATCCTAGCCAAAGACCGATAAAGATATATTTGTATTTTTATTATGTATTTTTTAAATCTAAATTTGTTTAGAATTTTTCTACATCTTGATTAAAATTATGACTTTACTATATATACGCGTCGCAAACATGTAGAGTACCGATAAAAATCTGAACACTGCAAAGTTAATATTAACTAAAATTAGTAAGAAATTGTTCTTTTTATGTCTATTTGAATCGTCCCGTTAGTTTGAATCGTCTCGTTGACTTATGGTAAATTGATTAAACATATTTATTTAGTTTTTATAGAATTTTTTTATTACATACTATTATTAATAGATTGATGATTAAAGTAAGGGATTAAACATCAAGAATAAAATATAATTATGGCATGATATATGAATAGAATTTGATATATATTGATATTATATAGATTAATGTGTATCTATATGTATAGAGTTATATATAAAGATAAATAGGAACGTGTAGATTTTGATATATATTGATATGGTTTAGAATATGATATCGATTTTTACAATTATATGAATAGAATAAAATAATTTATATTAAATAATAATGCCAAAAGATAAGAATAAAGGAAAATTGAAACGGAGTACCGCGGAGAGAGCACCGCTTAATTTCCTATTATTAATAAGATGTATAAGAATACATTAAAGCATAAAATTATATTTTCCGTCGCGTATAAAAAATGATTGAAAACAAGAAACGAGACGATTCAAACCAACGAAGAGATTCAAATAGACATAAAAAGAAGATTATCAAGTACTATAACCTAACAGGTTTGCAACGGTTATATACAATAAAATCACTACTTTAATCGAGATGTAGAAAAATTATAAGCAAATTTAGATTTAAAAAATATATAATGAAAATGTAAATATATCTTTCTCGACCTTGGGCTAATATTAGAAATATCAATTTACCATAAACCAACGAGATAATTCAAATCAACCATACGATTCAAATAGACATAAAATTAAGAATTCTTTCTAATGTTAGTTTAACTTTGTAGTGTTCAGAATTTTATCGAGTACTATTACCTAACAACGTTTGCGATGAGTATATAAAAAAAAGTCACTATTTTAATCAAGAAGTAGAAAAATTTTAAACATTCATCATAAATGAGTATCTGATTTATTGTCATTCATAATTATAAGTTTAGAGTACATGAAATAAAATTAATTTCCTAAGTTATTTACAATTAACGCAAACAACATTATAACTTCTAAATAAGATATACAATAACTTTTTAATATAAGTTAGTCTTTCGAGGAAATTCTAAAGAGACAGAGAAAGACAAATTTTTTCAAAGTTATAATGGTGTGGTTTGTTGTTTGGTTGTTTTATTGCAAGATGTTTGTATTTATTCTATTGCTCACTTTGGTGAAATAAAATACTAGTATCAAAATAATTATTTTTAAAGTATGTATATTCATATAGATGAAATATAACATTATTTCCCGTCGAATCTCGACGGGATTATTACAAGTATATATAATAACGAAGTTTGTGTTCACACCACGTGGCACGCTCTATATTTTCTGTCCTTAATTATCTCTATTCTCGTATTTTCAGCATTATTAATTCATATATCAATTATTATATAAATAAAAATATATAGAGTATATACAATATTCATATTATAATAATAATGGGTAGTGCTATTTGGACACACTATGTTTGGACATACGATGGTAAAAATAGGAATTTGACGGAATTTTTTAACAAATAATTTAATTTCATAGTTTCAATAGTTTAGTTATTCATAAACATACACTTTTTAAATTTTAATTATAAAGTTTCATCCATATTTAAATTCACAAGTTTAGGAGTTGGGTGTGGATCAGAGTAACATTTGGGAGCAGCTGTGCATGAGATCGATATTTCGGAAGGGGGTTTGAGTAGGAAAATTTTTTTGAAGACAATCGAACATTTTTTTTCATATTTTAAGCACGTATGTCCAAATATAGTATATCCGAATAGAATTTTTAATTTATAATAATAATACATAATAACTAAATTTCTAATTCACATGAATCACATTCACACGCCTTAATGTCTTATCATATAAATATTTCAAATCCTTGATAGTATATATATATATATATATATATATATATATATATATATATATATATATATATATATATATATATATATATATATGGAGTGATTCCCATGCAAACTCCCCTTAAAGTGAGAAATATGAATTAATCTCCACCATTGATCTTATCTACATGAAGGGTCAAAATTTAGCTTGGTCAAAGCGGGTCAAACCCGAGTCAACCCGGGTCAACCCGTTGACTTTTTTTTCGATTTTTTTTAACTGTCATACAAGATGCACAAATTCACATATTCAGATGCACAAATTCACATATTCGGATGCACAACTAAGTGTATTAAGATGCACATGATTTTAAGTTTTTTTTTATGTTTTTTTTTCGTTTTTTTTAAGGTTAGGTCATATGCACCACATCATGTATTCATATGCACCACACTATATAATGAGATGCACCACTAAGTGCATTAAGATGCACTAGTTTTGTTTTCGTTTTTTTTATTTTCGTAAAACATTGTGCATCTAGTTACACTATGTGGTGCATCTAGTTACACTGTGTGGTGCATCTAGTTACGCATTATGGTGCATCCAATTTTTTTTCAGTTTTTTTTTTTACGAATTCGGTGCATCTCACTACACGTAGTGATGCATCTCATTATGTATAGTGGTGCATCCGAATATGTGAAATGGTGCATCTTGGGTGACTGTTTTAAAAAAAAAAATTGGAAAAAAAAAACTGAAAATCTTGTGCATCTAAATGCACTTAGTGGTGCATCTAGTTATATAGAGTGGTGCATCCGAATATGTGAAGTTGTGCATCTTGGGTGACAGTTTATTAAAAAAAAAATTGAAAAAAAAAACTTGAAAATCTTGTGCATCTAAATGCACTTAGTGGTGCATCTAGTTATATAGAGTGATGCATCCGAATATGTGAAGTTGTGCATCTTGGATGACAGTTTAAAAAAAAAATTGAAAATAAAAAAAAATCGAAAAAAAAAGTCAACGGGTTGACCCGGGTTGACTAGGGTTTGACCCGCTTTGACTTGGCCAAATCTTGACCCTCCATCACCAATAGATCTATGGTGGAGATCTATTCTCATTTCTTAGGATAATATTTATTCTCATATGATCTATCTCCTATATATATATATATTCTAATTAATTATTAATAATCAATAATATATATCAAATTTTATCTAATAAATATATTCATCACATATTAACATTTACTTTTATTTATAATGATCACACCTATCTATTTTTTATATATCAATTATTCTCATGAATGCATGTTATTATATCAAGTTCTCTTTTATTTACTTGAATATTAATATAGTAAAAATATAATTCTTTTCATTCCTATTTATCTAAATTTTCTTTTTCCACATCGTTTTTTAATAAAATTTTACTTTTGAAGTACCTATACAAATACTCAAATATGTATCTTATCGTGCAATTGTCTTGCACAATTAATTTAATTTGGCCAATTATTTTTTTTAGAATAAATTTGGCCAATTAATTAGTTGGCCAAATAATAGTACTATATTTATATTTTAGATTATATAGTCAAATGCCCACTATGGAGATTACAACACAATATATAGCCCATCTTTTTAATATACACAAATTATAGCCACTTTTTGTAATTTGAGACTTAAATACCCTTTTTAACCTGGATCTAGTTATACAGCCCGCATCCATTTTCATTATCCACCCGGTTACATCTTCTGCCCTACCTGCTGCCTTCAATCTCTCATTTCAAATTTTCAACAACTCAACCCCAAATCCATACCATAATCAATCGTGAAGCTAACCTCCTCCCCCCAGCTGTGCTCTGTCGCAATCCCAAATCCTAACCAGTGGTGGAGCATTTTCCAAGCAGATCTGCCTCATGATTTAGCATCCTCTGTCCTTTCCCATGCGCCTTCCTCCATTGATTTCGACTTCTGCGTCTTCGACGAAAGCTTAGATCAGGTATCATCCTCCGTCGATGAGCTCTTTTTCAACGGAAAGATCATTCCCATCGAAATCAAACGACGCCTAGCCTCGCCGCGGAGAGTGGAGGCGAAATTGCCGCCTCCTCTTCATCTGCCGCCGCCTCACAAGTCCCTCAAATTGATGACGAGCTCATAATTAGAAGAGAAGAAGAAATCGTAATTGAAGAAGAACAATCATTCCTCTCACGGCGGCTGGATAAATTCACTTCGGTGTAGAACCTTTCGCCAGCTAATATCTTCAGTCTTCGCTCCATATTTTCCTACGTTAAGGAAAAAGTGTTGATTATTTTGAGTGTTGTTTGGTTTCTTCAATTGCCTCATATCGAGTTCAATAACAAATTCCCAAATATAGTCTAGCTGAGATGGATGAAGGCATTTTGGGATTTTGTCGTTTTCTTTTTTTGATTGGTGATTGGTGATTGGTGATCTTATTTACTGATAGAGAAGGTATTCGATTGACTGTTGTGATCACTTTTTTGGATTTGTTGTTTGGATATTGCTGCTCACGTTTCATTACTTCACATATGAGTGTGTGTGATTGTATGTGTAATCAAATAATTTGCATCAATTTAATGGTGAATTTGGATTGCAAGAGAGATTTTGTGAGCCTCTTTTTTTTCGCCCCCTTTTTTTTGCCTCTTCGATTTTTGTTTGTCTCTTCGTTTTTTTTTGTTTGCCGTTTTTTTTTTGTCAAGATTCAGACGAGGGGAGCCGAAGAAATCCAAATTGTTGCCCGGCGATTATCCTTATATTAGTAATCGGAGCGAAGGCTAAGCCGTAAAATCGGAGCCGAAGGCGGAGCCACAAAATCGGAGCAGTATAACTTGTCATGTTCAAAAATAGACATTGTCGTGACGAAATGTAATGATAGTGAAAATTTGGTACTTTGGCACTAATGACCATATTAGTGCCAAAGTATCAATTGAAATTGCAAAAAGTATTAGGTGATTTGGTACTTTGGCACTAATGATCATATTAGTGCCAAAGTACCAACAGAAAGCACAAAAAAAAAAACTACGTAAGTTGGTACTTTGGCACTAATGACAATATTAGTGTCAAAGTACCAACAGAAAGCACATAATTTTTTTTTACATAACTTGGTACTTTGGCACTAATGACCATATTAGTGCCAAAGTACCAACAGAAAGCACAAAAAGAAAACTACGTAAATTTGGTACTTTGGCACTAATAACCATATTAGTGCCAAAATACCAACAGAAGCACAAAAAAGAAAACTACGTAAATTTCGTACTTTGGTACTTTGGTACTAATTAGTGTCAAAAGTATCCAATTTTTTGTACCCGAATCTGATCCGACCCGCGCCTTGACCCGACCTGTGCGCTCTTCATTAAGCTTATTTTTGTCTCAAATTCAAAAAAATAGCTAAAGTTTGTGTTTTTTCAAAAAGTGGCTATATAGTAGTTTTAATCCTCATTATGGCTATATCATAAGTTGGCTCTTTATATTTTATTGTTTATACACATGATATACAAGTGTGCTCTATTTGTGATTACAAAAGAGTAAAAATATCACATACCTTTCCTATTTTTATTATACAGATTCGTCAATAAAAATATGGTATGAAAATAAAACATAACGATTTTGATAATTTTGACAATGAACAAACTATTTCACTATGCTAATTCACATATTAGTATCTTATATTTAATTCAAGTTGAGTTTCACTGAAATTATAATCTGTACATTCAATTGATACTGGAATCAACGTTTACTCTTATTTATATTTATTTAATAGCATGAAATTTTATTATTATTATTTCTCATTCTATTTTCTAAAATTTAAAATCTCACATTGATTTCGCACGAGACTATACCAAACAAAATTCTAAGTAAAAGGATGCTTAATTATATTATCCTTCCAACCCAAAATTTATATTTAATTTGACGTAGTGGTTCAGATCAGTGTCATTCTAACTGTAGAACCCCGAAAATTTCGAGCCTAAAATTTTTATTTTAAGTATATAAAATAAGTAGGAAAAAAAAGGGGATTAATAATAGAACGGTCACTTCCCAATCAATTTCAAATCTCTAAATTATAATAAATTTAGTCATTACATGCATTGCATACAAACGAGCATTCATATTATGTGATTGAGTGAAATACTTTTATATGATTGTTGTTTATACAATATGGTGATTAATTAAAAATAATTAATCAAAAGATGAAATATATATATATATATATATATATATATATTTATATGAATTATTTGTCTAGTTGATTTGAAGACGAATTATTTTATGAAGTAATATCAATATTGGTCTCGTTAGGATCGAAATAACTAATTCTATTCGTATGCTCGATCAAAACTTTGATCCGATTAATAAATATCGTGTTACGGAATAAAGATTGAAATACTATATAAAAGAAAATTATATAATATAATATTGTATATTATATATATGTAAGAATGAGTGTGTGCGTGAGAAAAAGAAAGAAAATGTGGGGGAAGAGAGAGAAGAAATTTTATTTAGATTTTTATCCCTCGCACAATCATTATCTCTTTTCCCTTCCTCCAAAATCACCTCCCGTAAACTCTAATTAGAATAAATTAGAGGTAATAATTCCTAGTTACTTACAGATTCTCCCTCCCCTTCATTCACGTTAAAACAAAAAAAGAGTTACAGATGAAACTCTTCACCATCTCTGCAAAATTATCTTCTGCTCAAAACCTAACCCCTTCTTTCTCTACCATCATCGACCACCATCCATCACCACCGGAACCACCACCACCACCACCACCACCATCTAGTAAAGTCGGAGAAACGGGCAGCCTTGAGGGAGGAAGGAGAAGGAGAGAGAGAACCGAGTAAGAAAGAAAGTAGGAGAAGAAGACAAGGTATAAAGACTAAACCCTCGTTTATCTTATTTTTTCCTTCTTTTCAAAATCTTAGAAGCATGTTTAGGGAAAGAAAATGGTGGAACCTGATGGTCCCGATACGAGTTCTGGTGTATGGGAGGGGGGGAGAATACACCAGTTAAGAATTTTAAAAACAACCCCCTGAAAATTATCACAACCGAGTAATAAGACTCAGCTGGAAGTGTAGTACTGTGCGGAATGTGGTGGAAAATAACAACTCGTATAAAAATTAACTCACGCTCAGATACAAGGTTGGTCAATAACCAAAACAGTTGAGATGTAAAGATGCAGTTTGAGTGCTGGTTAGTCGGTCAGTTGAATATGCAATAAGTTAACTGAACTGAAAACACAAACACACAAAGAATTTACGTGGTTCGGAGAGAACTCCTACGTCTACGGGGAGTTGTGAGTCCACACAATTCAGTCCAAGTTCTTTAGGACTGGAACCACAAAGCTTACGCGGGCTTTGCAACCGTTGAGATAAGCTTACGCGGGCTTTGCAACCGATGAGATAAGTTTACGGGTACTTATCAACCTATCTACTCAATTTCGGGAAGAGTAGGGTCCTAACAATCCTTTTAAGAGGATGTGTCAAAGGGTGGTTTTTCCAACTGCTAGCTCGAACAAAGGAGTGAGCTAGGATCTAGGCTTGAATGAATGAAAACTCAAACTAAGATCTAAAACACCAAGACAGAATCTAATACTCTATGAACTCTCAACTAGTGATGTTCTTAGAGAATAAAAGCAGTTTGGCTTGAGTGCCGTTTTTCGTTCTTTCTATCGCTCTTTAATCTCTTTTCGCACTTGTCTGTCTTCTCTTCTCTTGGTGAATGAATGAAGGTCTCTATTTATAGGCGGAGAGAATCAACTAGACGTTGGATGAGCCGTTGATCTCTGTTCTGTGAAAGCGATGGCTTGTCTCTCATATCTGTAGATTTTCCCGATTTGGCAACTGTGAACTTCTGCTTTCCATCTGAGACAGCCTTGTGTTGGGCCAAATGAGGTAATGACAGAACGTCAAACCTTCACGTGACTTCCTTATTTGAATTTCAAATTTCAACCTTAGTCTTTCAACCTTGTTTAGTCGGTTGAGAAGTTTTGGTCTTCATCCGAGTGGTCTTCAGCTGATGTTCCATCTGATCGATATCTTCATCTGACCTTCTATCTGAATATGAACGGTTGAACTCTCAGCTGTCTTGAACTTCATGTTGTTGATCTTAACAGATTGAGTCTTGTAACTGATGTTCCATCTGAACAGTTGACTTGAACGCTCAGTTGTTTTTCTCACATCTGATGTTCCATCTGAACAGGTGGGTTGAACGCTCAGTTGTCTTTCTCACATCTGATGTTCTGAATCTTGAACGCTCAGTTGTCTTTCTTACAACTGATGTTCTATCCGAGTAACGCTATGTTGTCGTCTTCACCTGGAGACCTGTAAAGATAAAATCTTAACATTGCTCAAACAGCGAGCCTAAATACTAACATTAGGATCTGGCAACATCTACTCGGTTGGAGTCACTAGGTTTTGGAATCAATCAAAACTTTAATAAATTTCCCAACAGAACCTTTGGTCTTGGTGTGAAGAAGATGATGTTTATACGATTTTCATAGTGTAGTGAAGGCAATGATGATTTTGTGTGGTCTTGATGTTTGTTGTGAAGTTATACTCGATTATATACATTCTAGGAAGATCATGACTTAAGGCTGAAAACCTAGTATATTGCTATTGTGTTGGTGTTTTGAGTTTGAATAAACGAAGCTTGGAATGAATCGTGTGCAACGTATGAAACTGTACTGCTCTGATTTGTCCGTTTGAATATGATAGGTTTCGAATTTGAATCTCAAATTTTTATATGTTGTAGATCAGCATGTTAGGAAGGTTATGTGAATGTTTCAGAATTTTTCGTTGAAGCATGTAATTTTTTTGGATTTAATACTCTACTGCTCTTGTTTGAAAATTTAATCTGCGCAGGAAAATGTTTAAGTATTTTTCTCCTTTGATTCGTAACTTTTGAAGGCTTAGACTTTTGGAAATTGAAACTAGACATCCTAAGAATTTTAATTTGATATTTCTCATCCCTTGGAGCCAAATGAATGATTTTATATTGAATTTTCAAGTAGACTATTGTGCAGTAGAACTTCAACGTTTGGCAGATTCACTGATCTGCAAACGAGGTCCCGTTTGGGCAAGTAAAACTTAATATTTTTGAAGTGTAGTGACTTCTGGAAACTCTCTTATGTGTTAAAAGCATCCTATAAAAATTTCAAGACATTTTGAGTTCGTTTACTATTTTAATCGGAATTTACGGTGATGATCGTCTTGAAGAAAAATCTGCAGAAAATGAATTATGTGTTATTTTATGTTAATTTCGGTTTTTGGGTAAAAATATGACCAAATTTCATATCAAAACATGTTATAATATTTTTATAAGTTAAAGTGATGATTTTTGAATTAATTAATGAATATAAGAAGTTATTTTGTGTGCTAAGTGATTAATTATTAAAATCGGGCTAATGTTGTTGGACTTAGTGTTTTTATGAAAACTCTAGAGACATTAGGTCAAGTATCACTTTATGAATGAGTAAAGAAAAAGATTCGGTTGGGCCTAGACAATATGTTAAGCCCAACTTATTATAGTGTATAAGTCCAATGTGTTATATTTTGAATTGCACCCTATGTATGAGCTTTATGTCTTACAATAGGTTGGACCTAGATTTATTGAAAATGGACTATAACCTAAAATAATTCTAATGTGCCTAGTAATTAATAAAATTGAAACTATGATATTATAATGGGCTATTATATTGTTGGGTTGGACTATTATAAGTTAATAAAAAGAAATATGAAATGGTCTTAGTCTTACATGATTAATGATATTATGATGGCCCAACATGACTTATTTATGTGTGATATGGACCCTTAATCCATATCTATATGTAATTAAAAGTGGAGTTGTATAATATATGATTAATGTTTATTATTATTTATGCATGATTAATTGTCTATTATTTATTTATTAATTGAATAAATAATTATTTATTAATAACTATTAATTGAAAATTAATTAATTAAATAAAATACTTTCATAATTAATTAATTATATACCTTTAATAAATTAATTAATTCTTTATTAATTAATTATATGCCTTTAATAATTAATTAATTACTTATTTATTTATATGTCTTAATTAATTAATTAATTCTTTAAATAATTAATTATATATCTTTAATAATTAATTATATGTCCTTAAGTAATTAATTGATTCTTAATTAATCAATTAAAATGATCTAAGTCAATCGAATAATTGTTATATATGTTCAATAGTCAAGTATGGATGTATTACATGTTTTAAAGTATGATCTTATGACATAAGATGTGTGATTACTTAAGAGCACATGCATATATAGGACACGATGTAAAGCATATAGTATGCATAGGACTTCTATGTGACTCATGTGACATAACATACACGACATACATGTTATAACTCGGGAATAAGCTTGACCTAGGATGCTAAAACTCTAGACACATACATGCTTATGAACCTAAGTGTTTAAGATAACTCTTGTAGGACCAAGCAACCCTTAAGTTCGAGGACTAGTCAAGTGAATCCGAATCAAGGTGGGTTTCTATTTTCAAACTGTGGGATTACAAAATCCCACTGAGGTAACTTTAGGGTTATTAAACCCAACACTTTCCAATGTGATACGCATGCTAAATCTTTTATACTCAATTGCTTGTGGATTACCAATGTTGAATGTCTTTATAATACGATCGGCCTTGTGCTCTGTACAAGCCAAGGTAGTGTACACAGGAAGTTATGACGGTTCGATTGGAGGGAGTGGCTCCCCTCTAATTGGACCGGGCGGTAACCCAAGAATGTGAGTTGTTTTATGGTTCGAACCAATTATCCTTTTAACAGTTTTAACTTATGAGAAGGACAACCATTTTCACTAAAGTAACCTCTTCCATAAGAAATAAGCATGCTATATCTTTTCAAAATTATTTTCAAAATGGGGCACGGAATCCATTGAGTGCTTTCGTACTCAGCCCCCTGCATTGTTTTCCTAATGCAGGTTGATCAACGTGGAAGCGGAGAAGAGGGATGTCGTTGTTGTCTACTTATTCCATTCCAGTACTTGTTGTGTCGGTCTTTATGACCATCCACTACGCCAAAAACTCTCATACATAACGGATAATATCCGTTATCTATGTTAAAAAAATCCGTCAAGTATAATGTTGTTATCTATGTGGCGCTCATACATAACGGAGTTTTATCCGTTATCTATACTATTATACATAACGTTTGTCATTTAATTAATAACGTGTGATTATCCGTTATCTATATTCTTTTACATAACGTGCACCATCGTTACGAGAGATGATATTTATCCGTTATCTATAATATTATACATAACGCTTATCCTTAAATTAATAACTTGGGATTATCCGTTATCTATACTCTTTTACATAACATGCATGATCGTTACGAAAGATGATATTTATCCGTTATTTATACTATTATACATAACGTTTGTCCTTAAATTAATAACGTGTGATTATCCGTTATCTATACTCTTTTACATAACGTACATGATCGTTACGAAAGATGATATTTATTCGTTATCTATAACTATTATACATAACGGAGTAGCCGTTATGTATATCTGTTTTTAATTACACAACTTTTAATTATAATTTATTTAAAAATAAAATTAATTCTAAAACAACAAAATAATAAAAACCATCATTAAATCATGCCATAACATCCAAAATATTCATACAACCAATCCGAATAGAGTTAACAAACACACAAGTTCTATAAGTCGTACGTCCATTATAACGATTACAAAAACACAAGTTTAACAAAACACAAGTTCTATAGGAGAATACAACATCTATTCTCCTTCCCCGTCTCTTTTCCACAATATGGAAAGCATCTCCAGTCTCCTTGCATCTATAGGAGAATACAACAAAAAACATAAGTTTGCAACCACACACGCATGCATAATCCTTATAAAAAGAATCTGTATCAAAATCCAAACAACTTAGATAAAAACCAGAAAACTAATTTAGGGTGCATGTATGATCTCCAAAAATTATCATCATTTCCATGATATAAACGTATGATTCCATACTACTGCCTAGAAAAGAAAATAAACTTGCAAGTAGATCATGTAGCAACTAATTCCCGGCATAACCACAAGCAATTGACAACCACAGACCATCTCCTCAGCGGCATTTCATCTCAAAGGACGGGACCAACCATTTCAAAAAATCTCTAAAATAACAGAATATATATGACTACCATGGAAATCAAGAAGACACAAATTATCAGGCACCAACAGTACTAATTCAATATTCACACGAACGATATAAAGCCCGTGCAAGTCAAAAGACAGGAAATATAAACCATTTTGAAGAAATCTTACCAGTAAATCCAAATCAGATACTTCTAAAAACTTTCTGGAAAAAATTGCACATATACCCCAACATATGCGTACCTATCCATCCAATGCATGCTTAATCACACATGATGCCCATTCTTGACGAACCTCGTTGAGCTGATTTTGAGAATAAGTTTTTTCACCCTTAAACTACAATTATTACAGAAAAGATCATCAATATATTTATTAATAACTACTAATACTATGTACACAATATTCAAGTATTTATATTTAATACCAGTGATGACAAGTTAAAAGTTGAGGCTGCCGCATTTTGAAACCCTTCGATAATATCTCTCATAAACCTCATCACAAAATAGCCACATTGCTTGTCATCAGGTTGTATAGAACCCTATAATTATTACAGAAATAAAATGGTAAGCCTGCATTTTACCAACTATCTAACCAAAACAATATTTCTGTTTCCACACTACTTCAAAAATTCCATGTACTACTATCATAACAAAGCCACAAAACTCATCAGTAAATTAAGCATACATACCATGATAACTTCCCAATTTGCTTTTTTCATTTTCTTTCCCTTTTTTGCATAGACCATACTTATCTCACTTCAAAGGAAAATTGTATAAAGTTAACATTTACATCAAATAAAATGAAAGAGATGATTAATTAGTTGTATAATCCAAAACTCACATGTCGACGACCCCTTTCCATATGCTGTCCTTAATACGATGACTGAGTGGATCCATTAAAAACGCTTGTCCTTTTTCGACGTCAATGATAGTCAGAATCCAATGCCCACTGTTTGATATATGTCAGATTGTTAGGCAAAAAAATAAACGATATCCTTTTTGTCGATGATTTTACTCGTTTTTCTTGGATATATTTTTCCTCACTTTAAGATCACCATAAGGCTGCAAATGTTGTCAAAAATGTCATCACCATGTCAATTTTCTGAGTCTATTGCAAACTGACTGAATATCTCACCACATCTATCTATGGTATGCAAGAAATCAACTCTCATTTGAAGATATTCCATTAGATGTTCAAATTAAAAGATAGTTATAGATATTTCATAGTTAAAGTTAATGAAAACAACAAAACAGAAAAATATCAGTCCTAATGGAGCAGATAATGAAGTAACAACAGCAGCCATGAGAATGCTTAAAATGAGCCCTAATGAAAATATAAAAAAAAAACAGCAGCCATGAAGTAACAACATTAATGTACTATATAATTAGAGGTGTAGTTGCTTTAATTTGGTCTTGTTTTGTGTTTTTGTACAGAGATGTAGTTGTTTTTTTCTCTTTTTTCTTTTAGTACAAGATTCTATCTTTGCTAACAAAGTTTCTGGTGTGGTCCATCTTTTGCTTAACAGTTATCAAAATGCTTTCTAGTATTTACTTTCTTAAAGCCCACAAACTATTGTTATTACAGTCTTGGAAGCTTCTGACTTAAGAGTTAAAGGGTATACCCAAGTGAAACGACTGTAATCATCAAAAAAGTGTATGTAACATCTATAGCCTTAGGTTCAAGGAGTGTGAGAGGGTCCCCAGAGGTCTGAGTGAATGAGTTGAAACGGTTTTGTGGTTTTTAAAAGGTGAGAAACATGAGGTTGCTGGTGCATTTTTCCAAAGGTATAAATCTAGTAGTGATATTTGAGCAGATTAAGAACATGAGATAAAACATAAACATGATGCCAAATGTTTATTTCTGAATTAGTCTCAATAGACAGATTACAAGAAGATGAATCATAACAAGATACAAAACCAGAAGTGCTATATCACATATTTACAAGAATGATCAGAACAACTAGAAATGGGAACATTATCACTACCAGCAGGCACAAGAAAACAAACACCAGAAGTTTAGAAAGATCAAGCTGGTAGAGTCCCTTCTGAAGTTTGCCCTTCAGCAGAGTTAATCAATGAAGAACAATAAAAAACTGAAAGGAAGAACTGAGCGAACAAATCGAGAACAACAGAGGTATTTGATCACAAAAATCACATATCAAATTAAACACAAACAAGCACATCGAATCGAATCTTCAATCACATAAAAAAATCAAGCTCTGGATACCATGTTAATAAAAGGAAGTGAGAGAGAAAATGTATGAACTCATTCCATTAACATCAAAAACTGAATTCCATTTCCATTTCCATTAGCAATAAAAATGAATTCTAATATAGAAAGGTAAAAGCATTCAATATGAAATTGTCAGTACATAGCGAAAAGGATGAGCAGTTCAACACTTCAGGATAGAAAATATGAAATATAAATTCTATATAAGTTCTCAGCAGTGATAACATCTTATGGAAGTAAAGGATCAACTCTATTTATCTTCAAGAGTAACCTTTACGTGAACATATCACAAAATGTGTCTAAGAAGTCCCAGTAAGACAAACAATAACATGCAGCAATGTCCTGAAAACAATATGAATGGCATGAATTTATTGGAAATACTCCCCACAAGTCACCACAAAAGCATGTTATTATTGAAGTTTAAATTCCAGAATTTGCTATTTGTTTACCCGACTTCAATACTATATATATTTGTGCTTTTTCAGGTGTAAAATATATCTCTCATACAGAGGCAATCTGAAAATTTTAAAACTTGTAGGATATGTAATATTGAAGACTTACAGAATTCACCAGCAGCTCCTCTTTAAATTCCTGATACTGGGCTCGTTTTTTAGCCAATTCCAAAGGCCAAAGAGAGCGATCAGTTGGCAGATACCCCAATAGTACCTGCAACAAATCCACATTCCTTGTTGGCATTAACAGAGTCGACATAAAATGAGGAGCACTCCTTCCATTCACTTATTCCACTTTTTAGGATTACCTCTTATTTGGGTTTGACACCTAATTTTTATTTTTGTAATATTCAAGTGGTTTTGTAATCTTAGATTATCAAGCAACTCAACATTTATCCAACTAACATCAAATATATTTCAGTTTTGTAAACTTTATATTTCTAATAGCATTTCCATTTCATATCCACTTTTGCTAGCTGAGGATACTCCAGAGCAACTCAACATTTATCCAACTAACATAAAATATATTTAAGAATAAAAAGCAACACAAAAGCACAAGTCTAATGAAATCCCTCAATCATCACTCCAGATTCAAAAATAGAAAGTAGCAATAAATATGCAGAGCATCTTAAAATCAAATGAGGTACAACTGATGAAAGTAGCAGCAACAACTAGAACTCAGAAAAACACGAAACTAGGAACAGATTGGATTCTACTCCCCTCCCCTCCCCTCTCAACACACAACAAAAAGAGACCACCAGCAAAAGGAAAGGCCAGATTTTTCTATATTCTGAAAATGAAAAGCTGGTTCAGTAATTCCATCAAACATGTTGAATGCAAGCAAGCAAGTAAATGATTAGAAACACAAAACAGTGAAAAGATTCAAGAGAGTATATAGAAGGCAGAAGGGATTTGGAAGCAGAGTGGCAGGCCCATTTTTAGACAAATAGAGCTTCCCGTTTGGACAGAGAGAGTGAGTGAGAGAGAGAGAGAGAGAGAGAGAGAGATAGAGAGAGAGAGAGATATCGGCGTTGACAGTGGCCGGAGCGGAGGTCGTCGGCGTCTGGTTTGGGAATCTCAATTTTAGGGATTTTACAACAAAGGAAAGTTTGGGGATTAAGCTTGAGCGAAGAAGAGGGCGCCGGCGGCAGACGAGCGGTGACAGGCGGAGGAGTGGCGGCAGGTGGAGGAGTGGCGGCGGCAGTAGGTGGAGGAGTGGTGGCAGGATGAGGAGCAGCGGTTTGGGGAGAAATGAGGTTTGGGGAGAATGGCGCGCGGGATTAGGGAGAAAGGAATGGAGGGATGAAAATTTTCGATCTCGCGCCTTATTTGGAATTAAAAATGCCAAAATAATATTTTAATTTAAAATTTTTTTAATAGATAACATAATTGATAACAGTAAAATTTGTCGTTATTAAAACATGCTCATACATAATATAAAGCATAACGGACTTAAAAACGCGTTATTAAAAATGACATAGATAACACTCATAGATAACGTCAGATAAAATAACGTTATAAATAATTATAGATAACAACTTTTTCATAATGACTTTTGAAATCTCCGTTATATATGTAGAAAGGCGCTCATACATAACGGATTTTTAAAATCTCCGTTATGTATGTGGCGTTATGTATGTGCGTTTTTGGCGTAGTGATCGTTGTTGTCTTCAATAAGTCTTATGTCATCAAAATCATGTTACCTTTTATATTCTAACCATCTATTTTTAGATGATTATCTTTTGAAACGCTTCCGCAGTGCGGGGCTGGTGTCCTCATACATCGACCCCAATTATGTTATGCTAGGGCATCGATGTTGAATAATTACTCACCTTGACTTTATTGTCTCAAACACTTTTCCTTTCAATGCTTCAATAAAATAACATTTGCTATCATTTATGATCATAATTTATATGGTTTCACCCCACGGCTCGGATGGATCCGCATAGACCCGGGTCGCAGGTCGCCACACTAACAACACCACAAGTTAACTTTACCACGTGATGATATTGGTCAAATAAATAATTCCTTCAAATTTTAATTTGACCAAATTGAAGAAGACCATCCACGAGCTCGAAGATTCATCTCAAACAAGCAAATAAGAAAAATTCGAGAACATACGAGCTACCATGTAGCAAAGCTATTAGGTTGTTGACTAACATGTTTAATATGGATTCTGCTAAACGAGCTCAATAGAGACCTACTACTCTCAATTATATTCCCTAAATTTTTTTTGTCCTATTTAAGTAATAGTTTTAGTGTTTGACAAATTGTTAGATTTGAGCAGGTGGCTCATTGCAGATTGACAAATTTATGTAGAAGCAAGATTGACTGAAGTGTTCCGAGTTGTGCGAAGAACAGAGTCTGGTGACTGCGCTTCAGTCTGAGCTACTTGGAAGTGGAACAGCGTGAAAGATTTATTTCCTTATTAGGGCGGATTCTGCGAAGATCTTGACCTTATCCAGTTAGATACGGAGAAGATCTCTTTAGGCGTATATATCCGATTATTCTACTTATCCCACAAGGCACGTCTCCAACAAGGAAGGTTTCCATGCATAAGGAAACTAGGGCAAATCGATGGAGATATGATCTAGGGTTTCTCAAGACCTATATATATCGACATCAAGACACATTGGAGGCTGCCGCAGAGATAGCTATTTTTCTTGCCTATAGCTATAACACTATTTCGTGAATGAGTGTTGATTTGTAATCTTGAGAGTGTTTATTTCATTAGACAAACACTTGAATGAGGGTTAGAGGTTGGATTGTTATTCAAACCTAGATTGTAAGGGTGCGGCGCTTGCAATCACAATTCACGTAGATCGGGAAGGGTGTGAGTGGTGAGGTTTCATAAGGTGGAAGACCATATGTGTAAGATCCTGTAACTTCAGCTTTCGATAGTGAATTGTTCTCTCTTGGGCGTGGCCCCCCAGACGTAGGTTGTTTAACCGAACTGGGTTACCATTCTGTGTGTCACTTTAATTAGCTCACTCGTTATATTATGTGATATAATCTGTGCTAAGTTTTTGCAGCAACGAAGATAATCTTTAATCATAAATTATCAGTTTGGTATTTTCAATTGGTACCAGAGCGGTACACCGACAAAACAGGTGTCAATCCCGGGACAGATACCATCTGCTGTTGCTGATAGTGAGCTAATATGTCGTCAAGTGGACACTCTATGACGAAACCTCCAATTCTGGATGGGAAGAATTATGGATACTGGAAGGTGAGGATGATATCGCACATTAGAGCTATTGATGAAGGAGCTTGGACTGCAATTGAATCAGAATGGACTCCTCCTGTTAAAGAAGATAATACCCCAAAAATAAAGAAAGATTGGGATGAAGTTGACTTGAAGTTGTCCACCACGAATCATAAAGCTTTGAATGCTATTCAATCTGCGGTGAGTTTGGAAAATTTTGCTCTTATCTCTACTTGTGATACTGCTAAGAAGGCTTGGGATATTCTTCAAACATCTTTTGAAGGGAATCAAAAGGTTAAGGGACAACGCCTTCAACAAATCACCTCACAATTTGAAAATCTGAGAATGGAGGAAATAGAGAACATTGGAGAGTTTCATGCAAGACTACTTACTCTTGTGAATGAAAGTTTTGCTCTTGGAGAAAAGATGTCAGACGAAAAACTGGTGCGCAAAGTCCTTAGATCTCTTCCACTCAGGTTTGAATACAAGGTTGCTGCTATTGAGGAAGCTCAAGACTTATCAACCCTCACACTAAATGAGTTGATCAGTTCCTTGAGAACGTTTGAGATGGGTAAACAGGCTGAAGGATCAGATAAAAGAAGAGGAGTGGCCTTTACAGCTCATACATAGAATACTGAGTCAGCATCTGCGCCAATAGACAAAGAAGAAGTCAGCGACTCCTTAGCTCTCTTAGTAAAGAATTTTGGACTGATATCTTCAAAACTGGAAGAAAGGGAGTTAATAGACGCCCATCAAAGAAGGAGAGAGAGATGCCTAGTGCTCCTATGAAAGACAAAAGCATCAAATCTCGCACAGAAAAGACTGGACCAAGGTGTTATGAATGTGAAGGGTTTGGGCATTTTCAAAAAGAATGTCCAAGTTATCTGAAAAATCAGAACAAGTCTTATAATGCCACTACTCACAGTGATGAAGATACGGATGAGAGTGGAAGTGAAGATGAAGGCAAAGTTGCTCATGTCGCCATAGTAAACATGAATGAAGAAGATAAAATTCCCAAAGTAAAAGAGATTGAAGAAGAAAGTGATGATGAGTCAGTTGATGAGAATCACTTGATTAAGCTTTATGAAACACTAAAGGCAAAGTGTGAAGAAGTTGGGAACACTAATGGAAATTTAAATGCAACTCTGAAGGAGATAACAAAAGAGAAAGAGAGTCTTATGTCTCAAATTGTCGATGTAAGCCAAGAGAGAGATCAGCTAAAATCTCTCAACACTGCTCTTCTAACCGAGATAGACAAGCTTCAAGAAGATAATGTGCTAAAGACTAGTGAGCTCGAGCACATTAACAAGGTGATAAGGATGATGACCAATGCAACTCCCAAGTTGGATCATATTTTGGAAACGGGTCAACCTTCTTCAAGCAAAGCTGGTTTGGGATATCAAGGAAGTCGTTGGCAAGCTGTTGATGAAAGAAAGGAAAAGAAGTTCGTTCCAGCAAGAGAACATCACAAGAATGAATCGTCTCAGATTGAAGATCAGAAACGAAATAATGCGGCTAGAAAGCGAACTGTCACAAAGCAACAGACCCACAAAGTACCTCAGTCATCCAGGTCTGTGCCAACAAGACGGATTAAGTATTCAAATTTCCATCAGAATACTACCCTTCGGTATGCTATTATTGTGGTCGCACTGGACACATTAAACCAAGATGTAGATTTTATCTAGCTGATAAACGCCAAGCCCTTATCAATGGCAGAAGTGGACCTAGGCAAGGAAGAAACTACAAAGCTTATGTCACCTGCTAGAAGTGATGATCGATGGTATTTGGACAGCGGATGCTCATGGCATATGACTGGAAACCCCAATTATCTCTGTGACATCGAATGAAGGATAAATGATACTGTCACCTTTGGAGATGGAATTCGGCTCAATATCATTGGAAAAGGAACTTTGAATGTTCCTGGTATGCCTCATTTAAGGGATGTTTTCCTGGTTGAAGGGATGCGAGCTAACCTATTTAGCATTGGGCAATTATGTGATGAAGATTTGGATATAAACTTCACAAAGACACACTGCATCATCACGAAGGACAAAGAAGAATATCTAGTTGGAAATAGAGGTCTTGACAGGTGTTATGTGGTCCGTCCTCCTACAGTGTGCTTCAGTGCCAATAGTTCTGTGATAGAAGTTTGGCATCAGAAGTTGGGACACATCAGCTCAAGAAATATGAGAAAGTTGATAAGTGTTGAAGCCACAAGAGATTTTCCACGTCTTAAGGTGTATGAAGGCAATGTTTGTGGACCATGTCAGATTGGAAAACAAGTGCATGTTGGGCATAAAAAGGTGCAAAGTATCACTACTTCACAGGTACTGGATTTGATGCACATTGACCTAATGGGACCTATGCCCACAGAAAGTATTGCTAAGAAGAAATTCATATTGGTTTGTGTTGATGATTTCTCAAGGTTTACATGAGTTGAATTCTTGAGAGACAAATCTGAAGCTTTCCACCATTTTAAAGTGTTGTGTCTTCGAATGGAGTTAGAAAAGGATACTTGGTTAAAAAGACTAAGGAGCGATCATGGCAAGGAGTTCGAAAATGGAGAATTCATAACATTTTTTGAAGAGAAGGGGATCGCACATCAGTTTTCTGCTCCAAAAACTCCTCAACAAAATGGTGTTGTGGAAAGGAAGAATCGCACTCTTCAAGAGATGATGCGAACTATGTTAGTTGCTCAAGATGTCGCCTGAGTGGTTTTGGGCTGAAGCAATGAATACCGCTTGTTATATCATCAATCGTGTGTACCTTCGTCCCAAGACGAATCAGACTCCATATGAAATGAAAGGAAAGAAACCAAGCTTCAAGCACTTTCACATATTTGGAACTGTTTGCTATGTTCTAAACGATCGAATTCAAGGCAAAAAGTTTGATGACAAGGGAGTTGAAGCAATTTTCTTGGGTTATTCCAGAAACAGCAGAGCCTTTCGAGTCTTTAACAAGACAACCAGGACTGTGATCGAGTCCATTAACGTGGTGTTTACTGATGAGAATGTATCTGAGGATGATGCGGAAGAGCAGTTACTGACTCATGTGCCAGAGTCTGAGCCAGTTGAGAATCTAGTTCAGACTAGTCAGAAAAATGATGGTTCATCTGAGGAGGGGACTACTGTTGATAACGGTCCTGAAGTTTCACAAGATGCTAATAATGGTAATGATGTTGTTCCAATTCTTGGCTTGAGGAAAGTAAGAAAAGATCATCCTATTGATAATGTTATAGGAGAAGTAACTTCTGAAAGATCGACACGAAATGTCAGACAAGACTATGCTAAGATGGTGGCCAATCTTGCGTTTGTCTGTTATGTCTCCACTGTTCTTCCAAAGAATGTCAAGGAAGCTCTGCAAATTGAAGAATGGATTGCATCTATGCAAGAAGAGCTCACTCAATTTGTTCGTTGCAATGTTTGGGAGCTTGTTCCTCGACCCATTGATGTGTTGGTTATTGGAACCAAATGGATTTTCAGAAACAAGGCTGATGAAGAGGACATTATCACAAGAAATAAGTCTCGTCTTGTTGCTCAAGGCTACTCTCAAGAGGAGGGCATCGATTTTGAAGATTCATTCGCACTGGTGACATGATTGGAAGCAGTTCGTTTACTTCTTGGAATGGCTTGCTGTATGAATTTCAAGCTATACCAAATGGACGTCAAGAGTGCCTTTCTCAATGGCATTTTGCATGAGGATGTTTATGTGGAGCAACCCCCTGGCTTCGTGGATCCACATTTCCCTGATCATGTGTACAAGCTTAACAAAGCGTTGTATGGATTGAAGCAGGCTCCAAGGGCATGGTATGACACATTGTCAAAGCATCTCACATCCAAGGGATATATTCGTGGCGGATCAGACAAGACCCTATTCTATAAGGAAGACAACAAAGGTATTATCCTTATTCAAGATATATGTTGATGACATCATTTTTGGGTCTGTGTCACAGGAAGTGATCCAAGAGTTTGTGGCTCACATAACCACGGAGTTCGATATGAGCTTATATGCCGAATTGCATTATTTTTTGGGACTTCAAATTAAGCAATCCGAGGAGGGGATATTTCTATCTCAATCGAAGTATGCAAGAGGGTTGGTCAAGAAGTTTGGTCTTGAGAATGCCAAGATTCGGAGGACCCCTATGGGAGTAGCAGTCAAGCTAAGTAAGGACAAGGATGGTGTGTCTGTTGATCAATCCTTATATCGAAGCATGATTGGAAGTCTTCTATACTTGACTGCAAGTAGACCAGATATAAGCTACAGTGTTGGTGTCTGTGCCAGATTTCAGTCTGACCCAAAGGAAAGTCACTTAGCTGATGTGAAGAACATCATCAAATATGTGAAAGGTACAAGTGATTTGGGTATTTGGTATGGGAAGGACTGCACTTCATCTATTGTTGGATATAGTGATGTCGATTGGGCAGGTAGCCCCGATGGTCGAAAGAGCACTTCTGGAGGATGCTTCTTTCTTGGAACTAACCTGGTGGGATGGCACAGTAAGAAGCATGTGAGTGTTTCTTTATCCTCTACTGAAGCTGAGTATATTGCAGCCAGGTCCGCATGTACCCAATTGATGTGGATGGAGCAAATGTTGGAAGATTATGGTATTAGCTCTGAAGGATTTACTCTGTATTGTGATAATAAGAGTGTTATTGACATCTCTAAGAATCCTGTTCATCACTCAAAGACTAAATACATCGATATCCGCCACCACTTTATTAGAGAATTGATCGAGAAGAAGATTCTTAATTTGGAGTTTATCTCAACTGAGAAGCAACTAGCTAATATCTTCACCAAGGCACTTGATGGTACAAGGTTTGAGTCATTGAGAATGGCTTTGGGAATTTGCTCTCTCTGATTTATTTTCGGAGAAAGACCATTCGCTTGGGGTTATGGATGGCAAGCATGGCCCGTGGAATTAATCATATTTTGTGGATTATGATTATTTGGCTTTATGGTTGTTCTGGATTTTTTGAATTTTTCAGGTCTGAGCCAGAGTGAAGTAGCACAGTATCTGGCACAGTCTATTCAATCTGTCAACTGTCTGCTGACGTCATAAAGCAGACAACAGCTAGTTTTCTGGCAGACGCCTCTGCGAATTCCGTGCTAATTATGGTTTAATTTGAAAATTCCGGCCGTTGCAGATAAGGATGGAGTTCAAACTCGATATATATCTCATTCCTAATCTTATGGGATATGATTCTATCCTATTTTGGGGGAAATATTTGCACCGATATTTGCTTCTATAAATATAGTCATCGAGTTTTTTGATCGAAGGAATCGCAAGAGTTCTCCGATGACTCTCATGACGGCGATACCTTCATGCCTGATCTGGAACTCTTCATCCCCGCTCAGCTCAAGGGTCCAAGAAGAGGATTGGTGACTTACGAGTACTCTTCCGATGAAGAAACTCCAGTGAACGAAGCACCGCCAAAGAAAACTCCGTCGCCGGAAAAGATTCAATCGCCGGACAAAGCAGATGTTGCTGATTCTGAAGACGATGCTCATTCTGAGGGAGAGGATACCCTCAACACTCCTATTGCGAAGTTGATGGACAAGAAGAAAGAAGAGGCTAGAGCTAAGAGAAGAACTCGTGAAGCTGCACCCTCCTTTGCTCATGGTTCGAAGGGTTCGCTGTTTCGCAAACCCGCCGTCTCCACTGGCGGGTCGCAAAGGCAAAAATCTCCAATGATCGGAGAAAAGAATAAGAAGGGGCCTTCTGTGGCTGTTGATTCAGAGGCTCGCAAGTCGTCATCTGTGCCTGCACGTGAGCCAGTCGTTGAGGCTGAAAAGCCAAAGAAGAAAAAGCAAACTCAAGCTGCTGCTCGTAAGGGTGGAAAGACAAAGAAAGTTGTTGCTGGAAAGAGGAAGAGGAATGTTCTACCTCCTCTTGTTATTAATAAGCCTAATCCTGCTATGCACACAAGGGCTCAATTAAGAAAAATTGCTGAAGAAGCCGCTATTGCCATGGGGAAAGGCAAGAAAAAGATGTATGAGGATCAACCTCCAAAGCCTAAAGCTGGAAAGAAGAAAAAGAAGCGAGCACTAGATCCAATTGATGTTGAATCCGGTTCTGAAAATGCTACCAAGAGTGATGCTAGAGGTGCACGTCACGATTCTCCAAAATCTGGAAATATCTCTAGGGCTCCTCATCATCGATTGTTTGATGGAGATGATGACTATCGCTTCAAATCAGATGAACATCGCCAAGCTTGGGGTGCTGCACTTGAAAGGAAGCTTGTTGTAGAGAGATATATGAAGCCTGAATCTCTGGAAGAAACGGGGTTATTGGAGTTGCTGATCCAAGCCAAATGGGGTCAGACCTTCCTACCTGTGAGAAGATATGTGCCAGCAATCGTATTGGAGTTCTATTGCAACATGTCAAAATCCATCAAGGATCCAAACTCGAAGTACAGCTTCAAGTCTTTTGTGCGAGGTCAGTATATTGATTTCTCTCCTGGAATCATTAGTTCATTTGTTGATCGTGATGATCAAGATGTTGTGGAGGAAGAAGTAAGCCTTGATGAGGTGGTTAAAGGCATAACTGGTGGTTACTATTCGAAGTGGCCAAAGAGTGATAGCGTGAGTGGAATCCATTTATCTATGAAGCACGCTATTCTTCACAAGATTGCCGTGTTCAATTGGCTTCCATCTGGTCACACATCGAATGTGGGACAAGCCCTGGGCAGGTTGCTGTACAGGATTGGTCGTTTTGAGCGCTTTGATTTTGGAAAATTGGTGTTTGATCACGTAACCAACCATGCTGGAGAATTGAGGAAAGACCGATGCTTAGGCTTTCCTGGTTTGATCTTTGGGATTATACAATCTCAACTTCCTGATGTTGTTGGATCTAATGATGTTTGGGCTGATGATCCTGTGGCGTTTCGCTTCAACAACAAATTGTTCAATGAAACGCATCATTTCAGAGACATTGAAGGACCCGGTCGTCGTTCGCAGCGTCACTTTAAGGCCTCTGTGCCAGTGACCGAGCTACCTCTCGCCAGAGCTCATGCATTATCTGCCAGGATGTATAGAGAGTTGCATAGAGAGCATGTTTCTCTTGGGAAGATCATTAAGTCTCTGCAGATGCGACAAGACTCCATAGCTGCTATTCTTCATGATTTCAATGTTCAATCTCAATCGGAGATAGTGGGACCTTCTGGAACGAAGAATGTTGTGTCAGCTGAGCCAGAGTCTGAGCCAAATGATCCTCATGCAGAGTTCGATGCTGAGCTTGAGAAAATGCAAAGGAAAGTGGACGACTTTGGAGATGAAGATGAGGAAACTGAAGAAGATGCTGGAGAAGAGTCTGAAGCTAAGGAAGACTCAGAGGAAGATAGCGTGGCACGTGGTGCCAAACGCCATAAGAAGGATGGTTCCCAATCCCCTTCTGTTTAGTTGTTGGTTTTCTTTACCTCCTTTTGTCCTTTTGTCATTCATGTGAGACAAAACGGGGGGGTAGTAATATGGAGTAGCATTTATTTTGCTATGTTTTTGTTGATGTATTCCGCTGCTGCAAGGTGTTTATTTCACCTTATTTAATGAAGTTCGAAGTTCTCCTAATGTTTGAGTTGAGGGGAAGTTATGATCCAAGTACTGATCCAGTTCGTTTGCCCCAGTATCAGTTCGAGGGGGAGTTGTGATCAAAGAAGCTGATTTGCTTAAGTCCCTATTTCAGTTTAAGGGGGAGCTTCATCAGGATCTTCATATGTGTTGTCTTGATCGAAGTCTAGTATGAAGATGCTTATTACTCTGATTTTTGTTCTAATGCTTGGATGATTGTTTTGTCTACATAAATGCCAAAGGGGGAGATTGTTAGATTTTAGCAGGTGGCTCATTGAAGATTGACAAATTTATGTAGAAGCAAGATTGACTGAAGTGTTCCGAGTTGTGCGAAGAACAGAGTCTGGTGACTGCGCTTCAGTCTGAGCTACTTGGAAGTGGAACAGCGTGAAAGATTTATTTCCTTATTAAGGCGGATTCTGGGAAGATCTTGACCTTATCCAGTTAGATACGGAGAAGATCTCTTTGGGCGTATATATCCGATTATTCTACTTATTCCACAAGGCACGTCTCCAACAAGGAAGGTTTCCATGCATAAGGAAACTAGGGCAAATCGATGGAGATATGATCTAGGGTTTCTCAAGACCTATATATATCGACATCAAGACACATTAGAGGCTGCCGCAGAGATAGCTATTTTTCTTGTCTATAGCTATAATACTATTTCGTGAATGAGTGTTGATTTGTAATCTTGAGAGTGTTTATTTCATTAGACAAACACTTGAATGAGGGTTAGGGGTTGGATTGTTATTCAAACCTAGATTGTAAGGGTGCGGCGCTTGCAATCACAATTCACGTAGATCGGGAAGGGTGTGAGTGGTGAGGTTTCATAAGGTGGAAGACCATATGTGTAAGATCCTGTAACTTCAGCTTTCGATAGTGAATTGTTCTCTCTTGGGCGTGACCCCCAGACGTAGGTTGTTTAACCGAACTGGGTTACCATTCTGTGTGTCACTTTAATTAGCTCACTCCTTATATTCTGTGATATAATCTGTGCTAAGTTTTTGCAGCAACAAAGATAATCTTTAATCGTAAATTATCAGTTTGGTATTTTCACAAATAAATAATTTCTTCTAATTAATTTGATCTATTTAATAGTTTCTTCTCTACTCTTTTTACATTCGTTCCAACTTTGATTGATGAAAATAAATTAATCAATTTCGAAGTGATTTGAAATAAATAATTTTTAAATTTAATATTAATGGGAAAACAATTAATGGATGTCTACGAGAATTCTTTTTCCATTTTCTATTGAGTTTTTCTAAATCTTAAAATTAAGAATTTCACATTGTTTTTATTGGAGCTAGGCTCCAATTAATTGAAGAATCGAAAAAAAGAAACATTCTTTCGTATTTTCAAATTAACTTGAAATTGATTGGTTAGCTTGAATAGCTTGTGAAAAAAAATGCCATAACCGAAAATTTGTTGGTGTTGCATAAAGTGATCATGTAATGAAGGAATATGTGACCTAACTTAAGATAATTGTATTTTTAAAGATTTATTTTGAGATTTATTTTAATAAATTTAAGATATACTCATTCTATATTTTTTAAGTAAGCCCATTTGGTTGGACATGTATGTTAAGAAAATGAGTTGTTTATAATAAAAAAAGTGTTGGAACCGAAATCTTTTAGCCCAACAAATTTAGCTCATGGACCTATATATAGAGCTAGAGTCTTTTTCAGAACAGTATCTTATACCATAGTTCGAATTCAGGATAATTTTATCGTGGGCTTCGATTTGAGGCCAAATACTTGTGAAGTTGCTCGGCCGTAGGACTAATTTCGGCTCGATCTAGTGTAAATTGCACGTGATCGCCACGCTGCAACCCGTTTGTTGAGTTGTCCGCCACGTCACATGCCTTACACTTAAATCTTTTTTTTTTAGTATTAAGATTCTATTTCTGAATATTTTTAATATATTACTTATTTGATAATTTTTAATTAGTGAATTTTCTCATTCAAGTATTAATTAATTATCTTATGATTAATAAAACGAAGAGTAATAAAATAAATGAGTCCTACAAAAATTAAAAAAACTGAGTTGCCCCATAAAGAATACAGCATATTCTACAAACACCACAAACAAAAATATAGTTAAAAAAATAGCAAAGGACAAAACTTTCATTAAAAGAAAAAACACATAGGACCACCTAACAGTATTCAATATTCCACCGACCCCATCGTCCACCACCACCAACCATTAAAGTATTCATCTTTAAATAGACTCCATCTCATTTTATTTTAGCTAGAAACCCCCCAAACATGTCAAACCCCAGCAAACATTTCAAACATTTCAAACCCACAAACATTTCAGCTATAGACTCTAATTACTTATTGTACAGCGACGACGGTCGATTATGATCTTTCTTCTCTCTCACAGTCACCATCATCGCGCTCTGCTTCGCTTTATCTAGTAACTTCAACACCACCAACGTCGCCGCTCGATGCTGTAACTTCAACACCACCAACGTTTCGATTTATCTAGTAATTTCAACACCACCAACGTCGTCGCTCGCTGCTGCTTCGATTTTGTTGGGTGAAGGAGTTGAATTTTTTCTGCAAATGTTAGGGTTTATCGAGAGAGATTTGGAAATTTTATCGAGAGAGAGATTTGGGAGTTGAGTTTTAATTTTTGGCCTTTTTCAATATACGTAGTTGTATTTACGTGTCTTTTCCTTTTTATTTTTTATTTTCTTAATCTTTTTTTCTTCAGTAACAATTAATCCTAATTAAATAATCCTATGTAATAATGCTAAGTATATCTATTTTTCTTAAAAAAAAAAATTAATCTTTTCATTTTTTTTCTCAATCTTTTTTTCCAGTAACAATGCTAAGTATATCTATTTTTCTTAATCCTATGTAATCATGAGATAATTAATTAATACTTGAATGAGAAAATTCACTAATTAAAAATTATCAAATAAGTAATATATTAAAAATATTCAGAAACAGAATCTTAATACTAAAATAAAATAAAAAAGATTTAAGTGTAAGGCATGTGACGTGGCGACTGACGCGTGGCGGACAACTCATCAAACGGGCTGCAACGTGGCGATCACGTGCAATTTACACTAGATCGGGCCGAAATTAGTCCTATGGCCGAGCAACTTCACAAGTATTTGGCCTCAAATCGAAGTCCACGATAAAATTATCCTGAATTCGAATTATATAAGATATTGTCCTGAAAAAACCTCTAACTCCCTATATATATAATAGACAAAGATCAATAGTTCTGCTCAAAAAATAAAAGGATAGTGAGATGTAGGACAATAGTGAGATGTCATTTTATTTTGAAATTTGTTTGATTGGCAAATTATTAAATATGAGGGAAAATATTGGGAATGAGATTTCTTTGCGGAACGGAAAGAAACCCTACAACGCCCAAATTGCTCACTACCTAAATTCATTTAGATCTCTTATTTATCATGCATGTTTCATTTTGTCAATATATGTAGTCTATAATATAAGTCATGAAAAATCACATTAAACATCAATTAATCGAATCATATGATAAAATATATAGAGCCTAAACACTATCAATAGTGCAAAGAACAATTGACTGGTCGAGTGCATTTGAGTATAATATATATCCCAACTAAATCCGACCATGAAATTGATCTTGGGGGAAAAAAAAAAGCAGAAAATGTCATGATCCAGCAGAAATGCTCCCACTAAAAATTTCTACCTTGGCCAACACGATGCCATCTGAAAGATCGATCATCATCCATCACCGTTTGTTTGTATATGAAAAAAATACCCTTCTTGCGGAAGATTCATTTTCATCTTCTGCAGTTTCTTCCTCAATTCCCCTACGTTCTCCGCCGCACTCACCTCCACCGGAATCTTCTCGCCGCCGTACTGCGCCACCACTACAGCTTCACATTCGCCGGCGACGGCCGCGACGCCACATTCATGGAAGGAAACGTCCGGAACCTCACGTCACTTCCGAACTTTCCGACAGCTCGAAATCGAGCATCGTTTTGTGATCGGGCAGCTCGTTTCCATTTGCATGGATGACTCATCGGGCGACCGGAGCTCCTTCGATTTCGTGGATCTTCTCTTTGAGCCGTTGGATTGTGTCTCTTGCTTCCATCTCGACGACGACGAGCTTGGAGGACGGCATTTTGAGGAGGAGGCGCAGTTTAGGCGGCGGCGAGACGACGAGGTGGATTGTGGATTTCTCGAGGATGTGGACGTTGAGGTCGTCGCGGAGGATGGCGCCGTTGAGTATTAGGGTTTGTTTGGAAATGGGGATTGGATTCCTTTGTGTTTTTGGATTTTCTATTTGATTTCTAAAACTGTGTCGAAGTAGCCTCCTTCCACGGTGAAGGGCTTTGCGCCGCTTGCTTGGAACACCAAATCCATTCTCACTAACTTCCCACTCTCAACATTAATTACGATCAGAATTGGTTAGCTAGGAAACTTTGAGAGAGATATTGTGTGTGTGATTGTGTGTGTGTGTCAGTGTGTGTTGGTGTGTGTGTGTGTGTGTGTTTGTGAGAGAGAGAGAGAGAGAGAGAGAGAGAGAGAGAGAGAGAGAGAGGCATTGTTACAACCGCCTCCGGGTATTATTAGTTCAATGCGATTAAAAAGAAGTTTTAAACCCTAAGAGAGGAGATAAATAGAAGGACATAGCATGCATAAGAGAGAGAAATGATATGTGATTTATTCAACTAAAAGAAATGAAAGAAATAAAGAACATATGTTTAACATAAAATATATATATGGGGAAGAGATGTAAATTCATTTTTCTGTAAGCAATGATAAGCGATCTGGTCCATTGATTTTTGTAGATCTACAGTTGAGATTGATCGATGCATTATAATTGAACACGGAATACATAATCATAACATCTATGTATTGTAGTAATTCAAAAATGCACTATTATGATGATGCATTGTAATAATACATAAAATACATTATTTAATAGTAGTATATAAAATGCATTATTTTTATTTTTTTACGGGAAAAATGCATTATATATAAAATGCATTATTTTTAACCCTAAACCCTATATGACTCACAGGGGCCGACCCAGGAAATTTTTATTGAACGAGCGAGATTTCATCAAATAATTTTGAAGATTTTTTTGGATAATATTCCGCCATCTCATTTTATTATGACTATTTGATCGGATATTAAGAAAATAAGTTGTTTATGATAAAGTTGGAAAAATAACGTATTTTTTGAGGGTATTTATATCAAAACAAGAGAGAGAAGTGATCGAGTTATTTTTTCTTGGTATATATGGTAATTTATAAATTATTGTGTTTCATTTCTGAAAATTAGTATATTGAAATGAGACATCCAAATAATAAAAATGAGTATTATAAATGAGACGGAGATAATAATAGCAAAGAATTCGGGTCAAAATTTGAAATATTTAATATAAATACACAATGAAAATGAGAAAGATATATATCCACTATTAAGCACAAATGTTTCTAAACAAACTATACAATCTTCTTTATATTAGGAGAATGGATCCCAAGCACCACAAGCATCTCATATATTATGTGGCATTCTCTCTATTTTTCTAAAAATCTCATCTTTATAATAGGAGAATGGATCCCAAGCACCACAATCATCTCATATCCTATGTGTCATTCTCTCTATTTTTCTTTTCTATTTTTCTAAAAATCTCAATTATACAATTAATAAAAAACCGTTACAAACTCAAAATTAATGGCAATAAATTAATTTATTTCCTAATTTTAAGGAATTTATTTGCTATATATATTTAACATATTCACAAAGAACTAAAGAGTTGTATGCAGTTTCTATCCTACGAGTTTGGTTGGAGAATTACACGGTCCAAGCTCTTGCTCCAAGTTCATTCCAACAAAAAAATAATGCTAGAAAGGTTGATGATCATGAGGTGGCGAACCGCCTGCACTGAATACAACTATACAACTATAATGCTATGGGGTTTTCATTTTTTAATATTAATTTTTTAAAATTATGTTTATAAGTTACTACAACGTAAAGTGATTCTCCGTCAATAATAACTACACGTTATAATCCTTCATGTAACAATAAATTTACAATAAGATGATCATTCATGTAATACTTATTTAAGATGTTTAACAAAATCAAGTTTACAACATAAAGTGATTCTTCGTCAATAAATTCTACACGAGATAATCCTTCTTGTAACATTTTTGTGCAATGTGATGATAGTTCATGCAGCACTTATTTGCAATGGTTTATCAAATTTGTGATAGATAATCCATCATGTAAAACTTATTTGCAATAATTTGTCTGAATTGTATCACTTTAAAATGATATATTTAATTTTTTTGAATTATATTAAGTTACAACGTAAAGCAATTTTCCGAGCAAGATGATCCTTCATGTAAAACTTATTTACAATGATGATTTGTCCAATTATATCAATTTAAAATAAAATATTGAATTATTTTTTAAAATTATCCTTCATGTAATTATTTGCAATGAGATGATCCATTATATAACACTTATTTGCAATGATTTGTCAAATTAATTATGTAATTTTGAAATAAAGCAATGCATTATTATTTTTACAACGTATTGTGTGTTTCGTCAATAAATTTTACACGAGATTGCCCTTCATGTAACAATTATTTGCAACGAGATGATCATTCATGTAAATTGGAAATGATTTGTCAAAATATATCACTTTGAAATAAAGTAATTTTTTATAATTATATTTGTAAATTACAACTTAAAGTTCTCACTCAATAAATTCTACACCAGATTATCCTTCAACTAACATTTATTTGCAACGAGATGATCCTTCACGTAATGCTTATTATAATGATTTATTAAAATATATCTCTTTCTGATAGATTATTTTTTAAAAATTTATATCATTACATTTGCATTAAGATAATTAAACAATGAATATTTTTTAATAAGAAGTTTGAAGTCCATTCTGCTACATTCTAGAATTAGTTCAATTGTCAATAGAAAATGAACGCACATTACAAATTCTTGGAAGAATACTTTAGACGTGAACAATAATCGATATTCAATTATTAGCGTGCACTACAATACATAAGAACAATTTGTTTGTATAATTTTTAAATAAATGAGTTCGATTAATAATTAACGAATGTTTATTATTATACGAGTTTTAGAAAAAATCGAGTAATTACACAGCTAATTTTCTACAAATAATATGAAAATATAATAATCCCGTCGATATTCGACGGGCAACACACTAGTTATATATGCAAACTAGACAATGAAATTGAACTTGAGCTTTTTATGTGAGATCAAACTCTGTTCAACAGAAATGTAAAAAAAAGATTTTTTTTTTTTTTTTTCCAATGATTATCAAGTTTCTTGCTTTGCCTTAGTTGATTCTTAACCGAAGTTAAGAGGGAGAGGAAGAATAAAATAGATTAAAGGGTGAAATTTGTGGGTGGATATGCCATTTTGTAATTAACCATTGTGCCCCTCAACATTAAAGATTACAATTGGATATGAAATTTAATCAAAATATCCATTTTGATCTTCACCCAACAAATTGGTAAAATTTAGGGTGTATAATTATTTCTAATTAATACAAGAAGATTAATTTCTATTATAATCATCCCTATAGTAAATAAAAAATGTTGACCAGGCAACCGCCGGGACTGCCCAACCTTTAAATCCGCCTCTGAATTATTGACTCACGCGGATGAAATACGGTTAGAGTAACTTATCGCTGAAAAACAGAAATCAGGTGACATCAAAATTAAAATGGTACTACTAGGTTGACAATAATAGCCTTAAAATTTGTACCGACCGGAGTTCTAAAAAATTAAAAAAATAAATAAAATACTGAAAATTTGTGGCAAACCGTCTTAAGAATCAAAATCTTTCATATGACATGTATCTTCGGGATTGAAATTCATATTTGAGGTGACGAAAATTTTGCCGATTTTAACTGTGTTTAGATCAATACATTTGTATTATCTTACAGGACAAAAGATACATGCTTTATAGATTTTGCTCATGTTTTCGTCTTTACAGACTCCATGCTTATGGTGCATGTCATGATTCGAACAATGTTACTGGCGTATTGCTGGGTGAATGGCTGGAGGCCTTTGTTGCTACTAAAGCAAGTTGTTGTGGGGAAGATTGCTCAAATCCGTCGAGGGGCAAATAGACCCGCTCATACTTTAGCCAAGTATATATACTTTGAGCATTCAAGTGTAACTGTTTGGAAGTCGAAATTTTCATCTTGGCTTCTGGATGTCGTTTCTATCAATTTGGCTAGTTAATGAAATCAATTTCCCTCTAAAGAATCTAATTAATGAGGTCTAATAGGATTGAAATTATTTTTGCATGTGTAAACTGAAATTTAAAGGCAAATTATTCTACTATGACTAATACTAAATTCATCTTATTGAGACAATTGATCTCAAAATGTTATACCTTAGGACTAAAGTAGATTAATAGGCATGTACGTGAATTGATACATTACTTTTATTTTAGTAAAAAAATTGATCAACAAAGTTATATATATGTCGGACCAAATCCCCTAGCATTTGAATTCAATCAAAATGTAATACGAACATAACTTCTACGTGTAACTTCTCAAATAAATGATACTGTAGAATCTAACAATAGTCACTCCCTCAGGCAGGATTTAACATCAATCGCTACTTTAAGCAAGAAAAAAGGTACTAGCTACAAAAGAAAATGAAAATGTAACTAGCATGAATTCGTTTCTTAGAAAATATGTTTCAGTATATTCTTCTCACTGCATTTGCCATTTGATCTACCACATGCATGAATGCAAAAACATGAAGCATCAATATCATATGAAATAGAATTTGGTTTCATAAATATCCTCCCTCCCGTTATTCATGGCATGTTTCTTGAGAAGGGAATTAGAGATAAAAGTGTTATAGTGGAGTTTTGTATTATACACAATAGTGTACAAATAGTAAAACAAAGTAAAGTAAATTTTTCTATTGAAATAGTGAAATAAAGTGTTACAAATAGTGAAACAAAGTTCGGTAGAGAGAGTGAAGAATAGGGCCACATTAGCAAAATTTTAATTAAGCCCTACATAACCCCTAATTTAGCCCAGAAAAGGAAACGGAACAGCCAAAAAAGAAATACATACCATAAATAACGGGACAGAGGGAGTAGATTTTAAGCTCAAGCATCATAAGACCATTTTTTCCCTTAAATTGTGCAATTAATCAATTAAAACAAATGTATAATGTACAGAATGATTCGAGGCATAATGAATAGATGAAGACTGTCCGAATGACATACCTCAGCTGCTGTTATCAAAAGTTATTTGTCTCTACTCTTAAACTGGTTTTGACATACAAAGTAGCAAGCTAAATGGTCGAGGATGATGTCTTGGCAGGAGAGGTGCAGTCGACCACCAGATCAGAAAGAATGTAGACCCATCAACTGCTTAAGAAAGGGTTAACATCGCCTGCGGCCAGTCCTACCTCCACCTTGAACCACCAAGTCTAATCACCTCCTCAGTGCCACTTGGTCCGCTGTCATCCTTGTCCTTGCCTGCATCTTCCTTTTGACTGCTCGAGTCGCCGTATAGATCTTTAAGCTTGGCAAGATTACTAGAGGCAGACGTCTTGTCCTTGTTTCCATGTCCAAATGGACTAGAATGACTTTGATCCTGTCCACTTTGTTCGTAAATGCTTCGACTCCGGCTCCTGCTTTGACTCCGGCTCCTGCTGCGACTCCGACTCCGGCTCCGGCTCCGAGTCCGGCGGGAACTGCCTCTTCGATATGATTCGTCAGGATCACTCCGATCGTAATCTCTCTTATAGCTTTCACGGAACCTTCTATCATAATCATATCTCCTATCCCTATCCCTATCCCGATCTCTATCTCTATCTCTATCCCTACGGTCCCTATCTTGATCACGAACTCTGTGCTTTTCCCTGCATCTGTCTCTGTCTGAATATTCACGATCAGACAAATCACGGCTCTGACTACGATGGCGACTGGGGGACCGTTTTGAACCATCCTCTCTGTCATAAGATGGAGTAACAGTGCGACGGACAGGTGATGAATCCCTTGTGGAAGCACGGTGAGGAGCACGCTGACCAAAAGAGACAGAAAGGGCTGCTTTGACTGAAGGGGGCCTTCTGGCAGTCTCCTCAGATCCACGCGTGGTCTCACCAGTAACTCCACAGTGTTTCGAAGGTAATTTCATATTTTCAAGATTGGCTACAATAGTTCGCATAACAGGAACAGGGATCCGGGGGAAAAGTGTGTCAAAGTAATACTGCAAGAAGAAACATATTTGTAAGCAGCCACTAAATGCTAGTTTTATCTAAGAAACTAAAAGGAAAGGGGAGAAATTTACGGAGTCCCAAAGCATAATCAGAAAATGATGTATGAGACGACCTGTCCAAGAAGCAGATCACGCACATAAACACCCATTGTTGTCATTCTGCCATTAGAACCAGGAGAAAATTCCTAAAATAGAATCAAGAATACCCATAAGAATATGCTCATATGATAGCAAAAGCTCAAATGGACAAAAAGTTGATGTTAAGAAAACAAAAAATCACTAATAACTACAAGATGCTACAATGTACAAAATACTGACTTTTTCACAATATGACTCGGTGTTAGGAAATATGTATCCTCTCACATGATACATAGAAGGTAATCTAAAGAAATGGAAAGTGGGGGTGTCATGATATGCAGATTATTTAAAGCTGTTATCAAAAGTCACAAGACCGTGTCTTCCATAAGATAGTTTGCTCACAAACACAATTCACCTGCACAAGGAATCATGCTGATGCACCACTGAGTAATTGTAAAATCCTTCCATCCTGGGCGATTAGGTATCAGAAAACATAAAAGATGATTCCCAAATCATCTAATAGTTCTGTCAACATACAACCCACAAAGGGAGACCACAATCTACTCATAGAGAATACTAACTCACAGCAAGCAATACAGGATAACTGAAAATAAATGATCCATAAAATTGCCGTTTGCAGACAACTGGAAGCAGGCCAAAGCAGAAACTTATGCGATACTTGCTATTGATAATTTGAGGCTCTTCATATTGTCTTTCTAGCAGTACAAACAAGAATACTGTGATACTCAATCTTAACTTAGCATGCCAAGTTCTAAAAAGAGTAGATGGAAATGCAGAGAATTTAGTCATAACCATTCTTGTCTAGATTTTAAATTTTGAATACAACAACAAACCATATAAGTCATTTCCTACAATTTTAATGTATAATTGCACATCCTGCTCCACTGAGTAACAAAGAAATGCGTTATCTACTTCTCCAGATCGCATGAGAAACAAAATTCATGGTCTTTGCATAACACAAATCACTCAAGCAAACAGAAAGAAGCAGACACAGAACATACGTCTTTACCTCATCATCTCTTAGGTATGGTTCATACCAACTCCATAATGACTTTGGATCTGCAGCATACCTTAAGTAAAGAAATCCAATCTGCAAAACTTATCACTAGTCATTTCACAAGAAGAGCTTGGTGCAGCAACTAATAAAACTGATTGCATATTAGAAAATAAGCAAACAACTATGGCTGAAATTAGTGATTCCGAGAGTTTTACCCACATCCAAGTCTCCAAGAAAGCAAGAGCAATCAATATATATATATAAAAAAAATAAAATTAAAAAAATTAAAAAAAAAAAAAAGAGCAAGGACACTAGATGGAGGGACGAGAAAAAAAGGATGAACATACTTAAATTTCAACTATAGAAGGCCCCATAATTGTATATACTTAAAGAAATGAACAAATATAACATTTCCTTATCCTAGGGCCTCTAATCAAGTGCACATCATTTATCTTTCATTGCTTAGGTGTTTATAGTAGTAGTAGCAATATTTCATAATCACTAATAACTCTGATTACTCGGTGATAATTTCTGTGAAACTTGATAATAGGTTTACATATATGTAGAATAACATATAATACGAAAAATTAATATGGATACACTAAACTACATAAATTAATCCAGGACAGGCGAGGGTACTCAAACTCAACCCCATCCCCACCTTATTATCATAGTTGGGGCAGTGATTTCTGGCAGGCCGCAGGTTCAGCTTATATGGGTAACCCCTTCAGAGCAGGCTGGTATTATCATCCCCAAGAAGCCAGCTATTCACAAGTAACATTTGTTATGTATTAGTCATGTATTAGTCATGTATTTATTTGCTAAAGATGGATCGAGTTGGTACCCTTAATTATGTCTATGCTTAAAATAGAACTCAAGAAAGGACTTCCAAATTCGTGGAAACTAATAAATACCAAAGTAATTCCCTCTAAGCCATCTGTCACATTAATATGGCTTATCTTCCAGCATCAGCAGCCATCACAATCATGGGAGTAGGCTAGTAGCTGCGCAGCAGGATATCGCCATATTTAAAGTGAATATTACATTTAATTTCACACCACTGCATTATGTCCTCGCAGTAGCTAGCATGTCTCTTACATCTTTCACTACTCAATTTTTATGCTTTACATATCTTGCATGGTAATACTTCAGTGATTAAGAAGTCTGAAACCTCTAATCTATAAATGATTTTAGCCAAGCTTTGCAGTTACCTCCTTGAGTCCTTGTTACCATTTTATATAATTCACTTGAAATACTATTTGCAATAAAAGATAAAGAAGATCCTACAATTCTTTCTAGCCTGCCTCTAGTCTCCATCCCTAAATCTCTTCACTTATTGATCTTTCGCCTCGATTGATTTCCCATAGAAAAAATTCGAGCACTCTGTTGCTCCAGAAGTTCAAGCAAGAGACAGCAAAACATCAAGAGGATGTTCAGTGAACTCATTTAGAGCATCTTACAAGTTCTTATAAGTTCCTAACCGGAGTTCAGGATATTTTGATTAAACTTCAAATGTAAGTTGTTTAATGTTTGGATAGAAAGAACATGTAGCTTATAAAAAAATTAACGATCATGAAATTTTGAAGGAGTAAATAGATCTACTTGTTGTATGAGTTATAAAATCCCCATTAGTTAAAGATTATAAGAATTTAAAATCTAAAAAATATCTATAGAACACCTGAGAAACATCAACCCAACACCCTCTTAAGGATTATCTGAATGTAGACAAGATAAGTGCTTAAACCAGTACCTCATCATTATTTAAAGCATTAAACCCAAACCACATAAATTTTATAAAGGCAGATTCGGCCACACACCACCATTTTCCTCAAGAATCAAACAATATAATGTCCTTCCATTTCTTGAAATATTTAATTAGTAGTTCATTTTTCACACTCAAAAATCACAGTTAACAACCGCCCCCCCCCCCCCCCCCCCCCAGCCCACCCAAAACATGTATTGAGAAAATATCATCATGCTAAGACACTACTTACTGCTCTTATGTAAGGAGAATCTGGGTGCTTCAAGAGGCCATGCATCTGCTTGACTGTAAGTTTCATGGTGAAGAACTTGTACAAAAGACAGAAAGCAGTTGACGGCCCCCGGCAATTACCAGTCATCCATGGCTCCACATGAGTGACAGTAACATATATCTCATCGATGACTTCATGGTATGTCTTCAATCTCAAAAGGTCTCGAAAGTAATCAGAAGAAAGTATATTCATGCACAGGACCTTCTCCAACAATTGATCAATTGGCCTCCCAGATGACTTAATTTCAGCCATTATGAATCATCCACTGCCTACACCAACCATCACGTCAGAAAAACTATTTACATCAAAAAGAATTACAACTAACTATATGGCCAGGAAAAATCAGTAATGCAACTAAACAAATTACTAGAAAGGAAAATATGAAAAAGGGAGACATGATCAGTATCTCCAGAAACATTCAATATTCATTTGTGAGCATCCGAAACGCTACATGACCAACTAGAACTCCATATTTAGGTGCTAACTAAACATACTTTTACAGTAAAAAAATATCTCAAAACTGTTGCTAAATCCCAAAAAAAAAAATCAATTTAAAGAGGAAAGTAAAAGCTCAAATCTTCAGCACAGCACACTAAAAATTAGGAATATAAGAAAAACTTCTTCGTTAATAACTACCGCAAACGAAATCGCCCAACCAAAAATGCACAAGGAATACAACAAAATTTGCCAGAGAACTAATCAAAGCAACTACCCTAAAATTCGTAAGGTATAATTCGAGGAAAATGGGATTATCTTGGACACTTGGTGTACCTGGAATTGGAGGATTGAAGAGGTGGAGAGAAAAATCGCGAATTCGCGACGAACCCTAGCTAAGATGTTAGAACTCTGGCGCTTGAGAACAAAAGGGGGTAGAAAAGTAAAACGACTTATTTATTTCTATTTATATATGTGCGCGCGAGTGCGTGTCTTGCTTCTCTATCTTATAGAAGTATGTGAATCGAATCGGTGGCCAGATGCAGAGTATGTCGCAGATGACAAAATAAGCCCGGCCCGACCAGATGCAGAGTATGTCGCAGATGACAAAATAAGCCCGGCCCGACCCAGCGGGCCGGCCCGGTTTTGGGCGGGCTTTATCTGAGAGAATTATAGACCCAAGTGATTTCGGGCTGAACTGGGTAACTCAAGAGGGGGATAAGAGCCCGATGAACTCTGGCCGGCCCGACCTGGTCCAAAATTTTTACTCCCTCCGTTCATTTTTTAAAGCTCCATTTGCTCATAAAGAACTATCCATTTTTTAAAGCCCCACTTACCTTTTTTCACTCACATCAAGTGGGACCTATTATAACTTCTACTCCCATCCAACTTCTTACACTCATAATATGTGGGACCCTTATTCCACTCACAATAACTTTAACACTATTTTATCTTTTTCACTCACAATAAGTAGGACCCTTATTCCACTCACAATAATTTTAACTTCCAATCCACTTCTTCCACTCCCACTAAATGGGACCTTAACTCCACTAACTTCATTTTTTCAGCTTTTCTTAATCACCGTGACCAGCAGTAAATGGGGCTTTAAAAATGGACGGAAGGAGTATGTAGTTAATCAGTTTTCAGGTGGGCTTGAGCTTCACATTCACACGACGAATTTTTTAACCAGCTGGACACGGCCCCGATTTCCCGCCAAAGTCCAATGGGCTCGGACTAGCCCAGCCTCGAGCTTTTGTCCGCTATAGATGAGACTAGCAATCTCTAATTAACTATTTCCACAAATTTCATGTTGGGAAATATTTGGATTTTGTATAATAAAAGTATGGGTAATGATAAACGGACAACTGTTGTCCGGACAATTAATCTGTTTTAAGCTTGAAAATTGGTCCAACCTATATTATTTAAAATTGTTGATTTTTTTATTTTATTATTTTACTATTGTATTCCTTAATTAAGCTCGAACGAAAGGTTATGCTAAAATTGATTAAAATATAGTAATTTATAATCAATTAATAAAATTATTTACAAAAAAGAAAATGATTGGTGTAAGGAATTGGTTGGATCAGTTTTCAAGAAAAAAAAAACCGGCGGTTTTAAATAATATTAGTTGGATCGGTTTTCAAGCCTAAAACTGATAGTTGTCCGGACAACAGTTGCCCGTTTGTCATTATTGTAAAAGTATTTACTCTTAGCTATTTCAACGAAAATTATTTTAGCCGATCTTATAAAACTGATAATCAAAGTATCATAATTTGTAACAATGTTTAATAATTTTTCAATACTAGTATATTTTTCATTTTGAAAAAATTGGTACACAATATATTCATAATGTCACGAGTTCAAAATTCCGACATCGAAAAATTAATGTAACATATTGATTTGATGTGAATCGTGCTTCCTAAAATATCATGTTATTCCCAAATTAGATTTGGTGTATCGCGTTGATTTTTCCCTGAAAAGATTTGTGTGTTATGACATTTTCTATATTAATTCCTCCACAAAATATTATATGTATAGTTTTGTGTCATATTTTGGGATAACATTTCAAACTTTTGATATTGAAATTATGTTTGCAGGACGAGAACTCATAACTGTAACATTTGGTTCACATTGGATTTCCTCGTGTTACATTCTTGTTCTTCTAAATCAACAAATTGGGATGTGATTGCATAAACGAGTAATTGAATTGTTTTCTAATCAAATATTTTTCTAAAGATATAACTTGGTTTTGTTTCTGGTTGAGTTGATCTATATTCAAACGATTAGCGTGGATTGTCATGAATGCTAAACTCGAGGACGTGTATAAGAAGTGTCGATTCCTATCAACATGGTGCACCTTTTAGTAGAGGGGTGTGGAGTGATTGGATTTTAATAATAACATAATATTAAATATATTTTTAAGAATGTATCTATCTATATATTATTAAAACCAATGTTGATTCAAGCTCTCTCCTTAATTTTAGGTTATACGGCTTGAATAATTGTCACTTATATAAGATAATTAAAGATAATCATTAGTAGTATCTTTGATTGTATTTTACATGATAAAATTCCTTGCAAAGACAATTTATTCTATTTCATTTAATTTAATATTAAAATTTCTATCCCACATCGGTTTTTAATGAAACTCTACTTATTGAAAAATCTATAAATACTTACAATCACCATGTAGTTTCTCATCCTTTACACAAATATTTATTAGGCCAGCTGGATTGATTTAATCTCTAGCCAACTATTTAGTCTGTCGATGATGAGTACAATTATTAAAATCCATTAATTTTAGGTCCTACGTGGCACTATTACAATTCAGTATTCCTATTTATCTTAAATTCTCATTTTATATTTTTTTATTCATAAATTTAATTAATATTATTAAAATATCTTTAATTAAAAATTCATATTTATATCTAAAATATCTACTACTATATATAATTCGCTTGCATATTTGAATCTTCCCAAAATATGATTTGAGAATTTAAAGGTAGAGTAGATTTTCGTTATAATATATGATATGATATTGCATGTAAGATTACGGCTTGAATAATTGTCACTTATATAAGATAATTAAAGATAAACATTAGTAATATCTTTGATTGTATTTTACATGATAAAATTCCTTGAAAATACAAATTATTCTATTTCATTTAATATTAAAATTTCTATCCCATATCGGTTTTTAATGAAACTCTACTTATTGAAAAACCTATAAACACTTAAAATCATCATGTGGTTTCTCATCCTTTACACAAATATTTATTAGGCCAATTTATTAGTTGGCAAATAATAATTTTATTTGTATTATAAAATTTTAATTTTGCCAAGACTGATTACAGTGCCAATTGATAAATTTCATTTGGCTAATAATAATTTGGCCAAAAATTAAGTTTGTTGAATAAATAGTTTAAATTATTCTTAGAATATTTGTTGGTTTAAACAATTAAACCTATTTAATTACATAATCTAACAAGAATACTTATAGAGTTGGATAGATATATTAGTCGCCATTTCTATATTTTTATTCTATCCTACATCGATTTTTAATTAAATTTCACCTATTGAAAAACCTATAAATATTTAGAATCATCATGTGATTTCTCAATCAACCAATTGGATTGATTTAGTATCTGGCCAACTATTTAATCGGTTGATGGTGAGTCCAATTATTAAAACTTTGATTTTTGAAAATGGAACATGTTTGTATTTTTTTTCTAAATAATTGAGCAAAATAGTAAAGAATATTTGCCATTTAAAACAAATGCATATTTTGAAAATTTTAAATCATGTGAACAATATATCTTCAAAATTTTATGACATCATGAAATTAACTTTAATTAAGTTATATATGTAAATTACACTAAAGTGCTACGCTTTTTTGTTTTGTTTTAAAATAGAGCTACTTTAGCCCCACCAACGAGATAATTATGTATGTAACACTTATTTGTAATGATTGTTAAAATACATCTCAATGTCGAGACCTTCCTTTCAATTTAGGCTATACGTAGCACAATCACAATTGAGTTAAATAGTAGAGAGGCCATTTTAGAGTTAAGAGGTATAATTTTGTACCCCAACTTAATTTCTATAAAAGAGGCCAAATTTGACATGATGAGACGAAAATACCCTTGGGCTTACTTTTAAAATTTTACCTATTACCGTCTTTCAAAATCATTTTTAAATTTTTTTCTCTCTCTACATTTTTCTCTCATTCTCTCTCTGCAGATTTCTCCAACCCCATCACCACCACCCTTTCTTCTCTTTCTCTCTCTATCTGCAGATTTATGCTACGTGAGCGTGAGAAATTGATGCTACGACAATACGTATTGTATGTATTTTTGTGATTGCATGTGTGTATTTTGTTACAATATTCTTAAAATCGTACTTAGTTTGTTACGATTTTGCTTAACTCGTACATGAATACATATTTGACACCTTTGTATCTAATTATTTTGAAGGTTGCATGGACACTTGTCCGACTACCGTTGACTAAACCACCCCACCACAGAATTCAATGCTATGGTTACGGCGGCCTAATTGGAGATATCCACAAAGTGCTCGACTTTTTCGGACCCGAAGCAAAGGCTGCAGTGAAGCGATGAGCTCTAGGATATAGTACAATTTGTGTCAAGGGTTTTCAAGTGATGACTAACATACAATTTATCGTAGTGATAATGTAACAATAAATGAAAATCGTAGCAGTGTATGTCCATATTTCGTGATCATCAAATACGATATTATGTATGTCGTACAATATATAATACAATGTATTCAATCATACACTCGTATTAGAGATATTTTTGTACAATCTAAAACACCTTATTTGTATGTATGATTGCTACGACTTTGCATCAAATCGTAGCAACTTTATTACATCTTTTGTACAATATCATGTTTTCTCGTATCGAGATCAGTGATAATTATAACCACATTTCTACAAGTTTAAAATCATTTGTTTGTGATTGCATGTATAATTGAGATTTGTTTGAGATTTGAGGATAGCATGTATTATACTTCTGTAGATACGATGTTGTTAATCTCGTACATGACGGTGACCAATAAATTATACAATCATGTCATATACTTCTTGCTCTATGTTACGATTGCATGTATAATTGAGATTTGTTTGAGATTTGAGGATAGCATGTGTGAAAAATATTACTTCTGTAGATACGATATTATTAATCTTGTACGTGGGGGTGAACAATTGATGCCACGAAATACGAATTGTTTGTAGTTTGTTACTAGATTTGTTACGAGATTAGGGTTCAGGGTTTAGGGTTGACACGAAATAAGAATGCACGTGTGTAGATTGTTATGAGATTTATAAAATCGTACATGAGGGTGATTGCATGTGGATATGTTGTTACGATATTCCCAATATCGTACTTGCTATGTTACGGTGTTGTTAATCTCGTATGTGATGGTGTCCAATTTATGGCACGAAATACGAATGCATGTGTGTAGTTTGTTACGATATTTGTAAAAACTGTACGTGAGGTTGATTGTATGTGTGTATGTTGTTACGATATTCCTAAAATCGTACTTTGTTTGTTACGATTTTGCTTAACTCGTACATGAATACATCAAACATCATACGCCCCCCTAACATGATATATGATTTGTCTTCATATTTACATCGAACATGATACATCCACTTATTTTGCTTCCACTCTCATACATATTGTGATTCTATACGTGACCACGAGCAACAATTAAACAAGAATGTCTCGTCTGCATGAAATATAAGTTACGATATATATATATATCGTAACACAAATCAATTACAATATCTGCAATCATGTACGAGTTAAGCAAAATCGTAACAATTTAAGTATGATTTTAAAAATATCGTAACATGCACACATACAATTTGTAATCTCGTACCAAATATGTAATAATATTTCCCAAAAGTGCTACAAAACATGCATGAAATAGTCAGTCTCGAGTACGAGTTTAACAAAATCGTAGACATACAAGTACGATATTACGAATATCGTAACATTGTACACATGTGCTACGAGTGTACGACTGCACGACTTAACCACTGACTGTAAATCATACAATTTCGACGAACAAAAATGTTAACGATCTAAAACCTCATATCTAAGCGAGTTTCAACATAAAATCACATAAAAACGAAGGAGAAAGATAGAATATAGTTTTGCAAAAACTGTGAATAAAAAAACGAGAGAGAAGAAGAGAGAGAGAGTTGTGGGTTTATGAGAGAGAAAAAGAATAAGAGAGAGAAATATTGCATGAGAGAGAAAGCTTGGACGGAGAAGACGACTTGGATGAGGCGGCGGCAGAGAAGAAGATGAGTGGGGTGGAGGCGGAGATGAGTTATTATTTTGAGAGAATTCGTAGAGAGAGAAAGGGTGGTGGTTGTGGTGGTGGAAGTTGGAAGTGAAATCTGCAGAGAGAGAGAGAGAGAGAGAGAGAGAGAGAAAGAGGTGGGGGTGGTGGTAGCGGAGGAGCGGTGGCGGAGCAGCAGAGGAGCGACGGCAGCGAGAGAAAAAATGGTGGTGGTGGTGGGTTTATTGAAGGAGAAAGAGAAACTTGCAGAAAAATGGTGGTGGTTGTTTCACCTCATTTTGTGTTTCATTTTGGTGTGTATTTATGTGTCAAGTAATCTTTCTCATCATAATTTTGTCCGATTTTATTGTTAAATTCATTGGTTTTAGTTAATCTCGCTAACATGTTGGTTTTGCAAGAATTGCACGAGAATAGACGAGAGATGGACAAAAATGAGAAATGATGTGGCAAATATTTGAGGAGTTTAACTTGATAGGATTGAAGTACGTCTCGATACGAGTTCGTAGGCGAAAACCGTGCGCAAATCGGAGTTCGGACGAGAGAGATATGATCGAAACAAGGAGGCCGCGCGAAGCTGAAAATGTTGAACGCTCGTTCAGCATGTTGGGCGCTCGTCCGGCATGTTCGTTCATCTTCAGCGATCGTCCAGTAGTTCTATGTGATGACGAGCAGGTTTCAGAGAACTCACCTCAGCGATCGTCCAGACTCAACGCTCGTCTAGCATGGACGAGAAAACTTCAGAGAGCGATCTCCAACGCTCGTGGAAGTCTGACGCTCGCCCATATCTTCATGAAGTTATGATGTTTAACGATCGCCCATGTTGGGCGATCGCCCGTACTGAGGCGGCGATACTTTCTCTATAAATAGAGCGCCTAATTATTTCCTTGTTTACGTTTTTTTTTTCTTTTCGTTTTTTCCCTTCCACCACAGAAACGGTTCCAATACGTTTTTTTCCAGTTTTTCTTTTATTTTCTTGTTCTTTCAAGTTCAAGGTAGATTATTTTCTTTCAATTCGTGTACGGATTTGTGACAGCTCCACCGCGGATTATTCAATTTCAGTTTTCTTCCAATTTAAGTTAAGTTCCTGCATTAATTTATTCCTGTTATTCCAATTTCTTTGGGCGATTAATTCTTGAGTTCATGTTTGATTTTGAATTTCGTTCTTATTGCTTTCATAGATTATATTTCTATTTACGCTTAGGATTAATTTATGTTTAATTTATATATTTGTCTTTCAATTATGTTTACGAATTTATTTGTGTTCTTAGACTTAGGGTTTTATATTCTTGCCTAGATTAATTTGTTCTTTTAATTTCTTAGATTAGAAAAGCCCCAAACCAATCAATCTTTATTGCTTTCTTTTTATTTTCTGTTCTTTTCATAATACAACAATCACCCTGTTAAGCCTTCCTTGTGAGACGATATTCGGGACAATTTATCTAATCTATAACAACCACGTTTAATTGCGTGCGACTTAGATTAATTTAGGTTGAACAAATTTGGCGTCGCTGCCGGGGAAGGCTTTAGGCGATTTTTGTGTTACAGTTTTAATTTTAATTTTGTTTGGTTATTTTTCTCCCTCCGGTGCGTTTAATCTGTGTGCTAGTGTTGTGTATGCAAGATCGCAGGAGTCAGAAACAACCGTTAGCACCGTATATTGACAACATACACAGGAGAAGCGCAGTTTTGGAACAAGCAAAGGAGGTAACCGAACCACTTCCTGACAAAGTTGAAGACGAAGCTTTGTTTGGGAATTTGTTTTGTGATTCCGAGGAAGAGTGTCAGTTGAACGTCCAAAGAAATATGACTACCGAGGAAAATCAGCTCATGGGAGAATACTCCCGACCAGTTATTGAGGCCACGACGTCGGCCATTGTTCTTCCTGCCGGGGTCAGGAATTATGATTTGAAGCATAATTACTCTACCATGCTTCCAACCTTCCATGGCATGCCCAATGAAGATGCACTCCAATTCATTCGAGAATTTTGTTCGATAGTGCAAACTTTTCCTTTGTCGGACCTTACAGAGGATCAATTAAGGCTCAAGTGCCTGCCTTACACCTTGAAGGATCGGGCTCAGGCGTGGCTTCTATCACTTCCGTCCAATTCTATAGACTCCTGGAAGGATGCCTGTGAGAAATTTGTGCTGAAATTCTACCCAAACCACAAGACACAAGAGATTCGTACTCAGATTATAAATTTCACGCAAGGAACTGATGAGCCTTTCCATGAGGCTTGGGAGAGATATCAAGAGCTACTTCGACAGTGTCCACATCATCAGTTGTCCTCTATTATGATCAGCCAATTCTTTTATGATGGACTACTTACGACTACCCAGTTCATGGTGGATAGCACTGCAGGGGGTAACATTGCCACGAAGACTCCCACGGAACTCAACAAGATCTTTCAGACTTTGGCAGACAGTTCACAACAAAAGTCGATCCGTGGAAGAAGAGTTAACGCCAGTGCAGTGGCACCGAATTATGAGTTACATAAACAACTCGCAGGGATGATGAGGGAGTTGCAAGACTTGAAAATGAATAAATCTGCAGCTTCTCCACCTCGATCGAAGCCAGTTAGACGTGAAATCATTCCTGAACCCTGTGGCATTTGTGGAGATCTAGGACATAATCCTGAGGAGTGCCAGAGAATGGGGGAGTTGACTTATGAAGGAGGCGTAGAAGTGTATGCGGCACAGGGGTTCCCTCCTCGACAGCAGTTTGATCAGGGTCAAGGGTCAAATCAGAATCAGCGACAGCAGAACTCGAGATGGTAGAATCAGCCTATTGCGGGGTGGAGAAATCAGAGCCAAGGTCAGGGATATGGAGGAAATTTTCAAAATCGTAGCCCTCCACAACAGTTCACTCAGTATCCTCCTGAACAATTCAATCAGTTTCCTAGTCAGCAACAGTGGTACCCACAGCAGTAGCAGCAGTGGTATCCGCAACAGTAGTAGAATTTCAACTCTCAGTGGCAGAATCCAGCTCAGTCTAGTCCGTTCTAACAGGGGCCTTCACAATTTCAACGCCCATCGCCGCCACCTGCTCAAAAGAACCAGTTTGAAGATAATTTTAATGCATTTATGCAAGAGAGCAGACATGCGAGAGAAGCTCAAGACGCTACCATCAAGCGTCTTGAAACAGCTGTGGGACAAGTTTCTGGAACTGTTAATCAGATGCAGCAGCAACAACAGACCGGGAAAATCCCGAGTTAAGGTCAACAACCACATCAGGTTCAAGCTATTACTGTTCTACGAAGTGGAAGGGTTGTTGATAATAAGGTGGAAGAAAGGTCAGTGGTGCAGAAGCGGCCAAGAGTTGAGGTAGAAAAGGAGCAACCAGAGGTTAAATTGCACAAGGCCGCGAATCCTTACAGACCACCACTTCCTTTCCCTAGCCGGTTAAGAAATGAGAAGCAAGATACACAGTTCTCATATTTCTACAACTTGCTCTCCAAGGTGAATGTCAATCTGCCACTACTAGAGGTTATCAAGAATGTACCTGCTTATGTGAAGTTTTTCAAAGAGTTGACCTCAAATAAGAGGAAGTTTGTGGAGAATGAACCGGTTTTGATATCTGAGAGTGCAAACTCGATCATGCAGCAATCTCTTCCTCTCAAACAGCAAGATCCAGGGAGTTTTGTGATCAAGATAGCCATGGGGAATGGAAAAGAAGCATCCGGTATGCTAGATTTGGGAGCAGGGATTAACTTGATGCTATATTCTGTCTTTCAGAAATTGGAGCTAGGGGAATTGAAGCCCACACGTATGTGTTTACAGCTTGCTGATCGTTCTGTTTGCCACCCTAGGGGAGTTGTTGAAGACATTCTGGTCCGAGTTGGAGGATTGATTGTCCCTGTGGATTTTGTAGTATTAGAAGTTGGGGATGTACCGGATAATGGAATGGAGCATACACTATTGCTAGGAAGACCCTTTATGGCCACTACGAATACTTTGATTGATGTAAAAAATGGCATCATCAAGATGTCTGTGTTGGGAGAGACGGTGTCTATTAATGTGCATGAGAATAAGGATTTCCATATTGAAAATCAAGCTATGGCAGTATGTGTAGGGCTAGCTGATGAGAAAGATTGGACACGAAAGGAGCTTGAGGCAGAAGATCGAGTTGATCAGTCAGTTGAAGGTACAGTCGATATACAACTGGAAATTGAGAGTGCCCAGGCAGAAGAAGAGGTTCAGAGGGAGCCGAAGAATCTTTCTGTTATCTCGCCCGATTCCATTGGGACGAGACAAAAAGTGTGCGCTCGAACAATGCAAACATTCCATGTTCGCTGTCTGACAAAGGTTGTCTGGGCCCGTATCCGACTGCGGAGCCGGCGCTCTTACTTCGCCAGCGCGTTAGTGTTTTGCCTCAACATTTCCGTCTTGTTCTTGGTTCGGTGCCTGATATTCCCGTCCGAGTTCATCGTTTCATTGGAGTTCAATTTTGTCGTTCTCGTGTGCTGCATATTTTAGTTCACTTTGGCAATTCTGACATAGTTCGAACTAAGAAAGTTAAAATTATTGCCGACACTTCTACTTCTGTTTCACCACCGGAGGCGGTGATGAAGGATGCTCCATCACCATTACCTGATCCATAGTGATTCTTCACTGGTATTTTGTATATTTTCTTTTTCTTTTTCTTTTATTTTGTGGTGGATGCTGTTTATTTTGTTTTTTTTTTCTTTAGTTCTTTTGTTTGTTTTTGGTTTTGTCTCGTGATTTGGTTGTTTTCGTTGTGCAGGATGCTTGGATTTGGTGGTTGTGGTTGTCTTGTATCTTCTCTCTGGTTTGCAGTTCTCTATCGCCCTTTCTCCGTTTGTTTTGGCTTGTGTGAAACAATGGGGTCATTGTTTATTTCTGTCGGAGAGGGAAGTGTGTGTTTTATTGATGATCCAGCTTTGTTTGTCCTTGATCTATATTATTTCATGATTGAATTGTAGAAGTATGTATTGAAGTTTATAGTTCATGTTTCGATTTTCTTGATTGATTGAGGTATTTTGTCATGATTTGACTGATATGGTTGTTGCTTTTCGATTGTGGGGCATTTCATGCTTGGACGATTGAAGCTTGAAGTTTAATTGTGGGTGAAGGGTGAGAAAATTTTCAATTTTGAAGAGTTGTATCCCGAATATTGAGCTGTTAATTGTTAATTTTGTTAAGTCAAGTTGGGAGGCTTCTGCTCTTCTGGGAACCATGAGCATGGGAAACCACATGAGGATACTTTAGATGACCTCTAAATATTCACACCTCATGAATTTTGGCCATATAACCCGACTTGACTTGAGAATTTTATGTGTTGTCTTGGTTTGAAATGTTTGTGATTTGAAAGGCTCTACCCCTCTTTCTTGTCTATTCATTGAATATATATTGTACGAGAAATGGGTATGGGGAACCACGCTAGGCGGCCAGAATTTTCCGTGATTAAACCTAGTGAATTTTGCCCGGAATTCACTTATTAATTATGAGTAAGGATTGGCATAAATTTGGGATACTTGTTGGTAGTTAGAGTTTTCTCACTTGGATTTTGCAGTTGAATGTTGAGTTGATTGAGTTCTTGTGTGAAGGGCAACTCATTGTTTTGTGGTGACTATATTTGGTTGATAAGTGATGAATTTGTCTTGAAATTGAAAGTTTATTGGAGTATGAACTGTTTGGTTCAATTCATTACTTTTCCATTTTGATTTGAAATGAGATTTGCTTGAGGACAAGCAAGGTTTTGTGTGTGGAGGGGTGTTTCACCTCATTTTGTGTTTCATTTTGGTGTGTATTTATGTGTCAAGTAATCTTTCTCATCATAATTTTGTCCGATTTTATTGTTAAATTCATTGGTTTTAGTTAATCTCGCTAACATGTTGGTTTTGCAAGAATTGCACGAGAATAGACGAGAGATGGACAAAAATGAGAAATGATTTGGCCAATATTTGAGAAGTTTAACTTGATAGGATTGAAGTACGTCTCGATACGAGTTCGTAGGCGAAAACCGTGCGCAAATCGGAGTTCGGACGAGAGAGATATGATCGAAACAAGGAGGCCGCGCGAAGCTGAAAATGTTGAACGCTCGTTCAGCATGTTGGGCGCTCGTCCGGCATGTTCGTTCATCTTCAGCGATCGTCCAGTAGTTCTATGTGATGGCGAGCAGGTTTCAGAGAACTCACCTCAGCGATCGTCCAGACTCAACGCTCGTCCAGCATGGACGAGAAAACTTCAGAGAGCGATCTCCAACGCTCGTGGAAGTCTGACGCTCGCCCATATCTTCATGAAGTTATGATGTTCAACGATCACCCATGTTGGGCGATCGCCCGTACTGAGGCGGCGATACTTTCTCTATAAATAGAGCGCCTAATTATTTCCTTGTTTACGTTTTTTTTTCTTTTCGTTTTTTTCCCTTCCGCCACAGAAACGGTTCCAATACGTTTTTTCCAGTTTTTCTTTTATTTTCTTGTTCTTTCAAGTTCTAGGTAGATTATTTGCTTTCAATTCGTGTACGGATTTGTGACAGCTCCACCGCGGATTATTCAATTTCAGTTTTCTTCCAATTTAAGTTAAGTTCCAGCATTAATTTATTCCTGTTATTCCAATTTCTTTGGGCGATTAATTCTTGAGTTCATGTTTGATTTTGAATTTCGTTCTTATTGCTTTCATAGATTAGATTTCTATTTACGCTTAGGATTAATTTATGTTTAATTTATATATTTGTCTTTCAATTATGTTTACGAATTTATTTGTGTTCTTAGACTTAGGGTTTTATATTCTTGCCTAGATTAATTTGTTCTTTTAATTTCTTAGATTAGAAAAACCCCAAACCAATCAATCTTTATTGCTTTCTTTTTATTTTCTGTTCTTTTCGTAATACAACAATCACCCTGTTAAGCCTTCCTTGTGAGACGATATTCGGGACAACTTATCTAATCTATAACAACCACGTTTAATTGCGTGCGACTTAGATTAATTTAGGTTGAACAGTGATGGTGGTGGTGGTGGGTTTATTGGAGAGAATTCGTAGAGAGAGAAAGAGAAGGAGAAAGAAAAACCTGTAGAGAAAAGGGAAGAGAAGAAAGAGAAGAGAGAGAGAGAAATTAGTGGGTTTATTGAAGTAATGGTATTTTGGTCTCATCAATTCAAACTTGGCCTCTTTTATTGTAATTTAAATTGGGGTGCAACATTATTATTTTTATCTAGAGGGTGGCTATAAACATTAATAAACTCATTTGGTATTCATATTTATCTTAAATCCTCATATTATATATTTTTAACTCATATTCCATTATTCAATATTCAAATTATGTATAAAAATCTTTTTAAATTATATCACTCAATTTAATAATATACTATATTACATACATATCTCGATCGTGTATACAACATTTGGTAATTGTGGGACATTTACAATTGCATCGAAAAGTCCGCATCTTTTTATTTTTTCTCAAATCCTCTATCTCACATCGTTTTCTAAAATAAGACATTTTCCCTTAGAAGATGTATATAAATACTTATAAATAATATGTATTTTTTCATCAACAATGCACCGTTTAACTTTTTTATTTCTTTTTGAACAAGTAAATAAATTCATAATGAAATAAAATAAGATCTAGATGATCGGACATACAAAGTAATTAACATCGTAGATGATGAAATTTGACAGATTGTGAGGTAACTTTAAAGTTAATTTTTCATATTCTAAACTATGTTTGTACAAAAAAAAATTATAGTTTTTATTTGTTGCAGCTAAAGAAAGTGGAATAAAATCAAAGAAATAATATATTTTTTTATCATACTCTCATATAAATGGTAAAAAATAGTACTGAAGACGGGAGAATCGCAGATCAATTTACTTGAATCTTACTGGAGCATATATAAATTAAAATAAATTAAAATGATAAAAAATAATAAACGAAGACGGGAGAATCGCAGAATGATTTTCTTAAATTTAATTAAATAATAAAGATTTTAACTTTCAAAATAAATTTTTATAACTACCAAACAAACTCTATCTAATATTTAAATAATATGTGGATTGAAACTGAAATAAAAAATGATCGAAAATAGTAACTGAAGACGGGAAAATCGCGGAACATTTTTTTAATTTAATTTACATCCTAAAGACTCCCAAAATAAATTTGTACAAAACTACCACGTAAATTGTGGCTAGTATTTTTAATAATCGCAATGAAGTATTTTGGATTAAAATTATACTAAAAAGGAAGAAAAATAGTAAATGAAGACGAGATGATAGCATAACAATTTTCTTAAATTTAATTATTAGAAAAACATGGTTTTCACTTTATAAATAAATTTCTATAACTACTAGCAAATTGCGTCCAATAATATCCCGTCGATTTTCGACGGGTTGCACGCTAGTTTTTTCTTAAAGGATTACAATAGCCCTGATAAACAATTTAGTAGCACTTAATCTGGCCTATCAAACATGTACTTAATGAATATATTTATATAATTTGAAATTACTTCCTTCGTTCACAAACAAGTGTCTTATTGTGTGCTGAGCACGGAGATTAAGAAAGTTGGTAAAATTATTTTTAATGGGGTAAAAGTTAGGATGTAGGGGATATTTTTTATAAAGTAGATTAGTTTGCTAAACTTTGTTTATTTTTTGCTCATTTTGAAGATATGCTCTTTACATTTCTTTACAATTCGTTTTTTTTTTTCACACAATTTATTTTGATCACTTTTCTCTTTTCTTTTTCTTTTAATTTTTTAGATGATTTTTTTCATCGCTTTTCGGTTCTTTTTTTTGTTTAATGAAATGATGATTTATTTTAATCTCTTTACACTGTTTTTCTTTTTTTTTGGGTTAATGAAGAATTGTGTAAATGGAACAATAAATTCAATTTTAATTTTTGTTTACAGTTTGTTTTTTAATGAAGTGGCTGCCTTCTTTTGAAATCAGTTTTCAAAATCAATTTATAATTTGTGTTTACAGTTGTTTTTTTAATGAAGTTCTTGTATAGGCACAGTTTTTTTTTTTTTAATGAAATTCCTGTATACACCAAATTAAATTGAGCCAAAAAGCGGTAAATGACATCAAAATAATGAAAAGAAGTCTGATTTGATAAAAATAAAATAAAATAAAAAATAAAATAGAAGGAGGGAACTCTTTCTATTAATAGCACAAGTGTAGCTATTTTTACACAAATTTAAACTTTCTCACTGAAAAACAGAATTTGTGGAAATAATAGAGAGGAAAATTTAAACTACACTTAACACTAAGGGGAGTGTATTTAATCCAGACTTTCATTGGATTTTAAAGACTTCAGAAGTCTGGGTGTATTCAATCCAGACTTCTGTTGGATTTCTAAAATCTAGGTGTATTCAATCCAGACTTTTATTGGACTTCTGAAATTCAGGTGTATTCAATTACGACTTCTGTTGGATTTCTGAATCCTTAGTGTATTTAACATTCCATCAATTTTTTACTTATGGAGTTTGGTTGGAGTTTGACGAAGAAAATAGGCATGATGAAATTCGATCGATATCGATGAGAATTGAAATCCAATGCATCCCCAGTACCGGGTGAGGACGAGCGGTCGCTCGAGGCTCCCAGCCGGCGCTGGGAGCCACCGATCACTGGATTGCGGTGAAGGTGAAACGTCTGCCGTAGTGTAATAGGCTTCACTTTGAAAAACTTTACCATTTTCGTTTTTGCTTTCTGTTGGAGCTTTCTTTCTACTGGATTTGGTGGAGCTGGAGTTGGAGCATTTTCACACTATCATTCTCACTTATCAGTTTCTTCTCTACAAGGTATAATTAGAGATCTTTTATTCGTCACCCGAGAAATACAAATGAGTTATTCAATCTTTGGCTGAGAGAATTTTTGGTATTTTCAAATCTCGTTTCACAATTTTCAAATCTGCACCTCCATTCTCATTTTAAACACAAGCAGAATTAGTATTGACTTATGCCGGATTACACAACTTTCTTCGGAAAGAGTGTCGTTCTGATGAATTTCCAGTCGAAAATGAAGAAGATGGAGCAGAACATCGTAACGACATGGAAGATGAAAACTTTGAGTGGCTTTCTCAAAGCCAACTACAACAAAGAACGGAGGCTAATGCATGAAGAATGAACATTGCTAATGCTATGTGGAGAATAGGCCGCCACAGAACGGTGATGAAAATGAAGATGACAATGCCGAGTAATGCATTTTTAGGAATTAATTGAACTTGTTTGATATTGTTTGATACTTTGTTTGAACTAATGGATATTGGTTATGTTTGTGAATTTGATTTGGAGAGAATTGTGTTATGAATGGGATTCAACTGCATATTGGTCTACATTTATATTATATACAGTATGTTTTCGAGCGATCATTGGAATCCAGCAGGCGCTCGGAACTTTGAGCGTGCGCTGGATACCAGCGAGCGCTGGGTTAATGGACTTTTGAACTCCAACAGAAGTCGATGCAAACTCCAATAGTACTCCGCGAAATCATACGAAAGTCCAATGGAAATCCACAGACTTACCGACTCCAATGACTTATAAAGTCCAATGAAAGTCAGGATTGAATACACCCCCCTAAAAAACAAGCATAAATACAAGTTTTACAGCATTCATTACTGCCATTCAGTTCAGACTTGATTACAATAAAAAATACAGCTCCATAAATACTGCAATCTCCAAAATGGGCACCACAAGTGAAAGGTCAAATTTAACACATGACAACAGGAATCTGGTTGCACAGTGGCTCCTCCAAAACAGCCATTGTGGCACTATTTGATATGGTGCCTAAAAAGAAGCTTCTCTCATATTCAAGATTAATATAAGAACTGTATATTGCATTTGAAGGCTGCATCACAACAACAAAGCTTGGGGAAACTTTTCCATGTAGTGTGAACATGAAAAAAGGATGCCCACATGTAATTAAAAAGGTAATGGATGCAGAAAAAATGAGGAATCTGTCAGTTCTTGAGAGAAGCAGCATAAGGAAACTTTCAGGTAACCTTGGAGTGAGTGTTGGGCTAGTTCATAAATGGATAAAGCAGAACAAAGTGAGGGTACATATAAATGTCATCAAACCTTTTTTTGACAGATGCAAACAAGGTTGCTAGGTTGAAATGGAGCCTTAGTATGCTCACTTGCATTAGTGCAAATGGAAGAATTGTCTTTCAGCAAAAGTATAACATTTGTACATGTAAATGAGAAATGGTTTTTAATCTCACTAAGATATCACACATGTATTACTTGTTGGCAGATGAAAAAGAGCCTCACAGAACATGCAAATCAAAGAAATTCATTAAGAAAATAATGTTTATTTGTATTGTTGGAAGACCACAGAAAGATATGTATGGAAATCTAATTTTTTATAGCAAGTTTGGGATATTTCCTTTCATATTCTTGGAACCAGCAGTCAGAAATTCAAAAAAAAAAAAGAGAAAGGCACCATCATCACAAAGGCAATTCCAATAATCAACAGAGCAGTCATGAAAGTCAGTTTCATTAAGCAGGTTAGTTGCTCACTCATTTAAACTATCTGAGTGATTTCACGCTCATCATTTAGCGTATATCATAATTTGTCTAAGCTACAGATTGTACCATGCATTAAACAAAAGTGGCCAGAAGGAGTCAACAAACATATCCTAATTCAGCAGGACAATGCAAAGCCACACTTCACTAACAATGACCCTGATTTTCAAGCAGCAGCACAAAGTGATGGATTCAATATCAAACTGGTTTGCCAGTCATCTAACTCCCTGACACAAAATGTGAATGATTTAGGGTTTTTCAGATCAATACAATCATTAAAAGATAAGAAGCATGCAACAATAGTGGATGATTTGATTAAGAATGTCACAGAAGAATTTGAGGAGTATCCAGTGTACAAACTTAATAATGTGTTCTTAACTTTGCAAGGATGCTATCAGGAAATCATCAAAGTTAAGGGAGGGAACAATTACAAGATCCCACACATGGGAAAAGACAGACTTAGAAGGGAGGGCAGACTCCCAGAATGCATTGAGGTGGAGAAGCAAATAGTGAAAGAATCTTTGGAATATCTAAATGAGCAGGGGAGTGAAGGAGTTGCAAACTATAGCCTTGAATCACTAGTAAATGACATTCAACAGGTCAATTTAGGAGAATAAGAGTAGTAAATCACCATTTTTGCAGCAGATTTACAGGGACAAATAATTAAAGATGGTTTTTGTTGTTTGAAGCGTAAATGTGTCCTTGTTGGAGTTGTTTTTGTAAGCTATGCAGTCTCAGCTGAAAAAAAATTGCATCATTGACTACTTAATGAACATATGTCAACCTCCTAAACTAGGTTTCTATGAACCTAGTGGTGGCATCCATATGAGAGGAGCACATCACAAGACAGTTCAGAACTCATAAACAAACATAATTCATCTTTACAAGTGTAGTATCATGTTCTTCTTTGCATGAATGCAATATTATCATGTTCTTTTTTGCAGAAATGCAGTAGTATCATGTTCTATCAAGATGAATGCAGATCATCAGAAATCATTGAACTCGCATGATCCACATCATATAGTTATCAGAAATCATACAAATCACAAGAGTGGCATCACCAGCCCACAGAAATTATAGAAATCACAAGAGCATTCATCATATAATCATCAAAATGCTAAAAATCACAAGATCGGCATCACGAGCCCCATAAATCATAGAAATCAAAAACATTCATCATATAATCATCAGAATGCTAGAAATCACAAGATCGGCATCACCAGCCCCAGAAATCATAGAAATCAAAAGAGCATTCATCATATAATCATCAGAAATCATAGAAATCACAAGATCAGAATCATCAGCCCCCAACACTAGAAAATAAAGAAAATAAGAATGCAAGAACCTGGTCGGGTATTTTTTCTTCCTCAAAAGGTTATTAAGGCTATCTATAGTTGTCAACTGAGCTGGACCAGGCTGGGCCGACCCATGCCGGGTCAGGCCCACAAGCTTCAAGGCCCAGCTCGGCCCAGGACCACGAATAGAGCAGGCCAAGCTTTTACATAAAAATATGCCCACTAGAGGCCCAGTTAGTGCAAAGCTCATAATGGTCCTGGGCTGCAAAATTGGCCCAGATTGGACCCATTTCAACATGAAGGCCCAACCTAGGCCCGCACCATTTCCAAAACGGGTCGGGCTTGGGCCCACCCACAACGGGCCTGAACCGAGCTGGGCCAAGCCGGCCTGACCCATTTTACAACTCTAAGGCTATCCAAACCATTTGTCGAACCTTTTTGTGGACGGGTAAAGCTGTTATATCAAAACGTGCTCTTGTTGCATGAGATCGTGTGTGTTTACCCAAATTTGTTGGTGGCTGGAACATACTCCCTCCGTCCCGCTCATTTTGTCTTCTTACTATTGGGCACGGAGATTAAGGAAAGTTGTTTGTTTAATAAACTAGTGGATGAGATTGGAAGGAGATGAGAGAGAGAAACTCTTACAACCACTCATTATGTCTATATTTGGATGTAGACAAAATAAGTGAGACGTCCATTTAAGGAAAGAGAGACAAAATGAGCGGGACAGAGGGAGTAATAAACATGCAAATTTGGAACCGAGCTGCAATGTGCAAACTTTTGCTGTCTTTATCTTCATATGCATTATGCACCACAACATGTTTTTATATACACTACACTGTATAATGAGATGCACCACTAAGTGTATTGAGATGAACCGGTTTTTAATTTCAGATTTTTTCTAATTTCAGTTTTTTTTTCCGGCTCCACCTTCGGCTCCGATTTTAATTTGTAGATAATCATTGTGGCAACAATAATGTCTTTTAGCTCGCTCCGAGGTATTCGGCTCTCCTCGCTCGACTCTTAAAACAAAAGAAAACTAGAATATTAAAACAAAAAATGGTGCATCTCAATACACTTAGTGGTGCATCTCATTATACAGTGTAGTGCATATGAATACATGTTGTTTTGCATATGATCTGACCGTAAAAGAAAAAAAAAGTCAATGGGTTAACCAGGTCAATCCAGATCCAATCCGGATCAGAACCGGCTCGACCCGATCTCACACAAGAATTTACCAATGAATAATGGTTCGAGTTTTTTTCGATTATAATGTGTAATTTAATGTTTTTTTTTTTACTTTTAGTTTTATTCAAAAGTTATAGTTATTTCTTTCTTTTTTTTCACTCAACTCAAATAAGAGACTAATCAATTGTTAATTGATCTCACATTGAAAAACAACTTTTCGATTTATTTGAAGATTTATATAAATAGGGCTGCAACCAATTAATCCCACATAGTTCCTTAAGTAAAACTTCACCACCATAGAAAAGCTCAAACTAAAAAATGAAAAGAAAAATATGGTTGTAGCTCAGAATTATTAATTATTCATATAGAACTAAACAAAAAAAATATAATTGTAACTTATAATTATTATTACTTAATATATAATTTATTGTATAAAGAATATAACTTCTGACCATACTTGGAACCAAAGAAAAAAATTATGGTCTAAATTGCTGTTATTCAATTATATTAACTTTTAAAGGGGTGAAATAGATAGAATATTCAAGATAAATTATCCAAAAGGGTGGAAGCAAGACAAAAATGAATGAAATAAATAGAATACTTTATTCGCATTCAAAGTCGGGAAATTTCAAAGAAATGAAAACTCTATTCTCACGCTATATAATCAAATGATCAACATACTCAAGTCTGGTAATTCGTTACATAAGATAGCCTATTTATAGGCTGCAAACATAAATAAACTCAAAAATTAAAAAGACTCTTCAAATTAGCAACATTAAAAAAGACTCTTCAGTTTTAATTTTTGTGCTGAATTGGAACGCCCATAACTCTTTGGGTACTTGGAATCTAAATCTTCACAATATCTTGTAGGAAAGGTATTTGACTGACTTTTCAATGGAACCGACCGTTTATCATTTGGAGTTGAGAAATCGAACTGTAGGATTAGGCGTAGACCCTTAGCTCCCTAAGATTGAGGAAGTTATGATTGAAACACTGAAGGGTGGTTAAACTGGTAGATTCTATACTACATCCAGGGTCGGTCCTGAGATTTCGGGGGCCCTAAGCGAAAAGGAAAAAAAGGGGCCCCTTGAGCGATTATTTAAATGTGTTAAAATACAAATTGATATTGGTAAAAATTTTGTACGAGTTAGAGGCTGCAGAGCACATTAATGAGAAAAGTAAATAAAACAGCATGAATACGCATATTATTTTTTTCTTTTTCTCGTTACTAACTGAAATTCTACTTGCAAAGATTTTTCAGATACTTTTATATTAAAAATTCTATTACAAATAATATTTTTATATATAATACTAATAGATTTTTTTTCTAAATTTTGGGACCCTCAAATTTGGGGGCCCAAGGCCATTGCCCCAATAGACCTTATAGAAGGCCCGGCCCTGACTACATCATTCTTCCCTTGTCGAAAGAACTCGTCTCTAAGTTCAGATCATTTCCACTATCTTCTTCAACATCCAACACTGACCTATATTCTTCTCTTGAATTGTTGTATGTCCCAATCTGGAATGCTTGAATCTCCTTCAAAACTCTGGCAAAATAAACAAAACACTTCCCTTCATTTTTTTTTTCTTTTTTTTTTTTGGAGATTTGGGATAAAAATATCTTTACATATTGCCCCACAACACTACTGCCATTCACGACTTTCGGTATTCAATTTTTGATGTTGGAAGAAGAAACAAAGTAAATAATTCCTTTATAGGGTTTAAGTAAACACAAGGTTATATAGTTCAGTGGATTTTATCGGCATGGTTAATAATTTGGAATTGTAATTGCAAAAATACGCAAATGGAACTCACAATTCTATTATTTGACGGATGAAATTTTTGGGTGTAATTTATCAAAATTGAAATATACTAGTACTATTCAAAGGCCATTTTGTACAGTTTGACGTTCATATTTATTTACAACAAAGCAAGGTACCTACCCCTCCGTACATAGAATAATACCCCATTTACGGCTAGGCACGTAGAATAAGAAAATTGGTAAAGTTGATTTGAGTGGAGGTTAAAGTTAGAAAGTATGGATACTGATAATGATATATGTCTAGTTTATTAATTGTAAATTAAAGATAGTGGGTGGATGTGATTTTTATCATTTCTTTTATACTGCATTTACTTTCATTCCCTTTGTAAATTAAAAATATGGACGGAGATTAATTTTTTGTTCTTCTGATTTCTCATTTAATCAAATGAATTAATTTTTTTCTTCTGATTTCTGATTTAATTGATTTAATCAATCATTTTAATTGAGGAAAGAAAATGAAATCAAGAAACTGAAGGGATCTGCAAATCCATTAAATAAATTGAAGAAAGGAATTTATCATTCATATAACAATCACATCATTACAGAGGTAATTACATCAAAAATTTCCCACTAAAACTAAAAATTTGGAGGCAAGTTTTTGGGGGAATTTTAAACAAGATGTAACACTACTTTATGCTATAAGTAGCAGCATTGAATGAAGAATTTAGCATTCATTATAGATTTTAGAGAGCATTTAATACAGCAAAAAAAAAAAAAAACAAAACAGAAGTTGCAATGCCGTCAATGAAGAGGAGGCCGGATCTGACAGATTTGGAGCGTTATGACGTGGTGCAGTGGCTTATCCATCACAGTACAAATTCCATTCTTTACCATGGAGCAAAAAAGGAAGGTGCACAACTCTTCAAAATTGATTTGAAGACTGTGTGGAGAATCTGGAATGTTTCTTCTGCTCAGATTGCCTTGGGAGATCCTGTTGCAGTTATTTCAAAGAAAAGGGGAACAAAACATAAATAAATTAGTGTTTGATGCAAAAAAAGAATCAAGGCTCTATCAGTTTTACAGAGGCAAATAATCAGGAAGCTATCATTGAGCCTTTGGGTCAGTAAGTGGCTTGTACAAGAGTGAATTAAAAATAATAAAGTAAAGGCTTATACTAATGCTATAAAACCATTCCTAACTCCTAGGAATATGCTGAATATACTTCATTTCAGCCTAACTCAGCTGAGAAACATAAGTGTATATAGAAAAGAGTGAAGGACCCCTATAGCAAAAATCCCCCTTAGATTACAATTGTTGTCAAGAAACATAATATAGTAAAATTATAGCCAAAAATGTGATTTTGGGACAATTATACCCTTATATTGTACAAGATATTTTCAGTTTTGATAAAAAAAAAACCGTGCATCCATTTTCATCCCCATTTCTCTCATTTCCCATCTCATATTTTCTCTCTCTAAATATTTTCTCTCTGTGCAAACCCTCAAATCGCCGCCCCCACCAAAACTTCCATTTCTCCCAAATCTTCGCCGCCGTCCCCCACCAAAGCTTCTGCCGTCGCGCCACCGCCGTCACCTCTACCCTACTCTCTTACTTTTTCTCCATCTTTCCCCTCCCATTTCCGCCCTCCAAACATGGCTTCCGACAGTGAAGAAAGCAGATCTGTCGAAGAAGAACAAAGCCCTCCCCCTGTTGACGAAGAACAAGCTTCTCCGCCTGTGGATGAAGAAGAAGACGCCGGAGAGGAAGAAGCCGCCTGAGACGAAGATGCCGACGGAAACGAAGAAGCCGATGGAGACGAAGAAGGCTGCGGACAGTAAGAAGCCCCCGCCGTCGATTTGGGTGGAATGGAGGGAGATGAAGAACAAATAAAGGATGATTGTGTTCGTTTCTAATGCTGCATGGAGGGGAGAGTGAGTGTACCTTATATACAAGGGAAGAGAGTTAATAAGGTGGCTGTAGGTGAGGCAAAATTATTATGCTAAGCCTTCCCTTAATGGTTGATTTGGCGGTTGGCTTGGGAATAGAAAAGGATTAAGCATGCTGGACAAGGGAATCTCCCTTTTATTCTCACTCGTCTCTCTCCCGACAACTCTGCCCTTCTCCCTCTTTAAATTTTTTTTTGTTAAATATTCTTTGTCAACTTCTTAATTACCTAATTAATTAATTAATCTACTAGTCACACCTGCTAACATACAACATATATATACACACGCACAAACTTAGCATATATAAATACATATTATATTATCATTAATTACCTTCTATCTTGTTTCGCTTTTCGGCTTGTAACGCCTTATATCTTAGCCGGATTCTATATTTAATCGAGTAAGCAATTAGGATTAATTATTTGGATTCCAACGAGTCCAATATCAAATATTAATTTTATAAAGCATTCTCACTAAAAATTAATAAGCAATCAAATAATTCTTATTAAAACAATAAATTAATTCCTTCTTGATTAAGTACCTCTAATTAATCACAACATCATATTATAACGTCATACAATCAATTAATATGAAATGCTCGTGCTTATGCATATGCATGGAAAATATAAACTTTAGCTTTGAAACCTTTAGATTTTATAATTCTTATTTTAAAACTATCGGGAATAAGTGACTGTTCTATTTTTTTTCTAATTATTATTATTATTATTCTATTTTGTTTAATCAAAACGAAATTTTTAGGCCCGGAATTTTGGGGTCTTACATCCTACCCTCCTTAAAATAATTTCGTCCTCGAAATTGCATACATTATAGGGTTGGTTTGGGTAGAGTTTCTTCATCTTGAACTCTAAGTCCCACTTAACATTTTCTTATTCGTGGAGCATCCGTTGGACCTTAATTATAGGAAATTTTCTTATTTTTAGGCACTTGAACATTTCTATCGAGGATATACTCGGGACGTTCTTCATGGCTTAAGTTGGGGCTAAAAATGAGATCGTCGTATCGAATAACGTGTTTAAGATTAAACACAACATGAAATACATCGTTCACGTTTTCTACACTTGGGGGTATTGTGTGCTTATATGCGACTTGACCTATCTTTTGTACAATCTACAAGGATCATCAAGATCTAGGGTGAAACTGTCATTTCTTGCAAAAACGCACTATGCTCTAAGAACGCGAAACCTTATAACAATATCGATTAATTATTGGTCTAACGCGGGTCCAACATTTTTCTTTCATCATTTCCTTCCAATGAAGTGGCGAGCTTTATCGATGTTTACTAAGAACTTCATTCACGGTCTCTCCATTTATTTTGGTGCTACTGTGTAGACAAATTCACTCTTAAACGTTGAGGAGTTTTTCCGCTGCTTCTTTGGACTCGTACCCGCTATCTATTTCTTATGTTAAAATACGCCTTTCTAGAGATCGCACTAACGGTGGTACTAACGGTCCTATCACGGAGATCGAGTTTTACGAAGGAAATAATTATACGTTTGAAGACCGTCTTTGGATAATAAACCTTATCTATCCTTAGTAGTTCTAACTCTCAAGAGAGTTCCTAGTCTTGGATCAACTTGAAGCGTGTGCTATAACGTTAGCTTTTGGAAAGACGACTGACCGTGATGTCGTTGGGTCTAATTAGCTCGAGCCATCCTCCTATGCCTCATGTTTCTTCCTACTCTAGCTCCATAAAATTTGTCCTCTCTATTTCGGGAAGTTGTCATAAATTTTTCGAATGCGCACAATACACTGAATATCAATCTATTCTTAGGATGATATCAAGATCGAATATATCTATAACGAGAAAATAAGTTTCATACTTTTCTAACTCCATCTTTGATGTTTGAGCACTTATCCTTAATTATTATAAATTCTCCAAAAGAGGTAGGGCAGTTAAAGTTCGATTAATACCCTTTTGGAAGTTGACTCGATTTATGGCACACTTCCTGGGATATGAATGAATGTGATGCTCGAATGCTAAATTGGGTATTGCAACATACCTGACATATCCTCTTGCTCCTTAGCTACCTCCTGCTTGTTTATAACGTAAGCTCTAGCTCCTTGAGGTTGTTTTGCTCCATGATTGTCTCTTTGGTCATTTCCCCAATTCTTCGGAGGGTTTTTGGGACAATCTTTCTTAAAGTGTCCTGGTTGTCCACATTGAAAACATGCGTTGGTTCCCATCTTGCACTGCCCGGAGTGTTGCTTCTTGCATTGAGGGCAAGGTTGTCTCGGTAGTGGAGATAAAACTTTGAATCGAGTATGAGGCATTTGTGGGCCATGTTGGTTTGGTCCTCTCCACGGCTTCTTTCCCTTGTAATCATGTTGATTGGAACTCTTGTCGTCCCATTTTCTTTTGTGCTCTTGAGCAGGGTGAGTAACTTTCTTTTCTTCTTTAGGCAGGACTACCTCCATGTTGAGCGCTCGGCTAAGCATCTCAGAGTAAGTCAGACGTCCATGACTAGCCAAGGGAAGTCTAATCTCTGATCTCAATCCTTGACGAAACCTCGAAGCCCTTGTCTCGTCCGTACTCACTAGGTGTGGAGCATATCGTGATAGTTGGTTGAAGAGACGGTCGTACTCAGTCACAGTCTTCGATCCTTGCTTTAAGTTCCAGAACTCAGTCTCCTTCTGGTGACATTAGGTCTCTGGAATGTACTTCTCAAAGAATTTTTCCTTGAACTGCATCCATGTCAGGTCTCTCAAATCATCAGGAGTCATTGCATTTTTCTCAGCTTCCCACCAATGATCAGCTTCTTCAGTCAACTGGAAAATGGCACAAACTGCTCGTTCTCTAGGGTTGAGTTCCATGAAGTCGAAGATTCTCTCCAAGCTACGTGCCCACTTCTCAACTTCTGGGGGTTCTCCAAGTCCTCCAAATGTTGGTGGATTCTGCTTCCTAAAGCGAGTCTCAACTCGTTGCTCAAGGGGTGGAGGGGGTGCTTGCTCCTCGTGATCTGATTCCTCATCCTCTGGATCAGGATTTCTACGGCCACGGCCACGTCCTCGTCCTCGTCCTCGTCTTCGACCTCGACCTCGACCTCGTCCTCGTCCTCGTCCCCATCCTTGGCCTAGATTTTGTTCAAATTCTTCCTCTTGGTCATGTTCGTGTTCGTCCTCAAATCGTTCCTCTTGTTGTGCAGCCATTCTGAAAGTGTCTTAATTTTTACGATCCTTGACGAAGTTAAATCTAGATTCCCGACTTATTTCTTATAGGATGCTTGCTCAGAAAACGACACTAATCTAGAAGTGACATTACTAACGTTATGTCTAGATCATATTGGAATCCTTGTGCATTCTATTTTATAGGTTCGTACTTGAGCGCAACCTATCTTAGTTCAGTTACCATAGCATATCATCAACATATCATTGATTATGTTACATATTTTTCATGGAACATCATAGCATAGTCATATCACATTCTTTTATGACATATATATCATACCATCACATCATATGGTTTTATCATATTATAATATCTCATAACATATCATACCATCAAATGGCATATCGTCATATCGTATCATATCAACTGCTCATACCATAATATCATCATAACATCTCTTTATGTCAAATTGAAGTGCCTTGTCAGATCATATCATAACATAATGACACACGTAGCAAGGCATGAGCATAGTATATGTACGAACATGAGCATAAGTTCATATCAAAGCATAGTAATCACGTAGTTCACATAAGGAATGCATGCATAACCTTTCCTTTGAGCCGGCGTGGAAGAATGAGAGTGATATCGTCAGTGACTTGACATAAACTTAAATAACTCTCGACTTCGTAAATTTCAAATCTATGCGACCATTGAGTTTGAAAGAATGAATAAGGCTTCTAGGGCTCAGAGTGAACGAACTGCTCTGATACCATGTTGTAGCGCCCCACCACCCGGGCCTATGCGGATCGGGCGGGCCGCTACGGGGGTGGATGAAACCGTAAAGACTTAACTTGATATGAATTCGAACTGAATATAATTGAGAGCGGAAGAGTTGGTTATTGATATTAATCAAATGATAAGACAAAAGAGTTGAGGTGGGTTTTTATTCGAAACAACATTGCCCTAGCTTAACAAAACTGGGGTCGATGTATGAGGACACCGGCCCCGCACTGCGGAAGCGTTCAAAATACAACTATCAAACAAGAGATAGTTGAGACCATAATGAGATAACAAGTTTAAGAGTTCAAACGAGAATACAAATAGAGTCACTTAGATCCACAAAAGATATAGAGAAAGCCATTGACGACGACCCGCAAGGTCATTACCCAACCTACGTTTGACTACACCGACATCACCTCCTCAACCTCCATGTCGCTCAACCTGCATTAGGGAAAACAATGCAGGGGGTTGAGTACAAAAGCACTCAATGGTTCCATGCCCCTCTTTGAAAAATATTTTAAGGATATTGCATGCTTCAATTCTTATGGAAATGACAACTTTAGTAAAAACACCATTCACATAAGCAAAACATTTTGTACGACAACTTAGCACGCGTGCCAGACTTCTCACATTCTTGGGTCACCATCCCGGTTCAAATAGAGGGGAGCCACTCCCTCTATCCGAACCGTCATAACTTCCTGTGCGCACTACCTTGACTTGATCAAAGCTCAAGGCCGATCGTATTATTGAGATGTTCCAACTTGGTAAACCACAAGCAATTGAGCATAAAATCATTTAAGCATGTATATCAATTTAAAAGCTTGTTGGGCTTAATAACCCGAAATGTTACCTAGTGGGAATCTAACCCACACTTGAAAATAGGATAACCCACCTTTCACTTCCGGTCCTCGAATTCTATTGCCAAAGTCCCCTACAAGGTGGTCTTAACAATCTTAGGCACTTAATTCAAGGAAATGATTAACCGACTTACAACAATTACCTAGCTCTACCTATTTCCGATTTATCTTTAAGTCTCAAGAAAAGTCATCGAGGAGTCCACTCGCGTTTTTAATTCATAAACACGAACCAAAGGTCCAAGACTTTACAACAATGTGATTTTAATGTCATGCTATGTCATGAAATGCACATAAGAGTTCACAATATAAATATATTGTGCACATTGTCACTTAGAAATAATTTTATAGAATAAATAATTAATTTATTCTATCAAATAATCGGTTAAGATACCGATTCTAAATCTTTATCAACTGCTCCAAGACTTAGGAAAATTATGCATCCAGCACTTAGAACATTTATAAAAAGATGCCCTTAGCTACAAGTTCGTTAGATATTTCATCAATTGTTCAAATAGTTAATTTGAACCTAAAACATTAGTAAAAATGGCTAAGAAGAAATAATAAGCTCACACTTCAAGGTCACACGTATTCTTAGCATATATGTTCGTCATTCATGTAGTTACACATCCCACAATATCATAAGCATGTAAATTAAAGTTAAAACTATCGAAGGCATTTCTACAGACAATTGGTGCACACAAAATGATTTCAAGTAGCCACCTTGGGAGGATTACCACATAAAAACACATACTTTATCATAATAAAATCCTTATACCACGTAATTTAACATACCATTTGGCCTCATGCAATTCTAATCAATTGTTTAAGAGTTATACTCAAGAGAAGTTGTCTTGCTACACAATAAAAGTTCTCAAGGGCCTGACTTTGGTTGATTCAAAAACGTATCGAATAATCTCATCTTAGGCCGAAACTTTATAGTAGCATATAAGGAATATCAGACTAGCTATTGATAAAATTTAGAGTTAATCCTATTAATTTATGATGGAACAAGCCATCAGAAACTGACCGGAAATAAGGATTTTCTTAAAAAGTAACTTGAGCAATTTCAAGAAAATTTTTCTGCACATGGGCTATATAAAAACTCAAATCTGACTTTGTTTAGACCTTTTGAAAGTTAGTGGTTTACATTTTCAGAATCTTACAGATGTCTAGTTTATGTTAGAAAAAGCGGTTCGTGAATACGTGTCCCGACGAGCGAGATATGCCCGTCCGAACAGAACTGCGCAGAGCTGATAAAAAAACTGCTCGTACGACCATTTTGTAAACTCTACCGTAATTAATATACTCTGTAGATCACTCTCAAATTTAACAGGATTATAGAACACATAGTAGGCTATAACATATCAAAATTTCAGATTAATTAGATGACATTTGGTCTCTGAAATAGGGACTTCAAACTGACTAGTTACCATGCACAAAAAGGGCAAAATTCCGAAATTCATAAGATCTTAGTTTCTAGTTCTCACATGCTTCACACTTCATGAAATTCACTCGTAGGGCAGTAAGTATATCATGAAAGATATCATGCTTGGATTCACAAAATCATCATAATCACATATGGAGTAATTAAAACACAATCTTCAACATAATCATAAGTCATAGTAATAAAATCAGGAATTTCACTTAGGCATCTAATCAAACAGTTGGCGTATGTGAAAGCCATTCAAGTAGTCCTCTTTATCGACTTACCACAAACTGTACGAACATAATCTAGGCACACATTATATCAATCTAGAAACCTTCAATGGCATAGTTTCACATGAAATTAGTTTTACTCAAAAATACCTTACGGTTAGAGAGATATATTTGACTCAAAAGGGTCACTTGTAGTTATCATGCCTTTGAAGATTTATACTTAGAAATTTTTCTGAAAACTAACATTTATGCAGTACTTTTACTTGATTTTATAAATATAGCAAATCAACTCCAATGAATCTGATTTTTGTACCACATCTAGTTTACCTATCAAGGTTTCCCCAGAAATTTTTAGGTTTCTAATTGAAGGTCATTAGCACGTGGATTTAGGCCTTGTACAGTAGCCAAAAATAGACTTAAGTCTGAAATTTGACAGCACACTGCTGTTTACTAAAACCTCTACTGAGACTCGAGTTTTGATCCTCTGCCAGTGAATCTTATCATTTTAGAAAGCTTAGACTGTCGTTGATACACTCCAAAAAGCCGTTTGTTAAAATTCTTAGTAGTTTTCAAGATATGATGACTTCTCTTCTAACTATACAGATTTGACAGATTCTCTGCAACTTGATCTTATGATCGATTTGATCTACTTAAACTCACGATAAACTTCTCATTTTCTCACACAATTTACTCAGCATACCAAATAAGCACAGGGAGTTGGATTCACTCTCTTCCAACAGTTAGATCGAGAGACATACGGCAACGATGCAAGCAAAAGTTCGACATATGTGCTGTCAAAACCTAGCTCAACTAAAATGAACTCAACTCGTAACTCAAATGTATCAGCCTCATACAGTAACATATATCACGTTTTTAGAGCATATCAAATCATACCGCATGCTTGAAGGCCATAGAGACATGAAACTCGAACTTATAAGTTCGTCTATACGCATATAACCACATATCGATGCCCATTTATTTGTATCTGATTTATAATTTTATGAATTCGTTTCTAAGCTAGATTTTCATTGCCAAACACACAGATTATCCTACATATGATTCTCAGCACATACTCCTTCATCCTA